>OX381713.1:4296200-4424200 GCA_947462335.1 Harmothoe impar
AAAAATGCTCAAGCGAGTTAAGGGTACGACCCCAAAAAAGCCCCCCCCCCCCCCCACCAAACACACACACACACCCGGGGGGGGGGGCACCTTATATATTTTGTATACACAGGTGTGCAGCTGGGAAGGGCACTTTTTGAGCAAAATCCCCCTCACCAAGGGTCAATTTTCACCAAAATCCCCCTCACCAAGGGTCACTTTTCGGAGATTTAAAAAAAAGTCCCCCCAAAAAGGGTCACATTTTGCCAAAATTCTTTGAAGCAAGGGTCACTTTTAACCAAAATTCTTACACCAAGGCTGACTCCTCAGGGAAAATTGCTAAAACCTAGGCACTTTTGTCCAAAATCCCCCTCAGCAAGGGTCACTTCTGACCAAAATCCCCCTCACCAAGGGTAAGGGTTGTCCAAAGGCCGTGTCAAAAAAAAATTTGAGTACCCCCCCCCCCCGGATCATACTCAAGACATGAGCATCTGATTATAATAAATTTAATATTCTTTTTTTTTTAAAAGAGGAAAAAGATAATATCTATGTATATTATTACATGTATGAGTCATGACACAAGTACAAAAGTATGTGTTTATCAACATTTATTATTGTGGTTACGAGGATCCTGGTCTTAAAAATGTAACAGCAACTAACCTTTCAGCAAAACTGAGGGTCAAGGAACTCTTTATATTTGTAAAAGAATGCAAAAAAAACAAATCATATTGTCACATCGAGACAACACAAGGTAAACATCTGCTATCCCTCCAAAGAATATCCCTTGTGACGAGTGAATAACATTTTAAAAATACAGTGAACACTGTGGTATGATAAACGGGTGTGCTACTACTATATCAGGGGTAGACACTAACATTTTAGACCATGGGCCACCCGGGCCCCCAGTTTCCGAAAGTTGTGGGCCCGGGATTAATGCTGTGGGCCCGGATATTTCTAAGGGCCTACAGTAAAATGTTTTACTCTCTAGAAACTTTAATAATGGTCCGATTCACAAGCCGTAAAAACTGGCATGAAGAGCAAAATTAGGGCCTTGCTACGGGCCACCCGCGCCCGTAGCAAGGTAAATAGTCCAAAAACTACGGGCCCGGACCCAAAACTACGGGCCATTGGCTCCTGGACCAGCGTTAGTGTCTACCCCTGCATATTGCAACAAATGTGATACAAAATGATGATGAAGATGAATATCCAGGTGGGCTGGTATGTACTATGTCAGAGGTATGATCAATGCCATGGTAAATACAAATAACTATTATACAATAACTGACATGTACACAATACAAATTTTAGACATAATCATAGATTTGATGTAGGGATGCTGCATTGACAAATTAAAGGTAATATGTTGAAACACAATTTGTCTTTCTGGTAGAATTATACTACCACGAATATAACAATATAACATATACAACGTATTGACAGCCAGGTAATCAAAAACAGATCTTTTCCTTTCAATGGTTTATCAGGAAAAGACATAATGTTTTAGGGACTAAACATATACAAATATACAGCTGGGGAATGTTGAATTGATATTCCATAAACAGTTTACTGGTTTCTCCTTACATCACCAGAATTGTGTTTCAAATATGTGAGCAGGCAAGCAGAAAGGGGTATCCCCGCGGGATTAGTACCAATTTTAGCCACCAGAGGGCTTCACTATGGCCTAAAATGAAAGAAACAGGCTAATATTTCTTTTTTTGTACTTTTTTCTGGAGAATTCAGTAGTTTTATACAAAACGTTCCATTTTTGGTGAAAAGCTTCCTTATTTGGAATGCAAAAAGAACGTTTTAGAACGTTATCTAATTATTCTAATTATGCTAATTAGATAGAGATATCTTGGAAACAATGAGACTTAGAGCTAATTCAGGTTTTGGATAGGTCAATGCCCACCAATATTCAAATAGCCATTTCTCAAAAACTAAAAATAATATGTTCTTGTGTAATATATCACTGGAAAGCTCATGATATCAATTCTAAAGTTGACATTTTCGTTGGATATCCCTTTTCCCTTGCCTGTACACATATTTGTTGAAAATTTCTTAAAGAAGGAAACATAGAAATTACCAAATCTGGAATCACATAAAGATAATTGACATTCTCACAACTATCAAATGCCACTAACCTATATACTCCAAAGAGAATATTGAAAGAGAACAGCCTAGCCGTAAATTTCATTCCTCATATTTCAGATTATCTTTCTTTTCAGTTGCCTAGTGAAAACTCAGATATATAGAAAACACATTTGACAATGGCATTATTGCTTAAACCACTGACAGTTAACATCTGACAGATCACATTGACAGTTCATATTGTTCATGTGGGACAGCTGAAAGCTTTATCGCTTAAACCGCTCGATCTTATCCTGAACCGTTGACCACTCGAGGTCGTCGGCGTCGTGTGCCTCAATGTTTGTGTGGACGCCCTTACACTGACTCCTCAGGATACCCTTGGAACATGTGTAGTACATTCTGGTATTGACATGCGAGTTGTCGTTACACCTGAGGGTTGAAGGAGCGGGAATGGTATGTAATTATTATCGGAGTTTGACATCAGTAATTGGTCTGGTTATTATATTTGTTGCCTAAAGAGAAAGAGTAGAATGACAAAAAAGTTTTTCCGAAGGCTTCTCTGGGTTTCATGTGGTACTATGATAACTCAGAGATCTGAAAATTGGTCTGAAAGTGTTTAGAGTTGAGTTTGACTTTGTTAAATTCTTTATTTGATACTTAGTTCCTATTTAGACTGGGAGGTGTTCAATGCGTGTCAAAATAAGACAAGACGAAATTAAAAAAATTCTCATACTGATAATCGAGTAATTATACAGTTAACAATCTTGCACTAATACGAATGGGAAAAGGAAATACTCACCAGAAGACGAAGAGAACCTTTTCCCGTTTGACTCCCTGAGGTGTGAAGTACTCTGCATCATACGCCGCGTACGCTGCATCATACTGCATCAGGACCTTGGTGAACTTCTCAAACTGCTCTTGTGGTGACAAGGTCTTGTCTTCATCTGCCTTCTCGAGGATGTGGCGGACATAGATGACCTGAGGCATAAACATAAGCTTAGATTAATAATGCATGGAACACTCATATAAACACATCAATAGGGATGTCCTACATATTGTGGACTGAAACCTCTCATCTTGTGCCCAATGAAAAAAGAGATGCCTATATAAAGCACAGTAATATATATATATATATGTGTGTGTGTGTGTGTGTGTGTTGATCTTCTTAAATGAGATATTGATTGAGAATAATGTATAAGGGATATGCATTTAGGAATTTACTACATTGGCCTGTGCTTATTTGAGACCCTGGCACTTATAGCTGTGCCTCATGAGATCGATACAATTAGATAGTCTTTGACCGAGTGACATCTTTGACCGGCAAGCTTTTTTAAACAGACCTATATAAAAATAAATTGGTGAAAAATGTATAAGTATATTGTAACACTATAGTTTACAAATTACCACTCATTTTTTATCTATATAGGCCCCATTTCAATGATTAAACTTGCTGGTCAAAGATGTCACCTGGTCAAAGACGTCACCCAGTCACAGATGTCACACGGTCAAAGACTATCGAATTGTATCAATCTCATGAGACACAGCCTTATAGGGGTCAATCCCATGTAGTTACAGGATATTGCCAAGTGAATCCTGCTGTAAGAATAGCGACAAATTATCGAATATCATGAAAATGAATAAATAAAGTATCACTCAAAAACAAACAAAAAACAACAGCGCCTATACCATCCCAGCGCTTATTTGAGACCAGATTATAGTGCATGGACTCTAAGACCCCTGTACCCCTGGTGCTTATTCAAAACTGGTGCTTATTTGAGACCCCGGCACTTATAGTAATAATACTGTAAACATATATATTTTCGCGCATATATATTTTCGCACATATATATTTTCGCGATTTGGCTATAAAGTATTATTGCGCGAGGAAGTGAATTCGCAGATTTTGGGAAGTGGCAATTATATAACTTCACTGGATAAATGTTCATGTTGGACATATTTTCACGGATTTTCATTTCCGCAAAAATCGCGAAAATAAGTACAGCGCGAAATAAAGTATGTTTACAGTATGGTACACCTACCTCCTCCTTGTTGATGTCGTAGATAATGTAGCGTACTTCGTGGTGCTTCTGAAGGCGGATAAAGTCCTTGAGACCCGTCTCGTCACATCTCACGCCTACTGGTGTGTCCGTCTGAAATAATGTCACGTAGAAAATTGGTTATAATTAGCATATTTGACATACGATGCTAAACCATGTTGCAAACTCAAACAGCTGTATGGTCAAGTAAAAGCTTCCAATCAGATTGAGGCTTATGTAGTGCACCCAAAAAATTGAAGAAAAAATAAGAAAAAAGGGATGAAATTGTAATAATAGTACATCCACTTATTTAGAAGCATCTCAGCTTGGCATATAACGGGCAGGCCCAAAACTGGGGACTAGTGCTAGCTCAGGTTGATATAGCGTTATGATGTGTGGGAAAAGAGATTCTACTCCTGGTCTATCACTGTATTCTATTTAAAATGGTTGGGAAAAAGAAAAGAATCTTTGTTCACATGTACATGTACCTCTATGTCAGTGTGTGTACATATATGGCGTCCTGTTGAGTAGACTAGCCAGGGCTTCATTAAATTGATGAATACATCATGGACAAAGGACACAGCGGTTCAAAGTTATATGCAGCACTCCTAAATAATTGCCTATTGAACCAATCTAGCTCCAGCCACACCCATACAGCATAGGCATTATGCAGGCCTAAGGGAGTGATCATTTTTTAACAACAGGGGGGAGGGGTGGTGGGTTTGGGGGGGGCCAAAAATTTGGACCCTTGACCGCGGGGGGGCAAAAAAATTTGGACCCCTCTTAGGGGGGTCAAAATAATTTAACCTGTTTTGAGCCAAAAAGCCCGCGCGTTTCTATGCTTCAAAGGGCCCGCTTTTCGGCCGTAAGGGGGGGAGGTAAAAAATGTTGACCCCTCAACCGGGGGGGTCTAAAAAAATTCCGCGCGCTCCGCGCAGAAAGCCACCACCCCCCCCTGTTGTTAAAAAATGATCACTCCCTAACTATGGATGGATGTATGTTTGTATGTATATATATATGTATATATATATATATATACATATATATATATATATATATATATATATATATATACACACATATATATATATGCATGCATAGTCGGCATTATAGTAATGCACTCCCAGTGTATGCACCAAGCACAGGTGTGTGTATATTGGTAGCCCTATATTATTCGGTATAGTACATGCACTTTTAGCTAGCCCCTAGGTTTTTATTTGGCTTATACCCTTATAACATAATTATATATACAGCCACCCCTCCAGTGCAGCCAATCCCTCTACTGCAGACACTTTTAATAGTCCCAAACATACTACAATGTATAGAAATTGACTCCCCCTAATGCAGCCACCCCACCAATGCGGCCACGTTTTCATAGTCCCAAGGGTGGCCACATTAGAGGGAGTTGACTGTATATATATATATATATATATATATATATATATATATATATATACATTGTATATATATATATATATATATATATATATACATTGCATGCATCGTGCACACACATCATAATGTTATATATAAACATATGGCCTATATAATACGGGAAACAATCATCTAAATTGCAATACTACCACCATAGACTACCTTTTCATATGAAATATAAATCCACCTACCATTATGTATCTGTGTGTAAAGGTTGATATGATGGCAGAAATACTGGTGTGCCACCTGAAATGGGTCGGTACAGCTGGTTGTAGACTATGCAGGTAGAGCCTCTAGAATGATATGTTCCTCCCTACTAGTACCTGTACAGCAGTTAGACTATAGGTGTGTCCTAATGTATACAGGTAGAAGAAGCAGCAGTAGTGGGTATAACCACTGACACTACACACAACCTGTTATATACCCATAGACTCTCCCACACCCTGACACTACACTGGTGCAATCTCCTCCCCACTACCAGAGTCAACACTCCATATATGGGCAGTGGTAGTAGTACTTGTTGTGGTTGGTGTAATCGATGATGTATGTATGAGTCAGTCTGGGGCACCCTGACCTACTGCCTGGGGAATGAGAGTATGGGGTGCCGTTGGTTCCTAAAATGCACAATTAAACATAAATCTAATTAATTGTACGCATGTGAAATTCGTTTCCACTTATGTCCATTTCCCCACTACATATTTGGAATTCAATTTAACTTATGTGAATTGGAATTATACATATGCACAAAACAGCAGGACATAATTTAAATTTATATAAGTGTAATTACGTTTCACAAATCATGAATTCAGTTGTACATATCTTAATTTCCACTTATATATATTGCCAATACTCCATTTATATAAGTGGAATTCAATTGTGCATATGTATAATTTTATTCCGATTACTGTAAACGTATGTATTTTCGCGCATTAATATTTTCGCGATTTGCCAAGAAAGCACATGTTCACGTGTACTTAAATTCGCGGATTTTGGCATATGTTAGTTATAGAACTATATTGGATAAATATTTGCGCTGTACATATTTTCGCGATTTTGAAAATCCGCGAAAATCGCGAAAATAAGTACAGCGCGAAATAACATACGTTTACAGTATATAGTTTCAAATCATACATATTTTGGCATTGGGTTATACAGTCGTCTGATTAATTAGACTTAAGCCCAATTCTGGAACCAACGGCACCCCATACAGGGGAGAGATACTATGTCCTAGTTTGGGTATGTTGACAGACTGGGAGCCCTTGTATGGAGAGGTTGGTTGGTAGACTATGGACTGGTGTGTACCTTGCCATAGTGATCATTACAGCTGTATGTTATCACTGACATCGAATGTAATCTTTGCATCAGTAAGGCCAAAAAAAAAAAAGGTTTGTTTCCGGTAACCCGACCGGGTCGAGCAAATCAGGGCCGGGTCCCCCTCTTTTTTTCTCTTTTTCAAATTTTTCCCTACATGCCAGTTTTTATGATTTGTAAATCGGATAATTTTTAAGGATTTTAGAGGAAAAATGCTAAAAATAGGCCTAAAATAGGGAAAAAATATATATATATTAAAAAAAAAAAAAAAAAAAAATTCCGACCGGCCGGATCTGTGTTGTCTGACCATGTTACCGGAAACCAACTTTTTTTTTATTTGGCCCAATGCCTTGCATTTTAATAGTCAATTGGATAGGAGAGCAGGAGGGAGTATTGGTCAGCCTGGAAATAATAATAGTCTTTAGTATTAGAGCCGTGACACAGCTCAGAGAATAGGCCGGGGATGAAGTGGAGTGGAGTGGCTATATTCACTACACTGTAAAAATATGCCGTTGAATATACAGAGAATCAATGCAAAACTTTACGGTGGATCATTGTATATGTGATTACGGTGAGACAATGTTAAGTCAACCAATTTTACTGTGAATATCTGTGATCTAGTACGGTGAAACACAGTTTATTCATTTACGGTGAAGCTTTGTCTTGTAAAATATTCTGTTGAATATACAGAGAATCCATGTAAATTTTACGGTTGATCATCATTATATATTATTACAGTGGAGAAATGTAAAATCGATCAATTTTACTCTGAATATCCGTAATTCAGCACAGTGAAACACTGTTTATTTTACAGTGAAACAAAGTTGTTGTTTTTTACGTTGAAGCTTTGTTAAATTGATGTTTAGTTTTAACACACCAGGTGGCAGTTTGGTTTATGAGGAGATTTTCATGGATGCTAAGAACACCATTTTTGTGGTAATAAGAAAAATATATAGATAAACAGCTGTAAGGTTCGCTCTGTAGCCATCCTAGAGGGACTTCTTCTCATGGACTGGCATTACAAAATGTCGATAAGCATTCTAGAAGGCTCTCATAGACTGATTCCTAATGATTAGGCCTGAAGTCTTGACACTAAGATGCTATTGCTGATTGGACATGATTTGGCATGGAACCATATTGAGCATAGAGTTAGGTATAGGTGAATAAATGGATGGAAAAATACTGGGATGAATGAGTTAAATTACACAAAATACCATTATAACTATTATTATATTGTTTAGGCACTGTATTGAAATGACAGTGATGTCCCATATTCTGTAAGAATAACAGTGATTCACTGGCAACACTGGGTGCCGGACTTTCACCGTTAAAATTGCGGTGATCTTGAAATAACAGTGACCGTTATTTTTACGGTGAAAGTGTCATTGGTATTTGGGATTGGTAGGAATATTATATATAGGTAGGAGGGCAAGTTAATCATTATTGAATTAGGGAAAGGGGATCGCTCCAATGATCTATGCATTACACCAAAAAAGAAGCCGACCCTATAAATTTTTATTCAATTTTGAAAGGAAAATAATGTTATTTTTGGACTTTGTCTGAGTCAATTTGGTAGTTCACGAGTCAAGAGTCAATGCTGTTGTCGGCTAGTTGGCGCTGAAGTATGCAAGTCAATTTTCTAAAAATCCGACATACCCTACCCATAGATCTTCGTACTATGTAACCTGAAACACCTTTTTGTTTGGCCTTATCATTAACCGCTAGTGATTAGCTGACCAGAGTGCACTTTATGAATTGTCAGTGTCTGGAATCCACAATTTCATTCACTGTCAGTATGAACTGGTGTGCGGCTTAACTCAAGGCTATACTATAGACTATATATGGAGACTTTGGTAGACACAGGACTCCCGTGTCTATGCCTTGGTGTGCTGTGTACCTGTCATCTTCTATCTCTGCTTGTAGGGCGCGGGACATCTGATCCAAGTGACACACTGAATTAGTTTAAGTGGGTGGTAATTTATCGACTCCAGGGGATCCCATAGACTTTGATTTGATATGCTGAACACAACATTAAGTGGATCCATTTTAAAGAATTTAGGGAGTGATCATTTTTTAACAACAGGGGGGGGGGGGTAGGGGGGGGGGGGAAATTGAACCATTGACCGGGGGGGGGGGCAAAAAAATTTGGATCCCTCTTGGAGGGGGGGGGGCCGCGCGTGAGCTGATTTTCGGCCGTAGGGCCGGGGGGGTAAAAATTTTTATTGGGGAGTGGGGTGGAGATTGAAACTAGCAAGTGAAGTAGATGTAGCAAGCTTTAGAAATGAGATGCTCTTTTTGTTTCGATAGTATCTAGCTTGTAGACCCTTTGTCCTCTGTATTGGTGTATATAGTAATCAGAGAACTACTTCAGAAAGTATATGTAGTAAGTTTGCTATGGACATTGCTAGGTCCACTTTAATACAATATGCAGCAACTGTTGTGTATTGTAATATACTTTAAGTATCCTGGAAGTGTATGCCGACAGTAGAATATTGTTGCCATGGTAAATCTGCTCATTATTCTTGGGGCTGATTATCATTTAACCTTTTAAGGACGGTATAATGCCTTAATGCATGATGCCCTTGGTCGTCATGATGCATGAATGCAGCCCTGGCGAGTAACTCACCAGTGCTGCATTCAAGCATCATGCTTACGCTACAGGGTTGAGATACTCCTGTAGGGTCGGCATGATGCACCAATGCAGCACCGACGAGTCACTCGCTGGGGCTGTATTGGTACATGATGACGACAAATGTCATCTTTTAGCGACATCCGTCCTTAGAGTGTTAACAAGTAAAATATGTGTGTTTTGTGAACATGCATTGAAAGAGTAACACGCTTTGGGTAATATAACACCAGAGGCGTAGGAAGCAAATCTTCATTGGGGGGCCCAGGGGGGCCCACCCGAACCAGCCTTAAACAATTGGTTTTAAGCATGATGGTGTATAAATACATGCTTGTATTATATGTGTATTAAAAAGTAGTTCTGAGCCCCTTTAGTTCTGATGGGTGGGCCAAAGCAACTTTGCCCCCATGCACTCTTCCCTATCATGAGTATGTGGGAGAGGTAAAATTTAGGTAATGTGTGTATTATAGTATAGGGTCTTGGCAATTTTTTTTTTTTTTTTGGGGGGGGGGGGCAAACATATTTAGGCCCCCCCCTCCTCTGTGATTGGGGGGGGGGGGGGCGGGCCCCCCTGGCTCCCCCTATTCCTACGCCACTGAACACAGTAACAAACTTTTAAGATGAACACAAAGTTGGAGTAGGGTGTCGTGCTCTACAAAAGTGTGTTAAAAGTGCCTGCAAAATAGGGTATGGGGGCTGGTAGAATTTTAATCATGTATTGACCACAAATTATGCAATAAAAAGTTAATGCATTGTCATTGATATACCACAGAAGATCATTGATGCAGGCTCAGTCTCACGACTTTGTAATAAATGGATCGTCGTTGACCGGGTGACATCTTTGACCGGGTGACGTCTTTGACCGGGTGACGTCTTTGACCGGGTGACGTCTTTGACCGGGTGACATCTTTGACCGGGTGACGTCGTTGACCGGGTGACGTCTTTGACCGGGAAGCATTATTATAGCATAAATTATGCCTATACAGTAAGAAATGGGTGGAAAAAGTCAAAGGATATTTTAGCACCACATAAAAGGAAACTTATTTGAAGTTTGTCATATCTATATGTATGCCCTATTACGTGCATTATAGCATTATGCTATATTATTTCCTCTGCCCGGTCAAATATGTCACTTTCTATATCACATGGATTTGAAGAGCTGCACTGTCCAAATATTATGCAATAACCATCGACATAAACTTTTTCAAATAGTAGAGGTATGGAAAAATAATAATAATAAAGAAATTGCCTTTATTAGCCTCCCGGTCAAAGACGTCACCCGGTCAAAGACTATCCAATTGTTACAAAGTCGTCAGACTGAGCCTGCAGTGGAAATAAACATGTTGACATAGGCAGGGTATACGGGACTAGCGCATCCCCAGGCCTATAACGGGACTAGCGCATCCTGGTAATTCAGGTAGTCGGGGGCTAAACCCCCATCTCCTTATCAGGCTAATCCCCTCCCCTCACACCTAGAACAATGGTGCTGATAAGAAATTTACCCATGATGCATTGCTCTTGAGTCGGGGGCCTAACCACAATGCATTTCCCTGAGCCAAGATGGCGGCCTCCATAGCCTAATGCGCTAGTGCCGTATAGTGACATGTGGAACAGTCCTCTTTTTTAATCCTTTAAAGATGCATGTGGTTAAAAGATAACATTTGTCATTATTATGCACCAATGCAGCCGTGGCGGGTAACTCGCTTGTGCTACATCAGTGCATCATGCCGCCCCTTTGGGAGTGTCTCATCAATATGACCAAAATGAGTCCCCCTATACGGTGATCATAATACATATGTGATAATAATGATTATTTCTATTTAGCATCACGAAATCAACGTTATATACATATTTCTACCCTCTATATGTACAAGTACCAGTTTTGTGTTATCAATACTCAAAGCAACATGGTACAAGACATGTAGGAGCAATTTGCATTTCCCCCAATTGCTAAGGCCACTCAAAAAAAAGTTGTTTCTCATCACCGCGCACACCATAAAAATCGTGATTTGGGGAAAACTTTTTATTTTTTAAAAATAAATTTTCATGGAAAATCGGTCAAAAGTCGACAGATATTGGAATATTTGGTATCAAATTAAAGCTTATGCTGTTAGGAATACAAAGGGCTAGGAATAACTTGCAATATAAGAACTTTTCCGGTTCAACAAACTCTTAACTACTAAAATGTGAAAATTGTGTGCGCAAAGTCTTAATTTCCCTATATATTTCAGCCCCCAGTAAGAAAAGAAACTTTTTTTTTTGAGTGGCCTAATGTCATACATGTACTTTTAGAAATTATATTATCTGTCTAGAAATTCAGTTAGCAGGACGCCCACAGATGGTTTATTCAAAATAAACCATCCGTGGCCCTCCTGGTAAAACGTTTTGACTAGATCAGTCTTACAGATCATCCATGTCATTATTTATAATGCATGAATGTCTAATAGGGGAGAGGCATATAACATTGTTACCGGTACATCTAAATCCGTCTGATACATGTATACAAAAACTACATTCTTATATCCTCAAGTGCATTAATTTGGGTCTGAGGCTTGAACTTTTTTGCATAGGAAATATCCCCAATTATCTGTATTATATTATAAAAAGTATTTGGACTTGAACACTGTATATTTCTAGACTTTAACATTTCATGTTTCAATGTTTATGAAATAATCAATTTGTAATAACATTGCTATTGAAACGCTTAGGGTACCCCCCCCCCCCTTCTCATCCACACAGATCGACATCAGACATCACTTCAGCCCAAAGAGCAGGTCAACGCTCTCAGCCAACACCCCCCCCCCCCCCCCTCCCTCCTCCCAAACCTTCAGCCCCCCCCCCCCCCCCCCCCCCCTCCCTCCACTCCAAGTTACGGGCGGGCCCCGCTACCTCGGGGCGGAGACCGACAAACTGTCAACTCCTCCGCCGTCCGCACCCCAACCCTGCCCCGGGAGATGTGGACTCAGGAGGCGGTCTCTTCTCCCCTGGTCCTCCCCCAATACACTATCCCCATTGGTATTCTCTCTTCTGACACGGTCTGTACGACTGAATAACGATTAATTGATGACAGTAAGGGAAGGGCATGGTATAGGAAGCAATGTGAGCACGGTCTATGGCACCAATAATGTAGTAACATGTCTAGGATAAACTTATAGATTTTCTACCCGGAACAAACAAAGAGACAAAAACGAAGCCACCGCCCAAGATTCTAGACCCAAGCCGAGATCATTCTGTAGAACGTAACCGGCTCCCCAGGCATCTATCCCGAATAAAATACGCCCAATATACCCATATCATCTTATATTACAAGTGTTTAGGGCTATCAGTGGTTATTTTAACTTGAAAATCCAGAAGGAAACCCGCCAACACAGCAGGCTTCGTACGGCTTGTCAGTCCAAAACCAAAACATGGCGCCATTTTGTTTCTTCTTGTTTCTGGAAGCGATGGATTTATTTCCTGGTTCTCCCTATTTTAACTGTTCTACACACAAAATAAAGCAACAGATAGATGCTATATCACATTCTGTAAGTCTTGTTAAAAGGAATTTTATCAATTTGGGGTCAAAGTGTGATTTTGAGAAACTTGTCAGTTTGGTTTGTTTGGCAGAGAGGGCGGCGAGCCCCGCCATCCGTGCAAACCGTTGCACTTGGCAAACTTTTCTTTCACACTTAATATTTCAAAAACTACACCAAGTATCGGCATATGACACATCGTTATTGAATCCCTATGGTCTCTAGATTGGTTTGGTAATATCAAAAATGTGATTCGTGAGTTAATTTGGAGTGTATGGCCGATTTTCCGATTCCTAGTGTTAAGCATAATGGCTCGGCGATCATGGCGCCGAGTCGAGCGTTGTGTTTTATGAGTTCAGCAAAAGTCAATTTACACCAATTTAACTCCGTACTACACAATAAAATGTCACATGAATACAAACTAGAGAACCTAGGCTCTCAGTTGATGTAACTTTCAAATTAGTGCGATAATGATATCAAAACTTTTACACTGTGATATTTAAGTATTTCGTGAAAAGTCATCGTAACTTCTCAGTTTCCGTCAAATTAAAAATGTGTTAAATTATCCCACACCTAGGAAACGGTAACCAAACTGTAGCTTAACTTATCATGAACCCATTTCTGAAAATTTTAAGTCAATAAATTATATGAGCGCTGCGTCATTTATATTTTAGTAAATGAAGAAAACACACTCTGGGTTGTGGAGGCGTCAAACAGGCGCTGCGCGGGCTGAAATTGGCGGGTGCTTACTTCCAGGTCCGCGCTCGTGTTTATATATCGCGGCAAATCGTGAAGCCAGACACAACGCTCCAAGCCTACAAGCCCAAAACACACCTCTACAAGCCTCCAAGACAACTCTACAAGACAACTCATCATGTCTGACGCCGCACCAGCACCCGCAGCCCCTGCCAAGAAGGTCGTCAAGGCCAAGAAGCCCAAGGTGGCCCCAACCCACCCACCAGTGGCTGCCATGGTCAACTCTGCCATCGCTGCCCTCAAGGACCGCAAGGGATCTTCCCTGGCCGCCATCAAGAAGTACATCGCCGCCAACAACAAGGTCGATGTTGCCAAGCTCGCTCCCTTCATCAAGCGCTACTTGAAGTCTGCCGTCACCGCCGGCAAGCTCGTCCAGACCAAGGGAACCGGCGCCGCTGGATCCTTCAAGATCGGCAAGGTCGAGAAGCCCAAGAAGGTCGCCAAGAAGACCGTCAAGAAGCCAGCTGCCAAGAAGGTCAAGAAGGTGAAGACCCCCAAGAAGGCTGCCAAGAAGCCAGCTGCCAAGAAGGCCAAGTCACCAAAGAAGGCTGCCAAGAAGCCCGCTGCCAAGAAGGCTACCCCAGCCAAGAAGGCCGCCAAGAAGCCAGCAGCTGCCAAGAAGCCCAAGACCCCCAAGAAGGCCGCCAAGAAGCCAGCAGCAAAGAAGCCCGCTGCCAAGAAGCCAGCAGCCAAGAAGGCCGCCGCCAAGAAGTAAACTGACAAGTTAACTTCACCAAACCCAACGGCCCTTCTCAGGGCCACCCCAAAGGTCCTTATCAGGACCACCACTCTCTCACAAAAGTGAAGATCAATCTCTCTCAATGCTTCGGCATGGTGATCTCCCAAAACCACCCATTTCCCTTCCCAAATATTGTACAATGACATTAAGTTTACAGTCTTAAATCCCCTTCCTCCATATGGCCTTAGCCAAATTCTTAATAGTTACTGAATTGGTATCGCCTGGGTTGTTTAAAACTAGTGAAAAGGGAATGAATCTAAAATGTTTGTGGGAACCCTTTCACCAAAATCTCGAGATTTCCTGCAATTTTTCTCTACCATGTGTGTCATGCATAACTAGTAACATCACACAGGGATGGATGTTTGCAGGGATAATTAAAGTCTTATACTTAAACTCCCACCATTTGGACCTATACATGTTGAACTTTCGCAGGGATACCAAGTGTTAGGATTGATTAGTAATTTTACGACCAGTACGATTTCCTCAACCAAATTACGACTTTAAGTAACTTCAGAAGTTTATGTAAATTATACTAATATATTGTGACTAATACAGGTAGTGACATTGGAATTTGCAATATCAACTCTTCAAAAGCTGCTTGATAATTTAATGTCATATCCTTTTTTGTCACGATACTTGAATACTCCAGGCATGGGATTCTTCCGGATTTCCGGATTTTTGAAGGCCAAAAGGGTCATCCCTGTGATTGGTGCAAATCCAATGAAAAAATATTTTAACATTAATAAGGGGGTGGGGTCTTAGTCTCTAGAGGATTCCATGCCATGCAAATTTTACAAAACGCCCCCCAGATAACGTCTTATGACTGCTTTTTGGATTTTTCTTCAAAACCCAATCCCATGCCTGATACTCACCTTTGCAAGAACTAGTATATGAACCCTGTTCGGTTGACATGATGCATAAATGCATCGGTACAGAATATTTTCAATAGAAACCTATCAGCTATATATGTGTAAAAGGCTATACTAAATTGATGTTGATTATTACGATTTTTATCACCATTTCAAACAGAAATTGTTTCGGTTTTTTGGACCCTAAAGTCGTAAAAAATACGATTTTGGGCTGCGGTAACTTGGCATCCCTGCTTTAGTTTTAATACCGGTGCTCGTTAAAAGGAAAGACCGGTGTAGCCAAAAGTCTAGTTCTATCGATTCATTGTATATCAATAATCATCAAACCGAGATACATTCCTCAGTTTCCTTATTCACATTCATACAAAACTATTTTAAAGCCATAAAATCAAAGCCAATCCATCCACCAAGGGGGCTGCCATTTTGTAGCGAGATATGGCGATACAGGACGTGAAAATGACGTCAGATAGGACCAGGCCGGTGCCCCCCCCCCTCCCACCCGTACACCGAAGACTCTGATTTGGCCTATGGCCACAACAGACGTGAGGCCGGCCTGAGTCGTACATATTTATGTTGATACGGTCCATTGAACACCACCCCAACCCCCACGTTAGGTTGTACTCAAGTTGTAGTGGTGGACACACGCTAGCATTGCCCCCAGGTTCGGTCCGTATGGGCCCTGTGGACCTGCTGACCAGCCTTCGGCTGTGTTGGTTTTAAAACTATACATGTATCCTCATATAGCATTGCCCTGCATTTGGTAACCTAATCACGGGAGAGAAATAAGCAAAACCGCATATCCTTTCAAGGGAAACAGGAGAGTAAGGCAAAAAAAAGTCGTAAAAAATAGACCCTTTTTACTGGTGACCATAAGGAATACAATAAATCATGTGTAATTTTTAAATATCATAGCGAACAAAAGATCGCAGATCTTCCCGCAAGTTGTACAGGGGTTTAGTCATCCAGCATGGGTGGAGGGCCGGGGGTGGAGGGCCAGACCGGCCTTGGCAGTGACGGCGAGGTGAAACAAGCCCGCCGCCTGATGGACCATGTCTGCCCTATATTGACCTGCAGTGTACAGGTGCTGCCTTCTTGTGCTTGCTGCACCAACAGAGTGTTCCTCTGTGAGGTCAGTGGCCAAGAAAATGGCAGCCCCCACTCAGGCACAACAATTGCATGTTCTTTTCTATTTAACTTTTGAAATGTACAACCTTCGGATGAATGGTACTGATAGATGTGTAAGAGGATAACAGCTGCTTTGAAGCAACCTTGGTTGAAAATACGATACTCTTTTCTTTTAAAAAGAAAGACCGGTGTAGCCAAAAGTCTAGTTCTATCGATTCATTGTATATCAATAATCATCAAACCGAGATACATTCCTCAGTTTCCTTATTCACATTCATACAAAACTATTTTAAAGCCATAAAATCAAAGCCAATCCATCCACCAAGGGGGCTGCCATTTTGTAGCGAGATATGGCGATACAGGACGTGAAAATGACGTCAGATAGGACCAGGCCGGTGCCCCCCCCCCCCTCCCACCCGTACACCGAAGACTCTGATTTGGCCTATGGCCACAACAGACGTGAGGCCGGCCTGAGTCGTACATATTTATGTTGATACGGTCCATTGAACACCACCCCAACCCCCACGTTAGGTTGTACTCAAGTTGTAGTGGTGGACACACGCTAGCATTGCCCCCAGGTTCGGTCCGTATGGGCCCTGTGGACCTGCTGACCAGCCTTCGGCTGTGTTGGTTTTAAAACTATACATGTATCCTCATATAGCATTGCCCTGCATTTGGTAACCTAATCACGGGAGAGAAATAAGCAAAACCGCATACCCTTTCAAGGGAAACAGGAGAGTAAGGCAAAAAAAAGTCGTAAAAAATAGACCCTTTTTACTGGTGACCATAAGGAATACAATAAATCATGTGTAATTTTTAAATATCATAGCGAACAAAAGATCGCAGATCTTCCCGCAAGTTGTACAGGGGTTTAGTCATCCAGCATGGGTGGAGGGCCGGGGGTGGAGGGCCAGACCGGCCTTGGCAGTGACGGCGAGGTGTAACAAGCCCGCCGCCTGATGGACCATGTCTGCCCTATATTGACCTGCAGTGTACAGGTGCTGCCTTCTTGTGCTTGCTGCACCAACAGAGTGTTCCTCTGTGAGGTCAGTGGCCAAGAAAATGGCAGCCCCCACTCAGGCACAACAATTGCATGTTCTTTTCTATTTAACTTTTGAAATGTACAACCTTCGGATGAATGGTACTGATAGATGTGTAAGAGGATAACAGCTGCTTTGAAGCAACCTTGGTTGAAAATACGATACTCTTTTCTTTTAAAAGTTAGAGATTTCAGAGATTTCTTTTTAGCAATTGGCCAGTTTCATCTCTTTTTATATCAATTTTATACAAAGCACCGGTCAACTATGATGTCTCTTGGGGGTTGGCAACCATGCAAAAGACATACACATAAACATGCATCTAATGAGCCCAATACATGGTAGATGTACACATGATGTACAATGTACCGGTACACCAAGTTACAGACAGAAGCACACGGCAGTGGGCGCTGTGTGTGGTGTTTGGTTCCTACCACATCCGTCAGACGGCGCCACTGTTGTACATGCACTGCACGCTGGTGACATACAGGGTCTTACACTCATGAGTCCTCTCCTGGACAATTTTTTTTTTTTTTTGGTTTCAACTTGGTCACTTCATTTTCATGATTTTATGTGACTGCTGAACCTTTATTAACTCCAAGTAACTCCGGTGACATGTGCTCTATATTACCAAAGTGGGTGGGAATACATGTACAATTACAAAAACTGGCAAGTTGAAGTGTTTCTATGGAGCCAACGTTTTAACACAAAGAGATAAACAGTAATTATGCCCCAAGAAAGAAAAGAGAAAAGGTGTCTAAAAAAAAGTGCACTCTAATTATTACCAGGCAGAATTAGACTTCAATACTATACCAATACTGGGGTGGGGCAAAGCTGAACTTTATATGGGCAATTTGGTCCTGTTGATTTATGTTTTAGACAATCTCTTGTAAATGCCACACTCCCAGTGGCAGATCCAGGATTTGGAAAAGGTGGGAGCGCACCCCTTTCTCTTGAAAAGGAGGGGGCGCATCCCATATATTAGCAAAAATTAACATCTTAACTACATGCAAAAAGAAGGCGCCCCCTCTAAATCCGCCACTGGGCCACTATGTCCTCAATATTAGATTATGATTCTTTCCCTATTTCTAAGTTGTTTACATTAGGCTAGCTTTGGAATAAAATGATGTCATCAGGTTGAGGCTGTGGGTACCGTATATTGAGACAGATCGTGAACTGGCCTATAGATTTGTATATAGGGACTTTTCCAAAAATAGTCATTTGTGAACGTTCCCTAAGATATAAACCTCAACACTAAAAGCACAGGAATGCGGCAATCTGATACAGCCCTTAGTATGACAGTAGATATGGAGACGATGGGTGACAGCTGAAGGGTCTTTGACATCCCCGCCCCCTTGCCCTTGACACGGGGGGGGGGGGGGGGGGCACTCACTCTATGACAGTACCCGCCGACTGCCAAACTAGCGCCCACCTAAATACCGGGGGCCACCAAACCACCGCCCCTCATAAATACAACGGACTGACTCCTTACAGAAAAGCCACTGCCCCTGTTATTTCAGGTACCCCTGTAACACTACCTGTATTTCCTGATGCAAACAGTGCAGTAGACATGGATAATAATGGTTTTCTTTACATTTTATCATTTACATGCTACTGAGACCCAATGACTGGCCCCTCCTCTAGAATTACCTGCCCCTATTTTTCAGGGTACAAAGAGCCCCTCATCATTAGATCCAGCGCTTCCGTGGGGCGTTTGGAGGTGGGTAGTCATTTCAGATCTGAGAGCACCCCCCCCCCCGGACCCTTGACGACAGACAGCAGGCCCTTGACCACTAGGGGTGGTCCCCCACTCTGGGAGTCCACCCGACACTCATCCCACTCAGGGGGTTAGAGAGCCACCATAAGGAGTCCAGCTTCCGTCTTGGAACAGGACCTGGTATGCAGCTAGAGTAGAGTGCAACTGTCACATATCTTGTGTAGAATGGGTTTGTCCAAGGGGACTGTCAGCCGATAGGAATACATACAAAATCAGGAGATATACCAGATTATGTGTTCCAGATAAAACCTCTAAGAGGACTTATTCCACCACAAGTTCTGCCTGGTTTCCGTATAATTATATCTGTCTGGACCATGCCTCTTATGCATGGTTTGGTTTATGCACATACAAAAGACAATTGTACCAACAATACCAAATCTAGCTCACGTGCGCCTATAATCATGGTTCACTACACATTTAAACCCTGTAAGGACTGCATAGTGCTTTAATGTGATATGTATTTAGTCGCCATGATGCATGGATGCAGCCCTGGCGAGTAACTTGCCAATGCCGACCCTAAGGGATTGTTGTGTACACCCACAAAGGGTCGGCATGATGCAACCCTGGCAATGGGACAGGGTACATATCACATTGATTAAGTTATGATTAAAGCGCTTTGCAGCCCTTGAGGGGTTAAAACCATCCCCACCCTTCTTGTACCCAATCATAAGACATTTCCTGCTTGGCTGGTCACGACATAAAGAAGGTGCTGATATAAAGGCCAGAAGAAAATAATTGGTTTCAGGTACTATGCATGGCCAAAAGCAAGGTGGGTATGTTGATTAATTTGTCAAAATTTTCTTTCATTTTAATACTGCAGGATGATCTCTTATTTTGTTATTCATCGCAAGATATGTTATGACAATAAGGCCACTCAAAAAAAAAAGGTTTCTCATCATCGCGCGCAACATAAAAATCAGCTTTTGAGGAAAACTTTTTTCTTTGCTAATTTTTGATGAAAAATATGATAAAAATGGACAAATGTTGGAATATTTAGTATCAAAGCTGGTGCTAAAGCTAATACTGCCAGTGATGCAGTAGGATAGAAAGAACTTACATTTTCCGTACTTTTAAAGATCCATAATTTCTTAACTACTAAAATGTGAATTTTGGTGATGGAAAACGTATATCATCCCATACATTTTAGCCTGCAAGCAAAATACAAACAAAAGACCTGGGTGAGGAGAAACCACTTTTTTAGTGGCCTAAATGATTCTCTTTCTTTTCAAAAAAGGCCCAATACCCCCAAATGTGTAGGGTAAAAAAAACGTATATGGGACTAGCATATTAGGCTATGGAGGCCGCCATCTTGACTCAGAGCAATACATTGTGGTTAGGCCCCCGACTCCAGAGCAGTGCATCTTGGGAGAATTTCTTATCAGCACCTTTGTTCTAGGTGTGAGGAGAGGGGATTAGCCTGATAAGGAGGTGGAGTTTAGCCCCCGACTACCTCAGGTACCAGGATGTGCTAGTCCCGTTATAGGTAGGTCTGGTTACCTGAAACAAGTTTTCTTTAGGCCTGGCCTAATCAGCACGCCCCACCTGGCGGCAGGTGTGTGCAGCAGTGCGGCACGTTAACACCAGGGGGCGGCACGTGTGGGGGGGGGTTACCTGGGCGTCCTGCAGTCGTCATGGAGACTCCCTGACAACACCTACAGCACGGTACAGGTAGGGAGGGGACACCTGGGGAGGTGTAGGAGACACAACTACTGATGCTGCAAGAGGATTTATAGCCACATTTAACTAAGTGACATCAGATTGATGACATAGACATTGTCTGTGAGCATATGGACATCAATTAAGGAACTTGACCTACACTACCTCACCTTGGATACACTACAGTACAGGTAGGGAGGGGGGCACCTGGGTAGTAGCTCTCACTGTGTAGGAGACCGCTGCTGATGCTGCAGGAGAGTTTTTTTTTGTCAACATTAAACTAATTGACAGAAGCTTGATGACACTGACATTGTCTGTGCGTATGTGCACAAATGTACCATGGAGGGATCTAATGTACACAGGAGGAACTACCTACACTACCTCATCTTGGATACACTAGGATGTCTTGATACATCGATAACTGCACTGTTTACATTGGAATATATTACTGTACATTGCAAGAGTCATCCATTACCTATGCTATAGGCTGTACGTGTTTCTATAGGAGATAACCAGGTGTGTGAGAACGGAGCGGGAGGTTATAGACACCTGAGGACAAGGAGACCCTTTAATAATAATAATAATAGCTTTTATTGACAACAAAAAGGGAGGTCATTACTGACCTATGTGTCATAAACAGAAGCTGTAGCTACCGGATACGGTTGGCTGACTGTCAGCATCAATGATTTAAAACCCTCCCTGAGACAAAAACCGTGCAGGAAGCTGGGCAGGAAGGGAGTGTTACTTAGATAAGGGACAGAGAAACAGGACAGACAGACACGTATATACCTGAGGACAGGGAGTCCCTTTACACAGTGCCTGGGGTGTTCGTTATAGTTTCTGGATACGGCTGAGGAGACAGCGGCAGGATGTGAGATCCTCATCACGGAAACTCAACAAACCCAGCACAGACACACCACAGGTAAGGGCTGGACACAACGATAAAGATAATGAAGAAATGAGAATAGTTTGTAGGGTCAGAGGTGTCAGATGCATGGGAAGTGATGCACACGGAGAGGGTGTGGGAGAGACATGTCACAGGGAAAGACAGAGACGTACGCCTACAGAAACAGAAAGAAACAGAAACAGAAGCAGAAGGATGTGAGGGGGGACCAGGGGGGGGGGGGGAAATATAAGTTTTCAAAGTTGAGAGTATACTTTGTTATAAAACAATGTATGATATGTCAGATTCAGTTTGAGTCAGTTGATACAATTGGCAGTCAACATCAACAGATACATCTCTAAAGGCCCTTTAAGAACCGCACAATGCATTCACACATTACGCCCTTTGTCGGCATGATGCATTAATGCATCCCTTGTGAGCAACTCCAGTGAGTGACTACATTCATGGGCCTAACCTATGAGATTGATACGCTTCCGAAGGGTAGACACAATGTATAAATGTATGCATATAATTTACCCACCAAGCACATCAAATCAGTATATATGCTGCCCTTAAAGGGTTAATACTGGCAACAGGGACTTACTGCCTTAAACTGCTCGTTATCTCGTGTTATCAGTGACTGGCAGCTACCACCTCATTGTTATCTGTGTCAAGATGCCATTCACAGTTTGTTGATATCATTCACAGGCTTCTACAACATACTTAGTCAGTTTTATCACCAGAACCAAGCTGATAAAAATGCAAAAAGGGAAGTTAGGGGACTTTGACCTGTCACTGTTAGTTACTACAATGTATGCAGTAGCATTTATGGTAATCGGACAAACTGCTATCCATGAGTGATTCATAGAGAAATGGGCCCTTTAAAAAAAGAAATAGGGGCACAAATACACGCTTTCTCTCCACTCCCTCTGCAGTTTCCATCATGCCAAATGATGACAAATCTCTTACGTTTTGAATTTGTAACGTGTATATTGCCAACAGATGATTCCTCAGTTGAATCAATGACATGCATCTACCATATATCATTGGTTGAATACAACATTCAAAAATGAACAGTTGCCCTCAACTCATAACAATACATCTCAATGCCTGTAATTATATAGCCAGTTTAATGACTTTCACTAATGTTGGGGCATTAGGGGACATTCAAAAATGAACAATCGCCCTAAAATCAGACATCTTAATTATATGTCAATGTATGTAATTATATAGCTGGTTTAATCCCTTTCTCCGATCTAATGCACTACTAAATAAGGGTATTTGGGGCCCGGCTTGTGCCGAGGTAACTCACTTAGTGAGTATTAACCCTTTAAGGGTGGCATAGTGCATTAATGCATCATGCCTTAGTCGTCATGACGCATGAATGCAGCCCTGGTGAGTAATTCGCCAGTTAAGTGCGGCATTCAGGCATTCAAGTATCATGCCGACCCTACAGGGTTGAGACACTCCTGTAGGGTCGGCATGATGCACCAATGCAGCACCGGCGAGTTACTCGCTGGGGATGCATCGGTGCATCATGATGACAAATGTCATCTTTTACAGACATCCATCCTTAAAGGGTTAATGTCCATGTAAGAGTACTTAGTACAGACCAGGTAGATAATACCCTCTGTGTGTCCAGGTGTGAAGGGTGTTAATCACAGTGGGGCACTTTTGTACATGAATGTCATACCTGGCGTCCCCGTGACGTCATCATCATGACGTTATGACGTCATGACGTTATGACGTAAGTTGACAGTACCCGCCCCCTAGCGCCAGCTGCGCACACTACTTATGGCTATGAGTGTATGACTGTAACGGTAGTCTTTGATAGCTGAGAGATTTACGTTTTGGGTCAAGTAGGGAGGCACTTTGTCATAGCTGTACATCTGTATTAAATGTATAGGCATGCAGGTGCATGATATATTTGTATATAATTTGGGAGCTTTAACCCAGAGTATTCTTTGTCGCCATGTTGGGAGAAACTCGCCAGGGCTGCATTCAAGCATCATGACGACAAAGGACACAGCTTATTACTAATTAGTGTACTATGCGGCCCTTAGGCCAAATAAAAAAAAGGTTGGTTTCCGGTCACCCGACCGGGTCTAGCAAAACAGTGCCGGGTCTCCCTAGTTCTTCCTATTCCTGGGAAATTTAGCTATTTTCCAGTTTTTACGGTTTGTAAATCGGACAATTATTAAGGATTTTAGAGCAAAAACTCTCAAATCAGGCCTAAAAATGTGAAAAGCAAAAAGAAATATTAAAAATTAAAAAAAAATAAAATCGGCCGGTCGGGTCTACCTTTCCAGACCATGTTTAATACCGGAAACCAACCTTTTTTTAAATTTTGGCCTTAGCGGGTTTATAGTCGGGTCAACTAGCCGTCACTTTATCATAACTGTACATCTGTACAATGTATAAAGTATGGACATGCAGGTGTTCCGCATCATATATCATTTAAAAGAAAAGACCGGCATAGCCAAAAGCCTAGCTATATCGATACATTGTACATCAATAAACTTCAAACTTAGCTTCATTCCTCAGTTTCCTTATTCACATTCATACAAAACTATTTTAAAACAATAAAATCAAACCCAATCCATCCACCAAGGGGGCTGCCATTTTGTAGGGAGATTTGGCGATGAATAACGTGAAAATGACGTCAGAAAGGACCAGGCAGGAGGGCAAAAGCAGTGGGTAAGCAAGTCCCCGGGTTTTGGTGGCTGCCACGTCGGCTGGCCCCTACGATACCCCTACGGGTCCCTCGCCAACCGAGTCTGGTCCACTTCATGATCATCGTGATCTTACTAGTAGGGACCTTTAGCTGAAAGCATAGGATACGTCCTTGTTAAAGGCACACACCTCGGTATCCCTCCAGCGGCAGTCGGAGTGGAACCGGGATAGGTACTCAGCCCTATATATAGGAGCACTGGGGCTGTAAAGGCACACATCTCGGTATCCCTCCAGCGGCAGTCGGAGTGGGGCCGGGACAGCTACTCAGAAAAATGTCAAAATTGGTCAGAAGCCGCCCTTGTCCCAGCAAAGTGCTCCGACCTCATATGATAGCCGTGGACCAAACGTGGTAACAGGTCTGCCACCTGCTGGACCATGTCTGCCCTATATTGACCTGCAGTGTACAGGTGCTGCCTTCTTATGCTTACTGCACCAACAGAATGTTCCTCTGTGAGGTCAGTGGTCAAGAAAATGGCAGCCCCCACTCAGGCACAGCAGTTGCATGTTATTTTCTATTTAACTCTTGAAATGTACAACCTTTGGATGAATGTTTATCATAGATGTGTAATAGAATCACAGTTGCTTTGAAATAAGCTTGGTTGAAAATACGATACTCTTTTCTTTTAATACCAGGTCCTCCACAGATAGGAGATAGTCGGTGCACAGGTGATATTAGGCGTACGATTCAACAGCCCTGTCATTTTCCTTTGCTTAATTGGCTGGACTATTTCCACCCTGACTCGAAAGTAAGAATAACATTGCATAGTAGCTCATAGTCTATGTGTAAAAAAACCTCCAGAATGTAAACTACATTGTACATACTCAAGATCTGGACTTCAAATCTATTTGAAAAGGGAAGTTTATAACTATAAAATGAATTGATCCAGAGGGAAATATTCTCACCTTACTAAATCATACGACCAAACTCTTGAATCTTGATCTAAATTCCCCCATCCCCTCCTCACTCTCCACCTTCCATCAGCCACTCCTGCTAGTGCCCCCCCCCCCACCCCTTCCCCCACAGTGCCCCTCTCCCCCGGTCCCTGCACTCTCAAATAAAACTGAAATAAGGGTGTTTTTCACCCATTTCCAATGTCCCCGAAATCACGAAAAGGGGGCATACACTAAACACCGACATTGAATAAAGGGTGTAGGAGGATTCTCAATGCATTGTCTAAAGTTAACACACAAGGGAAATGTAGAGTCATAGAGGGAGGAAAAGTTTCTTGAAATTTCAGAAAAAGAAGTTGGCGAAAAATATGTCAGAGTTTTGTAAAAAAAAAAAAAAAAAAAAAAAAAAGGGGTTGTCTTTCTACCATGAAATATCCAAGTTTTTCCACAAAAAGGGGTCATTTTCTGACCCAAAGTCCGTGGAAAAGGGGATATTATTGAAGGGAGGGAACGAGCATGATGTCATTTCCGTCTGAAAGTGCAGGGACCGGGCCCTCTCCCCTGCCCACCCTGCCTCCACCTTGTTTCCCTCAGGTATATATTCGTAGTCCCATTCACTTGACCCTTCACTTAACCTTTAAACTCAAAAAAATAACATCACTGATTTGAGTTTTCTTTTAAAGTTTACCAAACAGATGTCCCCGGCAGGAACTCTCCACCCCCACCCAGGGGAGGTAGTAAACTAGGTGTTCTCCTTCCGGTGTGACCCCTCACCCCATCATCTGGAGACTCGACGAGCCGTGTAATTAAAATGAGGCGCTGAATTATCTTTGATTAAAGAACAAAAAAGTGATAATTCACTTGCTGACAAGAGTCTGTGTGGGTAAATTACACGCGGTAGGAGGGGGTATAGAGACAATCTGTCGGCGGCTTCTTTCTCTTTTCTTGGATTGTAGTTGGATGACAAGTGTGAGTGTTGAGTGGGGGGGGGGGGGGGTGTGGGGGGTGGAGATGTGGGAGTTGGGGTAGAAATTGGATGCTGTCCTTCAGCTCACCTTTCCTGACTCTTCCTCACTTGACACATCGTATAGGTAGTTCCCCATCAGGAGGGAAATCATTTCCTTGAAAAAGAGACAAGTTGTTATCTTGTAGGGTTATATATTGACTTTTTCATTATTATATTGAAACAAATTCATTATTTGATAAACTAGTGACACGCCATTTGATATTCTCCCTTTCGCCCTATGACAAGCACACACATGGTCATTTACACTGGAGCCGGTGTCTGGGCTCTGAGCGGGATAGACTATATGATAAGGTGCCGGCCTTCAGTGTAATGCTCATGATGGGTACAGTGCAGAGCATAACAGCGGCATATCTTTCCCATCTGTTACGCCAGCCTGTTACATAACCTACACTGGGACCCTGTATCTCTCATTTTCTCAGTGTCCCGGTCACCATGCACAGACGCTCTGGGTGTCACAATACACATCCCAGCCTGGGACACTCTGAGACCCGTTGTGCCGCTCTCTGGGTAGAGTTATGATATTCATGAATATCACAAAGTGGCATTTATAGCTTTCTCATTATGGTCTTTTAATTAACCCTCTAATGACAGCATGACGCCTCAATGTTTGTCAATGATTCATCAACTCCATAGGGCCAAATAAAAAAAAAAGGTTGGTTTCCGGTCACCCGACCGGGTCTAGCAAAACAATGCCGGGTCTCCCTATTTTTTTACGGTTTGTAAATCGGACAATTATTTAGGATTTTAGAGCAAAAACTCTCAAATCAAGCCTTAAAATGTGAAAAGCAAAAAAAAAAAAAAAATTAAATTAAAAATTAAAAAATCGGCCGGCCGGGCCTACCTTTCCAGACCATGGTACCGGAAACCAACCTTTTAAAAAAATTATTTATCATTATATATCAATTACCCAGGGTTGCAGTGACGCCTCATGCCAGCAAAGGAACATGATATGTTGGGGGCTAAAGTCAAAAGCATACCCTGTAGTGAGCACACATAATAGATATTCACATAATTACCTGTGTTCTACATCAATGGTATTGTCTTGTCTTTTTTTATACCATGCCAATCTTACCATGTCCTTCTGTAATGCAGTAAGATACGTACAATTAGGTTTAGGCCCATATCAGTTGTAAGATCATTACCAGCCGTGTCACTTATTGATGGTTTGAATGCCACATGCCTGTAGTTAACGTTAGACCCATATCAGGTAAAGGATCAGTTAAAGGATCATTGATGGTTTGACAGTGTAGAGCCGTTAACAATAAAGTGTCACCTTAGGGTTCTTACCCTTTAAGGACAACATCATGCATTAAAGCACCATTTGTCGTCATGATGCACCGACGCCAGTGAGTTACTCGGCAACACCGCGTTAGTGCATCATGTTGACCCTGCGGAAGTATATCAACCCCGAAGGGTAGACGTGTTGCTTGAATGCAGCACTGGCGAGTTACTCGCCAGGGCAGCATGCATACATCATGACAATGTTGTCCTTAAATGGTTAATAGCCTGTAAATGTCGGCCACCTGAACACATATACATCAGTATGCACCAGTATCTCTACATGCCCTTTGTCGTCATGATGTATGAATGCAGCCCTGGCAAGTAACTCACCAAGGCTGCATTCATGCATTATTCCGACCTTGTGGGAGTGTGGCAATCCAATAGGGTTGGTACGGTGAATAGCTGCAGCACAGGCGAGTTACTCACAAGGGCTGCATTCATGCATCGCGAGGACAAATGCCATGATATTTCATAGTGCATTAAAGCATTATGCTATCATTAAATGGCCAAACTTGTCTCCATGCCTTTAGGGTTGCCAGCCTCCTCAGTGCGTCTGGGTGGAGGCTCCTGTGACGTCACTGACATCTTCATGGCTCTGCTGCAGGGCATTATTTATGCAAAAATCCTGATTTAAATTTCCATATAAATCGACATTTCACAACTGGCACCAAGGAAAGTAGAAATAGAGCACATCATTGTATGAAGAGAATTGTTAGCACCGCTTCTACATCTTATATTCATGATTTCCTCATTTTCCCTGGGAATTGTGTGTATTTATTATATCATAGGGTCTGGGCAAATTTATTCACCCCCCCCCCGTCCTCTGTGATTTGGCGGGGCCAAGTCCCCCCTGCACCCCCCCCCCCCTTTTCCTACGCCACGGTTAGTTCATATTTCTACAATAAGTGCTAACATGACCGGTGTGTCAAATCAAAGTTGACCAAGCTAGGGCTGTAAGTGCTTTTCTTAGGACTGTACATAGGATACCATTGTCCATTCCTCAGGGTGTTGAACTTTGACCCTCCATCTCCTAAAAGTCTTTTCTTGTTTGACATGCTCAGCCAGAACTGACCACCCAATGGTGTCACGTGACCAGCCCAAGCCGCCACTGACCTTTGACCTTCCCTCACACTGACCTTCAGTTCAGCCAAATTCCAAACCCCAAGGTCAACCCCAAGGTCATCTGTGAAGATGACGGTAAATAACGACTTGTCAGGTGTGAGGTGTCCTACACTACACCTTAGGGGGCAGTCAGACCCACAGACGTCAAGGTCATTGTAGTTGACCTCTGATAAGCCACCAAGGTCAACCTCAAGGTCACCCACAGGGATTAAGGTAAGTGATGAGTTGGCGGTGAGGAGGTGCCTACAGCTACACCTGGAAGGGGGTACATGAATACAACCCACCACCTTATCCCTGTATAGGCCGCATAATGCTATGTAGTTGGTCGTCGTGATGTATGAATGCAGCCCTGGTTAGTAACTCGCCAAAGCTGCATTCATACATTATGACGATCCTACATGGTTGATACACCCCTAAAGGATAGACATGGTGCAATAATACAGCACTTGGATGATGCTTGAAATCAGCCTTGGCGGGTACACTTGTCAGGACTGCATTCATGCATTATGACGACATAGGACATAGCACGTTTAAGCACTATGCTGCCCTTAAAAGAAAAGACTTGTGTAGCCAAAACTCTAGTTCCATCGACTCATTGTATGTAAATAAACTTCAAACTGAGGTGTATTCCTTTGTGCCCTTATTCACATTCTTACAAATCTCTCTTAAAACTATAAAATTGAACCCAATCCATCCACCAAGGGGGCTGACATTTTGTAGCGAGATTTGGCGTGAAAATGTTGTCAGAAAGGACCAAGCACAGTAATTAGTTCCCCAAACTGCCATAAATGGCAGCACCGCATTGGGATCTGACCACTCCATATGCAGTTGGCTTCTGAACTGAACTAAAGTATGCATACGTTTGGCACCAGGGTGAGTAGCAATTCCGGCTCCTAGTGCAGGAGGGCGAAAGCAGAACGTTCACCTGTGAGGTCAGTGGCCCAGAAATGGCAGCCCCCACTCAGGCACACCAGTTGCATGTTCTTTTCAATTTGCCTCTTGAAATGTACAATCTTTGGATGAATGGAATCCATAGATGTGTAAGAGGGTCACAGCTGCTTTGAAACAAACCTGGTTGAAAATACGATACTCTTTTCTTTAAATGGTTAAACATCAAGGGTACATTTAAGTGTCGCAATCCCTGGGCACGTTGCCTTACCTGTATACTTACCTGCAGTGTGTGGATGACCATGTACCTCACCTGTCAGCAGGGTGCCGCCATGATGGATGTTCAAGTATCATGCCGACCATCCAGGGTTTATGCTCTCCTAGAAGGTCGGCACGATGCATGGATCAGCCTTGGGGAATAGACTCACCAGCACCATCATATTTGCCTGTAGGGTGTCAGGGGTATGGCCAGGTATGTGTTGACCGTTTGTGCCCTTAAAATGTAAAAAAAAAGCACTATGCCATCCTCAAAGGGTTAAAACCATGGAGACCCACATTGAGGTGTATCCACCCCTGGACACACCTGTGCACTTACCTGTATATTCACCTGTGGGGTGTGGGGTGTGGGGTGTGCACAGGTGTGGGGTGTGGGGTGTGGGGTGTGGGGTGTGGGGTGTGGGGTGTGGGGTGTGGGGTGTGGGGTGTGGGGTGTGGGGTGTGGGGTGTGGGGTGTGGGGTGTGGGGTGTGGGGTGTGGGGTGTGGGGTGTGGGGTGTGGGGTGTGGGGTGTGGGGTGTGGGGTGTGGGGGTGAGGGGAGTATGGTCAGGTGTGTGATGACCATGTGTAGGTGTACCTCACCTGTCAGTAAGGTGCCGCCATGATGTATGTACCTGTTAGGCTGTAGTTATACCCCCCAGGTAGGTGTCCTACATGGTACTCATGTCCAGGTAGTTATCTCTAGGTGATGAATGGGTGAAGGGTACATGTGTATAGGTGGTCATGGATACTCGTGTCCATGTTAAACTGGAGGCTGATGAATGGGTATTGGATACTGTAGGCTGGGGCCCTGGGTGTAAGCTGCCATCTGATTACCCTTTAAGGGCAGAATGGGCATAAACTTGCTGTGGCCATGTCAGCCTATTGTTGAATCGTCCACAACTCATGTCATTTGATACATCTTGTATTGTAAGTTGCCTATATAGCCTTAGTATGTATAGAAAAGTATTGGTATACATGTGTACATATCTCTTGGGATCCATTGTCATACTATCAGTATACGCTCTCTCTCTCTCTATATATATATACAATTGACTGGGTTCTGATTTAATTATGTTTTAATATAGCTTTACCAATAGTTGCCTTAACAGTGATGTTTCGAGTTAGAACCTTAAACCCACACAACACAAAACCCCCGACGGAAAACCCTATTTACCCGACAGGTTCTGGACACTATAATTTAATCCATCATTGTCAAATGATGTGAGCATTTTTGAATTAAACAATGTACAGGACGATCTTCCCTTCACTATAGACGTTATACGTCAGACCTGATGGAGCATATCGGGAGGTACAGAACGTGGGAACTGAGAGGTTCGTGATACAAGTCATTTACCTGCTTCATTCTGGAGTGAGTTCCCAGGGTCCTAGACCTGTACCTGCGAGCTGTCTGCACTCCGTTCTACCAGTCATCAGGACCCGGGGGGGGGGGCACTCACTCTATGAAAGTACCCGCCGACTGCCAAACTACCGCCTGCCTAAAAACTGGGGCCGCCAAACCACCGCCCCTAGAAAATACAAAGGACCGCCCCCTGATTCCTCACATATAAGTCACCACCCCTGTTCTTTCAGGTACCCCCGTAACACTACCTGTGTTTCCTGATGAAAACAGTGCAATAGACATGGATAATAATTGTTTTCTTTACATTTTATCATTTATATGTTACTGAGACCCAATGACTGGACCCTTCTCCAGAGTTACCACCCCCTATTTTTGAGGGTACAAAGAGTCACCGCCCCCTAGTTTTTACATCCACCGCTACCGCTTCCGTGGGGCGTTTGGAGGTGGGTAGTCATTTCAGATCTGAGTGCCCCCCCCCCCCCCTGGGCATCAGGACCACCTACGACCAATTGTATAATACTAGTATTGATAGTTTACTTATTATTGAAAGCACTTTGGGTAATAATATTATTTGTACTTATATAGAATGGTGAGAATTAAGTAAAGACATGTACATATCTGAGGGTATTATAATATTAGTAACTCTCCAAATAATATTCTGCATAATCGTGTGGAATAATGAATGTAAACTAAGAGTTTTACAATTACATTTGTACAAAACAGTGTAACAAATTTGGATTCACTAGTTCTTTTTCATTTAAGTTTGAGGGAGTCAACAGAGGCGTAGGAAGCAAATCTTGATTGGGGGGGCCAGGGGGGCCCAACCCAACCGGCCTTAAATATCGGTTTTCAATCATGAAAGTGCATATACACGCTCATATAGGAATTGTATAGAAAAGTAGTATTTGAGCCACTTTTAGTTATGATTGGGTGCCTGGCCCCGATGTCCCCACTTTTCCCTATGTGGGAAAGGTACGTTTTGGAAAGTTTGTGTATTTCATTATAGGGTCTTGGTAAATTTTTTTTTTGGGGGGGGGGGGCAAACATATTCAGGCCCCCCTTGCTCTGTTATTGGGGGGGGGGCAGGGCCCCCCTGGCCCCCCCTTTTCCTACGCCACTGCATAAGACTGTAATCTTTATGTATCCATGGCGGAAATATCGTTCTTCATTGTTGTTGAAATGTCAGATGATTATTTTATAAGAAAGATAAAACGAGGAAGTGTGTAGCTGCTAGCTTCCCATTGCGCTATAGCAGTTCCACGAGAACCAATCTAATACAATTATCTCATTATGTACAGCATGTGATACGTTGCTTACAGAACTGACTTCTTTGAAGTTACAATGTACTACAATGTAATAACCGTGAAGAGTCATGGCAGGTTCCATGTTTGTAATCCATTAGCGTCCCTATTGTCCTGTCTGTTTGGTGTATCGACATGGTACATGTTAACCTCGCAATTAGTAAGGGCTATCTATTGTGAAGGAACGGGTATAGTGCACTGTGTCGACTTTGAAGACTGAAATTAAATGGGGAAAAAAAGAGGGGAAAAAAGAAAACTCATCCACCCTGCATATTTATTATCTATAACAATCAGCTCAGATAAAATGTACAATGGCAGAATGTGCAACACAAAAGCCATTTGAAAGACATATAGGTTAAATTACTGTTACATGTAGATCAACGTTCATTTGCAGTTATATGTGTACTTTAAAGTACATCTGTATGAACCGTCTCTTACTCTGTCATTTCCTCACAATACCAGACGTATTTAGCCATTGAGTGAGACTTTTCCAGTACACGTACATTGTATTCAGACAAGGTAGTGTTGTCACACAAACTGACAGGAGCATAGCTCACCTGAGCGGCAGGTAGGTTAACACACCTGACATAACGTCCTTACCCCTCCCCCCCCCCCCTCTCCCAACATACATCCCACCCTGGGGTTATGGTAGAGGGGTATGCGCCAAACTTGGGTAACCCTGGGAAGATTCAATATACCTCAGGCTAAGGGGGGAATCAAGTGCCGCAGCGCCGTCCATATCGAGTGGCTAGAGTGGAAACTACACACAGTCATTTTTAACCATATTTTAAGCAGTTATTACACAAAAGCTATTCAAGTTTAAATTCTGTTGTATTTTTTCCTGGGAAGATTTACCCTTTTGCAAGTTATATTTCAATGCAGCATTATAAAGCTTCTGTCGTTATCTCAATATGAGGGTTTCATTCATGCTCTCTCAATGCAATGCAAATGTACTGGGGGTAGGCTATATGACCATGGCCCTCCTACAGCCCAGTAGTGCCACCTCATGCCAATCATGTATACTAAAGACCTTCCAACAGGTTTGGATCACACTGGACTGTACAGTGTGGCCTGCTCTCTGCCCTGCTTGAGACTGCCGCTACTAGGCCGGTGCAGCCGCATATATGCTCCGCGGTATAGAGGGCGCCAGCGCACTTGATTCCCCCCCTGCCTCAGGCTATAAATGTAGGACCAATCTGTAGGATTTTATGGTCCTTAACAGTTAGTTAAATTCAGTTATTCAGTTCATTATGTTTAAAATGTATGTTATCTAGATATTAAAAGCAATAACCGATTGTGATAAGATTAGCCTGTCATTTTAGTATCACTAGTGAAGAATCAGGATCACTTCGACGACGACCTCCTGAGTATACATTACACAAGGGGGGATTACAATTAGGAGGAGGTCGGTCTATGTTGGTTCTGCTGTTGTGCCAATTAGTGGCCATTTAGGGGTGATGGGGGCTGGATTGGAGACCAACTCCATGTCAAAATTATGGAATGTGACGATTTTAACATGACAATTCAAACCTTCTCGTCCACTGAATATGTTTATAAATTCAGCTATATTATAAACAGGTTACGTAGTGTATATCCCCAAAAGATTAGTTAAATTGGTTGGGAAATGATTGAGATACAGTCTCTTGAAATAGCTACATCTGTTAGTAAACTGAGGTGTTGGAGTAGGCTGAAGTGGGAGGGAGGTGGGTGGGAGGCTTCGGTGGGAGGGAGGTGGGAGGGAGGTGGGTGGGAGGTTTGCATGGGTCGGGTTTGGAGGAGGTGGGGGTTTGGAGGGGTGACTGTAGTGCCCCCTAGAGGAGTAGAATAAGACCAATCTGATATATCCCCTGTGTTCATTCACTTTATTTGTCTTCACTTTCCATTATACATTGTACAATAGTTTGGGTATTAACCAAAACGGGCATTAATACCCTTCGTCTTCACATCCAAGTTTGCATCAAATTGGATTAAATACGATGTAAATTTTTCTACTACATGTACATGTAGAGTGGGAGGCCCAATGATTGGACCCTTTATTTTTGTCATATTTCCTCAGAAAAAAATCTTTTGTAATTTTTAATTTACATTACGTCTTCAAAATGATACCAATCTTTATATTTCTCATTCAGCCCTGGCGAGTTACTCACCAGTCGATCCAAATGCCGACAATATAGTCATGATACACTCCCAAAACATCAGCATTATCCATGAATGTAGCAATAGTGAGTTACTCGCCAGCTAGGGCTGCATTAATGCATCATGACAACAAAGAAATTAATTAAAGCAGTATGCGGCCCCTAAAGGGTTAACACACGTGGGGAGCATACAGAGTGCATGTACTGGTACCTGTCATACAAGAGCACGTGATATAGACCTATCAATTGCTCATTTGTTCATTGATATGAAAAAGTCCCTCTGTATACATCATCTTTGCAAAGGAAATACAAATGTACCTCACTCTCTCACGCCCAGGATGTGGGTGTGGACGTAGGAGGAACGGCACTAAGAGTCTTAAATTGTACATACACATGTATATCTAATATAAATCAGTCTGTATTATTGTGTATCTAAATGGTATCAGAAGTGTCACTGGTGTAGTGGTGGTGCATTCTTGGTCATTACTTGGTCAAACTCAATTCACAGTGTTTGGAGCGTTTTGAGCTTTTCTTCTCCGTAGTTTCTTTATCCTTGTCCTTTCGTAAAGGTCAGACACACCATCAAGGAAGGCTATGTCAGTCAGGTTTCCAGCTGAATAGAGAGTTTTCAGTGTTGTGAGTGTGGTCTCTCTTTCTCTGTAGACCGCCTTGGGTGGTCTCTTATGCCTGTTTCTGTCGTCCGTCATTCCGAGGGATCCAGTTCGGATATAGAGCGCACTCCTGCGACTCTCCCTAGCAATATGCTCTACTAAGTTGTACACACTTGGGTCTTGGGTGCTGCGTGAGAGTGCCATTTAGTTTGCTGTGAAATCCCTCTGCCACATTGTTTGTCCTGACATCACTGGACCACATGTTCCACTGCTCCATCCGGTACAGATTCAGCCAGGTTCTGGTGAAGTACCTGCCCACCTTAGCCAGCATGGTAGACTTCCGCAGTGGAAGATCTTCCCATTGATCATCGTTCATTACCTTGTCGTATGCTGCAGCCACATCCTCTAGTGGTAGCATGGGCAGGTAGTAGAGCCTTCGAATAGTGTCCCGTACTATCCCTTTGTTGTAGTAGGAGATCTTCAGGCCAATACTGTTGACATGCTTTGTAATGGCCTGTGAATAATGGAACAAACACCCTTTGATTGTTAGGTGCCCAAACACATACCTGAGGCTCTTGGCGAGACTTGACTCAAAGTCGCAGTATGCCACTCTGGGCATAAACGTTATTCCCATTGTGACACACTTGCTCTTTATAGCCTGGAACAACCGTGTGTAGATTGTTCCTGACTTTGCTGGTAGCAAGCAAAACAGCAGAGGCCATGCAACATCGTTAACAACAGCAAATATGGTGAACAGCTGTACGAACAGAGTAGGGGCACACTTGAAAGTGCCATCCATGTGCAGTCTCTCCGATGCACACATTGACCTGAAGTTCTCCTCCTTACCAAAGACCATGATTCTTTGGCCAATGTTGTCATCTATGAGTAGACTTCCCTGCAGGCTATCAGGGAGGCTGATGTTCTCTAGTGCATTTGGTACCGGGGGAAGAACTTTTCTCCTTGATCTCTTCATGATAGAGAGGACTCCCTCTAGCATGGGTAGGTCCGCCATAGCATCCTCCTCGTGTCTGTCCTCCATAGCAAACATCTCATCATCATAGATCATATCGAGTTTGACACTTGGCTCATCCCTTGCACGTTTCCGCATGTTGCACAGTGCCTCAGTGGCCTTCCTCTTCCTCAGATTTGATCCATGGTTATGGGCAGCTTCACTGTTTACTTGCATTACGCCATCTAGGAGAGAGGCCTGTAAAAGAATAAAGAGATTTTATTTTTAAAATAGTGACAGGGGACATGAACATTATAAGCAACATACACATGTGACACGGCCATTTCTTAAATTGTGTCGCCGTGTCGATTTTTAGCAACAGGGCCGTGTCACTGTGTCGATTTTTACATATATATGAGATAATAGAAAAATATCTGTGGGTCGATTTTTATCCCAAATTTTCTGTGTCTGTTGATTTTTAAAAGGGCCGAAAAGGGCCTTGTCGCCATGTCGCCCGTGTCGAATTTTACCCATGTAGAGGCACTAACATCCACCGTCGGTTTCCCACCGTCAGGGTAGTGTCGACTGTGTTGAGGAAACAACATTAATGTGGCCATCTCAGGTACTTTGGATGAATACGTTTTTCTTCATATAGATCTGGCGAATTCATTATAAATCTGGTTAATCAATTTTGGTACAAATTCGCCAGACTGGCTAACCCATAAAACGTCCTAGCGCTAACCCAGGATTTAAGTAGCATATATGGTATTTGTGTGCCTCTACATGGTTACCCGAATTTTTGACGACTATATAAGAGTTTAGAGAAAAATCCCTGTGGGTCGATTTTATCCCTTATTTCCCTGTGTCTGTCGATTTTTAAAAGGGCTTAAAAGGGCCATGTCGATTTTTGACCCATGTAGAGGCACATTTGTATTATACAACTTTGTTGGACTGTGGGATACTTCCTACTGCGCAAAGTACAAAACGTGTAAGATAAACTCAAAGTATACTAATAACCAGAAACAATAGTCTACATCAAAGCATGACCGATTATAGACTGTTTACTACACCATGAGGGGCCGGATGTAGACTATGATTGAATAACTATGGGATTTATGGGTCCTGGCCCCAGGGAAAATAACTTGAAAATATCCTGGCACCCTAGCTAAAAATTACATTTTCTTACCGGCCTCAATGGCTTGATATATAAATTAAATTAAAATATCAACACAACAATAAGGGAGGGGGGTCACGGAAATGTGTGGGGTAGTTACTGTCTGCCCATGACCTTGATAATTCAAATGAATAACAATGACATCCGTCCACGGGAGGAAGGTGGGGAGGGGAGGATGGGGTCTGGCGGGGTGTGTGAGTGGACGGGCGGGATAGGGAGGACGTCAAATGACTTTCACAACACCTCAACACTAGGACAATAGTGGTCAATGCTACACCCCCCCCCCTCCCGCTGCGGCACATCTTGTAACACTGACACACTTATTATTGATTCTCTTAATCCCTTTCTCAGCTTTCTCTGTGAACCCAAAGCATGCGTTGGTGTTTTAATTAAGTGGCTTGCCGTTTCATTTATAGACAAGCCTTATATATGATCCCTTGTGACCCAGTGCCATGGTAGGATTATGTATTGTGTAAACATGCTATAGTGTCTGTGCCGCGGATGTCTGTGGGAGTATAGTTTGGTTTAGCATTGACCGGAAGGGCAGATGGTAGAGACAAATGATGTACGTGAAACGTTTTACACAGAGCGTGGGTTTGCTGAGGCACAGAAATACATGTACTAGTATGTAGTTTCAGGGATGCTACCTTAATTTGCCATGCCACTCACCTAGTATGATATAGTCCCATACACTACCTAAGGCGGATTTCTTAGATGTTCCCGAGACATAGTCTTTGAAGTAATAAGCCTTATTGTTTACATGTACAATGTATACCAAGGGAGATGGTAGGCCTACAGTGCTACACTGTAAAAGGTTCCACGTCGAGGTTTCCTCAATTGTGATACACATTTACGAGAGACTCATGGCCATGGATGCATAGCAGTATCATACAGATGACTATCCCATAGTCTACATAGCAATACAATGTACAATTCAATGAAAATGGAAACTCACCTTAGCTTTACATCGACTGTGGTAGTACTCTGCACACCGGAAATGCAGGCGTCCTGTAGGTCCTAACTTGTTCTTGACGAATCTATATCCACCCATGTGAAGAATAGGTCCTTTAGGTCCTTGGACAAACTCCCAGTTATTGTGCATAATTTCTGAATTTTCTGGTATTATCTGGTCGTAATCATCAGGTTCCACAGGTTCATGATATGTCTCATACCCCTCCGGCAAATCCGGCATAGGGACACCCACATGCTGGAAGGCCATTTTACAAATGTGACCAAATCTTTCCAGGTTTTCAATCTTATAGACTTCAGGGTTTACAAGTGACATGTGAGACTATCGTGACATTTATTTCTCCAGTAATGAGTATGCAAGTTATCTGACATGTATTTGCAAGGTTGGCAGGGTGCAGGGTGCAGGACTTCCTTAGTGAATGGCATCTGACAGCGGAGATGGGACCGAGGAGGGACCACTATACCCCAATATTCTAAATATATCTAAAATCTGATATGTAACGGTCACTTATCATGCTTTATTCTTTTTTGTGTGTCCCACTAATATAATTAACTTATAAGCATTACTGCGACTACTAACACATATATTACACTAGGTGTCGCTACTGGTCATGATTTACCCCTACCCACCCACACCAAGTGCATTCCCGCCCTACTCCTTCCTCCCCCCCCCCCCCCACACTCAACACTCCCTAACGCCCCCCCCCCCCCCCCCCCCCCCCCACCGCTCAACACCCCTCGTCGTCGCAAAGGTCTCCCGTGGGTCACTTCGACGACGAGCTGCTGTATCAACTCAGGGGGTGGTGGCATGTGTATGTAGCGGTGTGCACCGGCGGCCTTTGTTTATTTAAGACGTCGGTGCCCGACGCTTAAGCCATATCTCCTAATGTTGTGACATCGCCTATCGTCGAAGTGACCCGGGACCCTAGTGAATTGGTAATAATACTTCCTGTTTTTCAAATAACCCTAGACATTTATATTCACAACAATAAATAATGTAGTACAACGTAGAAGTAATTTAGTGTGTTTAAAATTGCATACATAGATGTCTTTAGGCTTAGCCATTTTAGTAGGACCCAACTCAATATCATTGTCTTTTGGGCCTGCATGGGTATTATACAGTTGTTTACACACAACCCCAGTTGAAGCGCTGGCGTGTGGCCAAATAGGAAATGGATTGTTTTTATAGGAAAAAAAATAAGAAGAAGAATAAGAAGAAAGAAAAAAAATAAAAAAATGAAAGGAACCGATGCCATGCATGATGATGGTTTACCCATCCATCCCATAATTATGACAGTTCTGACATATACACGTGTACACGTAGTTATAGCAACACTTTGGGAAAATTAGATTAAAAAAAAAGACAAAGTAGATCCTTGTTCACGTGTCAGGTCGGGTGAGGGGGTTGTGATCCTTTACACAATGACTTATACTAAACCAGTCATAAACATAATCATGTACGTCTACTTGTTAACACTTTAAGAGCTGCAGAGTGCTCTAATGTAATGTCACCTTACATGTCGCCATGATACCTGTCAGACATGAATACAAACCTGGCGTCAGAGTAACTTGCCAAGGCCGTATTCAAGTCTGATCTTCCAGGATTGATACACCCCTGAAGCCCTGCTGAGCCCTCTCACCAGGGCTGCATTCATGCATCATTACGACAAAGTGCATGGAATATTAAAGTAGGATGCGGCCCTTAAAGGGTTAGAGGAGATACACATGTCGTTATGAACACCTGCAGACGATTACACGCAGGTGTGCCGTCCGATCTACCCGTCACACACTACGTCATCACAACGTCATGACATCCATGACGTCACAACAACACGTCACATCACCTCTGGTTGCCATGACGACCAACATGAGACATGCGCATTACCCATCTAACCCCAACTTTCCCATGATACACCGGGAACATCAAAGCCGGAAGCCGCCCAATCATGATCACGTGGTGTGACCTTGGGGTGACCTTGAGGTAGTTGTGTTTGACCTTGTGCTGACCTTGGATGTTCATTTCGGTCAGGAGGTGGGTAGGGGGCGGGGTCGGCAGGCAAGGGGCCAGTTAGTGAGAGAAGGTATAGCATGCAAGGGGAGTGGTTGGAACACTGCTGCTAACTCCCATTTCTGTCAACAGGAGGCAGCACTAGAACACTATGTGGACACAGACTTGGAGGGTTTTTAAGACACATTTTCTGCCAATTTCCCCCAATTATCTCGCTATTTTCCTTAAGATTAGCGTTGTCAGTTGTGGTCAGACTCAATGAGTTCCGGATGTCCAACTATCTTGTTGAAATTCTATTATAACTGTAGGGAAATGAAAATTATTTCAAAGAAAATATTAATCAATATAGCAAACTATGCTAATACACTCTCTGTAGCTAAGTGAATATCATTTGAAAGAACACATTTAATCAATATCTTTACATACATGTCCTAGACTCTGACATGAGAAAAGTGTATGCTGTTAGAAGATAGTTATTTGCTGATTAGCAAATATGTTATCATGAAAAGACATCATGGGTGAACGTCTAAGGGTTACCAGAGATGCAATCATGTAAAGATGAGTATACAAGATCATAATGGGATATAATTGGGTCTGAGGAGATGGGGAGACAATGGGAACAATACAATGCCTAGCGCCCCGCCGTGAGAGTTTCCCACGGATCCCACCCCGTCCAGGCACCTGGATCCGAGTCCTAAAATACCCCTAATGCCCAGTCCGACACTTTACTGTCAGAAGGAGAGAGATGGCCACTTTACGTGGGTCTGTTATAGGTTTAACATGTCCTACCCAGTCTGTGACATGTCTAGGTGTGGACAACCTAACATGCGATGTGCTCTCCGCCTCACACACACACAGCACGGTGGTTTAGCTTATAATGTACTAGTATCAATCACCTAGGTTTAGACGTGCAGGGATGTCCAGGGATAATTCATATTCATGTAACACCGAATGAACTGCGAGATTCTAATTTAAACTAAGTACAAACTTATTTGTATTGTTAACTTGCTCAAAACTACATGTGGTTCGTACACCACAGACCAGTGGTTTGAAATAGTTCACAGCTACTTTAGGGAGTGATCATTTATTATCAGCAGGGGGGGGGGGTGGGTTTGGGGGGGGGGGGGCAAAAAAATTTGGACCCCTCTTGGGGGGAGCAAAATAATTTGACCTGTTTTGAGCCAAAAAGCCCGCGCGTTACTATGCTTCAAATCACCCGCGCGCGAGCCGATTTTCGACCCTAAGGGGGGGGGGGGGGGGTAAAACCGCGCGGAAACCCACCACCCCCCCCTGTTGTTAAAAAATGATCACTCCCTTAACCTTAAATGTTTAAACCACAGTGCCTCACCTTGAATATCCTTGTGTTGCAGTGTGGCGGGCCATTCTCAGGTGAAAACTATCATCATCCCAGATCCCAACACAGTGGCAGCATACTACTTAAATGTCTTCTTCCCTTTGTCGTCATGATACATGAATGCAGCCCTGGCAAGTAACTTGCTAGCGTTGCATTCATGTATCATGGCGACCCTATCAGGTGTGGTGAGTTACTTGCCAGCATTGCACTTGTGCATCAAATGGACAAATATTGTATTCTTTGCGGCATCATGCTGCCCTTAAAAGAAAAGAGTATCGTATTTTCAACCAAGCTTATTTCAAAGCAACTGTGATTCTATTACACATCTATGATAGACATTCATCCAAAGGTTGTACATTTCAAGAGTTAAATAGAAAATAACATGCCACTGTTGTGCCTGAGTGGGGGCTGCCATTTTCTGGGCCACTGACCTCACAGAGGAACATTCTGTTGGTGCAGCAAGCATAAGAAGGCAGCACCTGTACACTGCAAGTCAATATAGGGCAGACATGGTCCACCAGGTAGCAGACCTGTTACCAGGTTTGGTCCATGGCTATAATATGAGGTCGGAGCACTTTGCTGGGACAAGGGCGGCTTCTGACCAATTTTGACATTTTTCTGAGTAGCTGTCCCGGCCCCACTCCGACTGCCGCTGGAGGGGTACCAAGATGTGTGCCTTTAAAGCCCCAGTGCTCCTATATATAGGGCTGAGTACCTATCCCGGCTCCACTCCGACTGCCGCTGGAGGGATGCCGAGATGTGTGCCTTTAACAGGGATGTATCCTATGCTTTCAGCTAAAGGTCCCCACTAGTAGGTGCAGACCATCCCGGGTCGTCGGGAGTAAGATCACGATGATCATGAAGTGGACCAGACTCGGTTGGCGAGGGACCCGTAGGGGATCGTAGGAACCAGCCGACGCGGCAGCCACCAAAACCCGGGGACTTGCTTACCCACTGCTTTTGCCCTCCTGCCTGGTCCTTTCTGACGTCATTTTCACGTTATCTATCGCCAAATCTCCCTACAAAATGGCAGCCCCCTTGGTGGATGGATTGGGTTTGATTTTATCGTTTTAAAATAGATGTGTATGAATGTGAATAAGGAAACTGAGGAATGAAGCTAAGTTTGAACTTTATTGATGTACAATGTATCGATATAGCTAGGCTTTTGGCTATGCCGGTCTTTTCTTTTAAAGGGTTACACCACAATGCCCCAAAGTCCCCCATAACCCTCAGGATCCTGAGACTATTCTCAGGTGTAAACTATAATCATCCTAAACCCCTGCACTGTGTGTGCATAATACACGGGTCACGTGACCCACAGAGACAGCCCCACCCCACGTGACCCTGTTTATATCATTATGTATGAACCGGAGGGCACCGTGGTTCACCCTAGTCTCCACTACAATAGGGCCTCTACACTTTATTTTGGTGAAGGATTTATATTCAAAATTTTCAAGAAAATTAAAAAAATGTTGACAGTCATTTTGTAGTCGATACTGAAAACATAATTTGTATGCCTCAAAAGTGTCCCCAATGTACTCTCTTTTACTACAGGGGATCGTGCTGGTCTATGTAAGAGTACGATTTGTAAAAATGAATAAAGATCTGATAGTAAATGTCCTTTGTTGGTTGTTGTATGGTCCTTACGCCTATTGAACATAATACAAATTGAACAGAACAGGATAATGTCCCTACTTAGCCGCCCGGGAGCTGTGGGTTATTCTTTTCCCACGTATTTTGACAGATGTCCACAACAGCCATAGATGTCTTAGTAATACGATGTCAGAGGAACCACAGCCAATCATTTTGGGACAGATAAACAGCTCAGTATTTCTGACGAATTTGATGCATTCAAATGTTGGTGTTATAAACATGAACCAACACCAACATTTGAATGCATCAAATTCTAAAACAACTGCATTATGCTGGCCATTTGGGAGTGTATCAACCCTTTAGCATTGGCATGATGCATGATTGCAGCCATGGCGGGTAGACTCGCCAGGGCTGTATTCATGCATCATGACGATAAAGGGCATAGCACATTGATTGCACAATGCGGCCCTTAAAGGGTTAACATCTTTATCACACCACCCAGTGGGCACAGGACATTGAATCAACATTGATAAATGGTTGTCAATGTTGAATCAAAGTTGATATAACATTGATTCAACATTTAACTGACTTTTGTGCCCACTGGGTATCAGGTTGTGTGGACAGATGTTGAGATGTAGGTTTGTGGAGACAAGTTCAGGTACAATGAGGAGGTCTTTACACCAACAATAAATGTCCACAAGATGTACATCTCTAACACAGTCTCAAACCCGTGTAGGGGCGGAATGATGCATTCATGCATGGCTACATTCATACATCATACATCATGACGACAAAGGGCATACTACATCAAAGCATGTTGCTGCTCTTAAAGGGGTGCTGCATTCAAGCATCATGTCAACCCTATGACCGGTTGGTACACTCCCGAGGAGTCGGCATGGTGCACCAATGCAGCACTGGTGAGTTACCCGCCAGTGCTACATTGGTGCATCATGACCACAAATGTCATATTTTAGCGACATCCGTCCTTAAAGGGTTAAAGGTTTAACGTATCTATCAGGGGCATGTAGTGTGGACAGGTGTTGGGATATAGTGTCTTGGAGATACGTTCAGATAGCACGAGGGGGTCTTTACACCAACAATAAATGTCTACAAGATCCACATCTCTACCCTTATCTCATACCTAACAACCACCTGTTCATGCTGGTGTTCATGCATGCCTCTTCAAAACACGGCCAACCCTAACATACTGGTTCTTCTCAAGGTAGCCCACTGTAAAGTAGGTACATGGATCTACTAGTTATGAAAAAAGATGTGGTTGATTTACATTCATGCCACAACATGATACAATGTATACAATTTACATACATGTACCAGCGGTGGATCTAGGATTTTGAAAAAATGGTTCTAGCCTTCTAGCCAAGGTTTTGTATTTATATAAGAAAAATACTACACAGAGAAAATTATTAGAGTCAACTTTACTCTTTTAGCAGAGTCAAAACTCTATCGCCAGAATGACTCTCTTTTTGACTCTCTTTAATAGGCAGGAGAGTCAAACTGTATTTGACTCTCTTCTTGGATGGAGTTAAAGCATATTCGAGTCAAAACCTGTCTGACACCCTTTAAATCAGGGTCAAAGTAGGGTCGATTCCTTAAAAGTGGAGAGTTGAACCCTCTGGAAGAGTAGAGGTAAGGATTCTGTTGGAATACCCAGAGAACCTCTCAAGTTATGAATAATGAAAGGTAGAAAGCAATATTCATCAAGTTTGCCAGTGGCCATTTTAAGTCTGTCATCTTTGCCATCCAATGTTTAGTTGATACGTTCAGGAAGTGCTGTTTCATGCTTATAGTTAATCTATAACTGCAAGTAAGGTGTCTCCAGTTGTATATTTCATTTTCTATCTTAATTTACACATTCAAAGGGAAACTTCTATATATTATGAAACTACATTGAAATATCCTCCTTCTTATGCTGCCATCTATCTAGTGTAAACACCCAGCTATTTTCCAGGTGTCACCACCTGGTGGTAATCACAAAATAAACACATAAGAGTCAAACTCACTTTGACTGTTGTGGAGAGTTAATGTGAGTTTGACTCTGCTGCTGACAGAGTTAAAACCAACTTAACTCTGCAGTGCAAGGGAGTCAATAGTGATAAAAGAGTCAAATAGGGATTGACACCTTACATTAGAAGAGTCAAATGAGCTTGTAAAAGAGTTAAACCCAGTTTAACCCTGACAAGGCAGTTACTATGGCTCTGATAATTTTCTCTGTGTATGTCCTCAAAGACGGAGGGCATCTACAAAGGTGATGACTTGTGAAGTTTCCTATAAAATATTCCCAAATAATATTTTGATGGGTTGGCCTACAGCCAGTTTGGGGATAAACTACTCGGTGTAGCTAGAGGGTTATCTGGGGTGAGATGTACAGGTGAAACAGAAAATCTCATACATTAACTAATGCAGTAAACGTTTTAACCTAAGTATTTATGCCAGGATAAATATTCTTGAAATTGTTTCAAACAACATGTAATTTTTGGGTTGATTTTGGGATGAACTTGTGTGTCCATTTTGTCGTTGGTCTGAAGGCAGTGGTGGGTATAAAGGTGCAGGGTTATCGGGGGTGAGGGGTGAGGGGTACAGGTAAGATGTACAGGTGAGAAGGGGTGACAGCAGGTGGTCTAAGTACAGGTGTAAGGAGCTCTAAGTGGGGTGAGGGGGATCTGGCCATCTGCCGCTGTCACCACTACTGCCACTAGTACTGGATCCTGTCATGTCTCTTTGGGGTTAACCCTTTAAGGGCCGCATAGTGCTTTACTGCAGAATGTCCTTTATGGATATAATGCATGAATGCAGCCCTGGTGAGTAATTCGCCCGGGACTTCATTCCCGCTTCATTCATGCATCATGCCCACAAAAGGCCAGTGCAGTAACACTTCAAGACGCTCACCCTTTGTAAACTACTTTGCTCAGTTATACACTCACACCACCTGGGACAATTTGTGAAGCTTTCCTCCTTTTTTTCCTTTCTTCATTTCTATTCTACTCTTTTGTCCGTCACATTCAGTTGACAAACAGTTAGTTCTGCCTCAGTGTAATTAAATGATCTTGTAGAAGAAGGATGCTTGTTTATCAACCAATTACTCCTTATACATGGTGTTGACCATCCTTATTGTATTTTTACAAGTACATTGTAGTACATTGTACATACTACGTTTATGAATCCAAGTTTACATTTTCATTGTTTAATTTGATAATATCAGGCAAGAGTGGGCAAACTGTACATATTATTCTTATACAAAAAAAAGACCAGTGTGTCAGTAAATACATAAAGCCATAAATCCGACACCATTCTAGTTTGCATGTCAGACACGACAATTGAAAATGGAGACATCATCCAATTTCAGATCCCCCTCCCCTCCCTCCCCACCTGTCCCCATCCTTATTATACACACATCAAAGGCGCTGAGGATCTGATAAGCCGTAACTACAGGTACAGCAGGAGGTTTACTATTGTTACCATGGTTACTGCTGATATCAGGTAGATAAGACAGAGATAACAGCTACAGGGTCCATAACCTTTTAAGGGAAGCATACTGCTTTAATGTCCTATCTCATTTTGTCATTATGATGCATGAATGCAGCCCTGGCTAGTGCTGCATTATGCATCAGGACGACCCCTATGAGTCAATATTATACATCTATTATAAATGGGTCGCTGTGATGCGTCAATGCAGCGCCAGCAAGTTACCTGAAGCTGCTACCTTTTTGCATCAAGATGTCGTGCGAACATGAACATCAAGATATCATGTAGTCCTTAAAGGGTTAAGGGTGCCGCTGGGTACCAGCAGAATGTGGATAAGGAGCTCTAGGGACACGCAGGTAACCAGGGGTTGCTCAGGTCCCCGCCATGTCTGTCTCCATGGTGATCAGATACCATCTTACAGGTTGTCATCTCAGGTATACACGGCGACAAGGTGGGGTAAAACCTGGGCTGTCTCCATGGTGATCAGATAACAGCACAGGTTGTCATCCCTGGTATAGCTATTATGGTATTACAGGCGGGACCAGTGGCGGGCCTAGACCGTATATATAGACATTATTATGGACATTATTATAGTACATCCAGCTCTGACTGCTCTACCTGGAAAAAAAGGGAGAAAAGAATGGACGTCAGATGCATGTCTACGACTCGGAAATTCTCCCTACCAGATAAGACACCCCCAGGCGACTCTAGATAAATGGGACATGTACTAAGAAATGATCCATATCATAAAATTATCAAAAAGTCGTAAAATGTGATTTTCTTTCCAACGACATCGTCAGAATAACCAGACCCTGTTTGATGTTGCCTAGCAACAATGTGGATATAGCCTACGACACTGTGAATCAGACATGGGACAAAGACAACGTAGATCTATATATGTATACATTTTGTATTTATACATGCATAGTGGGCATGGGATTGTTTATTTAATACACTGACCACAACATGATATAAACAGATATATGACATATGAACATATGAATATGAAGTCGAAATATGAGAAGATGAGAAGCATTTTAAAATCAATTAGATGTTTTCTTGGTTCGTAATCTTTTGAGGGATGCACTTCATGAAAAGATTCCAGGAAAATATCTCAAATTCTTGAAAAAAGAAAGAGATTAAAATACAGGGGGCCTATGGTCACCATGCTATGGACACAGTATACGTCATGTATAGCCTATAACTAAATAACGTCATGACGGCGTCAGACAGACCATTTAGTCTGAGGGCGGAGTTACATGTCACAGGCTGTCTCCATTAGAGTAGGGAGGTGAGGGGGGAGGGGTGGTTATTAACCCGTATAGGGCCGCATGGTGACTGAATGTGCCATGCCCTTGGTCGGCATGATGCATGAATGCAGCCCTGGCGAGTCTACTCGCCAGTGCTGCATTCAAGCATCATGCCGACCCTCCGGGCGTAAGGTCTGCATGATGCTTGATTGCAGCGAGTTACTAGCCAGGGTTGCAATAATGCATCATGACGACAAAGGGTACATTAAAGCACTATGCGGCCCTTAAAGGGTTAAAGCTGGGAGGTGGTGGTGGGGGAGGGGTGGTTATAGATAACCTCAGAGATAAGGACTCCCCTTCACAGGCCCCGACCCTATCTGCAGATCGGTTACAGGTCACAAGTTACTCCCTTTTATTTTTACATTTTTTCCCACACTTCAGATTTGAGTTACGTGTTTTGTGTCAACTAAAGGGACAATGATCATGTGCTGTAAAAGGTTTGCACCTACTAAATCAGACAAAGTGACTTGTGACCTTTTTATCTATCTATATATTTTTTTAGAATTGTGGCAGATCTTGATTTAGTTTCAAGAAGCCATGTTTATCATTTCCCGCATTCTTTACACAATACCAGTAGCCGTGGTACCTCCCCTCCCCCCTATCCTACACACACATTTGTTCTTATACTAAATTGGCCAAATCTACATTATGAATGTAGAAATGGTCAAAATACATTTTTAGGCTTTAAGGGAAATAACACTGCTCATCCACTCTGAGCTACTTTTAAAATGTTTACGTGAGATCGTAGACATTCCCTTACTGCCACATCTGTTAGACAGTTGAGACCCTGGAGCTGAGGACCCTGGAGTTCCCCGCTAGACAGTGCTGCCCCCTTACAGGCACATTTGGTACTACATGTAAATCATATTTCTGACGAAGGAAGTTCATAGATTTACACTGTACTTTTCTTCATTCCCCTTTCCACCCGAGAAAAGTTGTGTTACGGCAGCATGAACTTTAAGAACAGATACACAGGGTCTAGGAGTGTGTTACAAAAAAACACGAAGTGTCTTGAAATTGGCTGCAAAAGAGCGTGTAAACATAACTCACGTTTGGTAGAGTGTATGTATGCTATGTATAATAAAAACTAAATTGAAACACAATTCTTGCTGCAGGAACGGTACTTTATTAGAGTTCTTTGAATTTGATAGTGGTAAATAGAGAATGAGTCTACCTCCTCCCTGTTTAAGTTTTTGGCCGTTATGAGATGGTTGTAGACGGAGGTCCCGAGGGACCCTCAGATTGAATAGCTGGGGGCCATTGGTGTGGGAGTGGTGTGCAATATTTACCTGAGGAAACCTAAGAGCACTGGGCATGGTCGGAGCATAATGGGACGTCTATAATTAGAGTTTATTGAATAAGGCATTTTGATGCACCAGGATTTAGTTTCACCCCCACCCAAGGCCTATAGTGCTTATCAACCCTCTAAGGACTGCATTTTGCCTCAACGTTTTAATGGCACTACATACACCCTCAGGGCATATTTAATTCTAGTAAATGCCATCTAAAGCTGCACCCTTAAATGTCACTATGAGCTTTCCTTGACATTTATATAGCATAAAGCCACGAGAACAGTAGCTTTAAGCAATGAAGATTATGATTAAATGCTACCATTCATGAACATTGATAATGCCTGCGAGTAACTCGCCGGCACTGCTGTAATGCATCATCCATAAACCCTGTATTATCGGCATGAAGCATAAATGCAGTACATGTACTAAGTACTCTTGATGCATTTATCCTTCACGCGCGCGACGGCAAACGATATAATGCATTAAAGCACCATGCTGTCCTTAAAGTGTTAAAGTATCCCATATCGGTGTTGATGATGGCACATATGTCTCGCCCCTTTCTGCTGACATCTCCCTTCCCACGCTATCTCTAATCAACATGCGCGTCACCATGGCAACCGTAATCAGCGTCCAACATGGCGGCGGGCAGCGTTTGGCGGGAAGGTTCAATGTTGACTCTCCCCTCGTCCAGCAATTGTTAGCCCTTTAATGACGGCATGCCGCTTAAGGATGACATTTGTCGACATGATGCACCAATGCAGCCCGAGTAAGTAACTCGCTGGTGCTGCATTTAGCGCATCATGCCGACCCGTCGGGAGTGTCACAACCCCGTAGGGTTGGTGTGGAGAACTGATAAGTTAATCGCCAGGGTTGCATTCATGTATCATGACGACCAAGGGCCTGATGCATTAACACATCATGCCGTCCTTATAGGGCTAGGCCCTCCCATGTTGACTCTCACCTCGTCCAGAAGCCGTTAGGTGGCGCTGCGGGCGGCGTAATGAGCTTATAGCTGACGGCGGCGGATTAGGGAACTACTTGGGAGCTGGTAATCCGGGCATTCACGGCGTGCTGTCCCGGATGTACATACTGAGTACTGTATGCTATAACAACTCAGTGACAACCTCCCCCCACCCCCTCCCACCCCCCCCCCCCCCCCCCGCCACCTCACACCCCTCCCCAGCCCAAAAAAAATCCCTCCTACCACCCATCCCAAACAAAGGGCCAGATTCCTATTTGGAGCTATTCAATTTTTTCCCCAAGTATGAAACTCTTTGGGGGTTGAGAGACTTTGGAGAGAGTCCAGCATCGCCCCAGCCTCCTTTAAGTCAATGCTGGGATGGATCCCCTGCTAGAAGTGCTAGATCTGTCCCTGGAAAACTTACAACATGGATGCTGTAATTGCCATCCCCCCCCCCCCCCCAACGGAAATGTAGCAAGTCTTTGGAGTCAGAGTTGTAGTACATTATTGAAAGGGTCTTTCATAGAGAGTAAGGCAATGATGTGGAGGATCCGATACTAAATCTGAACATGGAAATTGAGCAATGCATATCTCAATCTATATGAATTCATTTTTATCTACATTCTAAGAATCACTGCAGAGTCTGACAGTTAGGCCAAAAAAAAAAGTTTGTTTCAGGTAAGATTTTTACTTCCCCTCTAAAATTGACCCAAAAAAGTGTGAAAATGGGGGGATTTTCCCCCAAAAAATTTAAACCTAAAATTGACCCCCCAAAAATATAAAAATATGTAAATTTCTTCAAAATTGCATAAAAACATAGGGTCGGCCCTGGTTAGATAGGGTCGGTCGGATGACCCGAAACAGACCTTTTTTTTGCCTTAGTTGTGCATATAGACACTGCCCTGGTTTTATGTGATTAGGGGTGAACAAGGGTGGACAGTGGGTGGGATGGGGCTGAATGCGGGAGGAGGCTTGGGGCTGAGGTGGTGGTGATGGGAGGTGGTGAGACAGTGGTCAGTGTGGGGTGTGTTCACCCCTCTGTGTTTGACCACCCGTCAGTGTCTGTCACCAGTCAACTCAAGTGTGGTCCAAGATGTCTGATGTACCAGGACAGACCGGCTAGGTGCTGACAGCGGTGTACCATCAGGTACATGTATACAGGGCCACCTGAGGCCTAAAAAAAAAGTTGTGTCCCGGTAACATGGCCAAAAAAAAAAAGGGTCGGTAGGTCGATTTTTTTTTATTTTACAATTTTTTTGGTAAAAAAATGTCAATTTTAGTAGTAAAAACGCCAAAAATGTCATAAATTTCCTCAAAAATTAAAAAAATGTCCAAAAAAAATTAGGGTCGGCCCCAAAAACGTAGGGTCGGTCGGGATACCGGAACACAACGTTTTTTTTAGGCCTGACCATATATGGACTTATACCACAGTAACCAGGGCAACCAGACCAGGGCCACCTTCTGTGCTGTACTAGAGGTAAATATCAAAATGTGTTTTGTCTCTGTATCTCTGTCTTTACCCCCTGTCTCTGTCTGTCTCTGCATGCCTATCTCTGTCCCTGTCTGTCTCTCCCTGTACCCCCCCCCCCATCTCTCTGTCTCTTTCTCTGTCTCTGTCTCCCTTTTTTAGCCCCCCTCTCTCTCTCTCTCTTTCTCTCTCTCTCTCCCTCTCTCTCTTTCTCTCTCTCTCTCTCTCTCTCTCTCTCTCTCTCCTGTCTGTCTGTCTGTCAGTAAGTCTCTCTTTGTGTCCCAGAGAGGCTATAAGAACAACTCACTGATACGACCCATGTATTACAGTAGGAATGTCACAGTTGTATTCATCATAATTCCTTTTAAATAACTTGTTCAAGAGACAATGAGGTGTATTGTACAGAGAAGTAGAATTCCTATACAATTAACCCCAAACCCTACAGGGCTGGATGTAGGACCTTGAGGGGGGTCTGGACCCCCTGGACACCCACCCCTGGATCTCCCTTTGGCCTTAGGGAGTGTTCATTTATTAGTTACAGGAGGGGGGGTGGTGGGTTCGGAGGGGGGGCGTAAAAATTTCCGACCCCTTCTGACCCCTCTTGAGGGGGGGCGTAAAAGATTTAGCCCCTTTTTAGCAAAAAATCCTGCGCGTTACTATAGTTCAAAGGGGGGTGGGCGAAAAAATTTCGGCGCCTTTGGCGAGGGGGCGCGAAACGTTCCACGCGCTCTGGAGGGGGGGGGCGTAAAAAAATTTCGCCCCTCCGCGCAACATATCACCACTCCCCCTGTAATTAATAAATGAACAGCCCCCGGGAACAGCCCCTTAGGCCTACTTGAACAACTGAATTGCAATGGTTTCATATTCTACATTGATGGCGGAATGTACTGTATGTATGCATAAGCTAGCTGGTCATTGTGACACACAATGACATCCACAATTCAAGAACTGTCCACTTAAATCTTAATAACATTTCACCTCAACCATGTTGTGTAGACTTATTCATGCGCATGAACTAAAAGTGGGTAATTCATTAAAACGGATACAAAGATTACAAGACTTGACCCTCCTTGGTGATTGAGACAAGGGAGGGGTCCTGTGAGGGGTCAGCACACGTGGGACCCTCATACCTGAGATATTGGCCCTTTAAGGGCATTATAGGGATTTGATGTACTATGCCCTTTTCAACATGAAACGTAAATGTATACATATGTAGCACTGATGAGTCTTATCACCGGGAGTGGACTGCATCAAAACGAGTGTATCAAAGCTCATCAACCACTGTAGGCCCACTAAAATGTATGATTGTAGCACTGGCGAGTTACTGGCGATTAAACCACCATGCGATCCTTGAAGAGTTAACCATTTAGAATGAAGCATGCGGGGAGCAGGGGTCCATCATCACTAAATCAATTTAGCTATTATCCAGGGAAGGAGCGTTATTTGCCTTTGTTGAGGGTCACGCAAAGCCACAGAAATAGATGTAGACCCTACTAATACTGTGAATGATATGGAGTACTTTGTGTGGCACAGGCCAGCTGAAGTGACCACACGATATTGGCTCAGCTGGGGATGAGAGAACCGGTGGAAATTCCATAAAATAAATTGCCTCAGCTCTATAAAGCACACACGCCATCACCCATTAGGGAGAGTTCAGTTTGCTCTTGGCATTTCTTCATCAATCTTTCCGTTTTTAAGAAAGTATACATACAGTAACACAGTTTTATTTAATATTGAGGGAAAGAGTATAGCATCCTCCAAAAAGTTTGCAACCCCTTTTAATAATATGAGTCACAGTCTTTAGTGGTGGATCCAGGATTTGGAAAAGTAGGGGCACGCCCCCTTCTCTTGGTAAAATGCACCCCTTATTCTTTAGCTAAATTTGGGTCTAAAAATGGCAAATAAACTCCTAACTCCATGCAAAAAATGAGGGGGCGTCTATTAAAATAGTAATTTGGCCACTGGCAGTTGGCTGACTGGGATAGTAGTTGAAGATCCACCACAGAAGTCACTGAGAAGGTGTTGACACCCTGGGGGGGGGGGGTCATCATGGGGGGCATTAGTAAGTGGGGGGGGGGAGGGGGTAGGGCCTCAGGGGGGGGGGGGGGGGGTTACACCTACACACTCCCCACCCAGGGGGTCCCAGGCCCCCTGGTGGCCTGTGGTGGAACTATTGTGTGGTGTCCACAGCTCAGCATGACAGTGTTACCACAATGTTAGCACTACTGGATGTAACCATGACAACAGGTAACAATACATGGGTGTAACTATGGTGACAGTTAGCTGGGACCTTATGTGACGTTGTGTGGGGGGCACTGGGGGTGGGCCCCTAGAGGGGGGGGGGGGGCGATTGTTGATACAAAACTAATTATAGTGTAGCGGTAATTAGGATATGTGCAGCAACGGTTTTCTCTGTCCGTGCAGGATCGCATGATCTCCTGGAATGTCTGCCCTGATCCAAGAATGTCTCAACAATATACAGTGACATTTCATTATAAGCCTAAAAGGAGGACTGATCGGGTACGAGGAACTTTCTTTTATTAGGAGCCCATTTTCATGGTCCTGATTTTCTACTCTCTGTATCCTTGTAGTATGTATTGACTTTAAGGAACTTTGCCCATAAGGAGCACATTTGTCCAGCACCAAGGTCCTTCTTATAATGAGATTTTACTGTGTACTTATATTGTAATTGGCTGCATTAAACTACACTTCTTGTGGTATGACTGTGTAAATATGGGAAGATCTTTCATTGTACCAATATGAATATGACCCCCAAACCCCTCAGGCTAAGGCTTTTAGGGCGACATTCCTTTCCCCGCCAGCAAGCCCATACCATATTCACTGCTGAAAAGTTTGTTGTCTCTCCAATGATAAGAGTATCCATGCTATTGGCAGTAAAAACCACAGATAGCTCTCCGCTGTTTACACCAACGACAATTTGTTTACAGAGTGCTATAATTGCCACCCGGGGTGGCAGGAAGTCAGTCTGGTATCTTCTGTAACCCTTAATGACATTAAGAGTCACGAAGACTATTTGTAGCTATAATGCACCAGTTCAGGGTTGGGGAGTACCTCACCATAAATCCCATATGACCGTTGTGATGCGTGAATGTGCGCGTCACTCCGCAAGGCTGCATTGGTGCATCATGGCGATCAAGGGGCATATTGGGTTAATCCATTAAAGCAGCATGCCGCCCTTACAGGTCTATAAACACTCACCTGTCCATGTTATCTGCCACCCTCCCCGAGGGGTGGGGTGGTGAGGGTGTGTGTGTAAGGGTGTGGGGGCGGGGGGTGGTGAAGGAGGGAGATTAGGATGTTTTCTCTCCCAACACGCCCTACCACAGTCTCCACCACCGTCCACTTACCAACTCTATTGGCGAAGCCTCATTCCTGTCACCTCTCAGGGTGCTCCAGGGGATCAGACCAAAAGAAAAAAAAGGTTGGTTTTCGGTAACATGGTCTGAAAAGCTAGGCCCGGTCGGCCGATTTTTATTTTTATTTTCTTTTTCTTTTTTTCTTTTCAACACTTTAGGCCTGATTTGAGAGTTTTTGCTCTTAAATCCTTAATAATAGTCCGATTTACACTGGAAAAACTGGAAAATAGCAAAGTTTTCAAGAAATTGGAAAAATAGGGGGACCCGGCATTGTTTTGCTAGACCCGGTCGGGTGACCGGAAACAAATATATTTTTTATTTGGCCTCAGCTGAGCGGTTATTGAACAAGCAGGGGTCAGGAATATGTTCCCACGCTGACCCCTTATACACAGCAAATACACTTGCTATTATGAAAAATAAACTGCTCTCAAGGGAAGTATAGAGAGGGGGTAGCCTAATGATGCAGGCCATGCTAATTAGTTCGGACATTTGGTATACTAGTATGCAAAAGAATGTCACAAGTTCATGAGAGGAACTGGAGAATTTTCAAACGGTTGTTTTTGTTTGTATTTGTACAAAATAAATACATGTAAAACTCAAAGAACATCTTGTAAGATACCAAATCTACACTGATAATAATACCTATAGTCAGTACTGACTATACCACCATATTTTGACCCCCGTAGTCAGGGGACTATACAACTTAGTCACATATTAGTCATAAGATAGTCAGTAGTGACTATATGTGGATCACACAAATTGATGATGTCACAGGAATGTGTGCACAGGAAACAGTTAGGATTCAAATTTGAATGGTCCATGGACTTCAGGTAGGCACATCCTCTTCTAAACCACTGTTCTATGGATATCCCTGCTTGTTATATGTTATGTTACAGTTCAGTATGACAGCTTAAGGTGTTATAGAGTGCATGAGTTCTCATGTTTGATAGAGTAATCATGGTATTTTGTTCAAATTTTGATATTAAACATAGAAATACATGAACAGTGTATGTCTAGACTAACAGAGCATAATAGGCCTACACAGGAGCCTGTCACCTGCCCTGCTTTATCCTAGCCTGTCACCTGCCCTGCCTTATCCTAGTATGTTCATTGCCCTGCCTTATCCTAGCCTGTCTCCTGCCCTGTCTGATCCTAGCCTGTACCCTGCCATGCCTCATCCTAGCCTGTCCCTTGCCCTACCCTATCCTAGCCTGTCCCCTACCCTGCCCTATCCTAGCCTGTCCCCTAGCCTACCTTATCCTAGCCTGTCTCCTGCCCTACCTATCCTAGCCTGTCACCTGCCATGCCTTATCCTAGCTTGTCCCTTGCCCTGCCCAATACTAGCTTGTCCCCTGATTTACCTATCCTAGCCTGTCCCTTGCCCTGCCTTATCCTAGGCTGTCCCCCGGCCTGCCTTATCCTAGCCTGACCCCGGCCATGCCTGATCCTAGCCTATCCCTACCCTGCCTTATCCTAGCCTGTCCCCTGCCCTGCCTTTTGCTAGTATGTTGATTGCCCTGCCTTATCCTAGCCTGTCACCTACCCTGCCTTATCCTAACCTGTCCCCTGGCCTGCCCTATCCTAGCCTGTCCCCTGTCCTGCCTTATCCTAGCCTGTCACCTGCCCTGCCTTATCCTAGCCTGTCCCCGGCCATGCCTTTTCCTAGCCTGTTCATTGCCCTACCTTATCCTAGCCTGTCTCCTGACCTGCCTTATCCTAGCCTGTCCCTTGCCATGCCTTATTCTAGCTTGTCCACTGGCCTGCCTTTTCCTAGCCTGTCACCTGTCCTGCCTTATCCTAGCATGTTCATTGCCATGCCTTATCCTAGCCTGTCCCTCGCCGTGCCCTAGCCTAGCCTGTTCCCTGCCCTACCTATCCTAGCCTGTCCCCTGCCATGCCTTATCCTAGCCTATACCTACCCTGCCTTATCCTAGCCTGCCCCCTGGCCTGCCTTATCCTAGCATGTTCATTGCACTGCCTTATCCTAGCCTGCCCCTTGCCATGCCTTATTCTAGATTGTCCCTTGCCCTACCTTATCCTAGCCATTGCCCTGCCTTATCCTAGCCTGTCTCCTGCCCTGCCTGATCCTAGCCTGTACCCTGCCATGCCTCATCCTAGCCCGTCCCTTGCCCTGCCCTATCCTAGCCTGTCCCCTACCATGCCTTATCCTAGCCTGTCCCCTAGCCTATACCTTATCCTAGCCTGTCCCCTGGCCTCCCTTATCCTAGCCTGTCACCTGCCCTGCCCTATCCTAGCCTGTCTCTACCCTGTCTTATCTTAGCCTGTCCCCTGTCCTGCCTTATCCTAGCCCGTCCCCTGCCCTACCTATCCTAGCCTGTCCCCTGACATGCCTTATCCTAGCCTGTTCCTTTCCCTACCCTATCCTAGCCTCTCCCCTACCCTGCATTATCCTATCCTAGAGCAGGACAAATCTTGACCTGCCTTTACCTTATTTCTCATGATTGACTATATCTATTAGTCATAGTGACTACTTTAGACCATGAAACCATTAAATTCATAGTCCCTTGACTATATAGCCAAAATCAGCCAATTTAATGGCTGACTATAGGTTGACTATATGACTAACTTACATTAGACATAGGTGACTAACTAGGTATAGCCGTTTTTTCTACGTTCACGTGACTATAGAAACGTAGTCCGTAGTGACTAACATTTCCAGGTCTATTATTATCAGTGTATATATAGTGTAGGGAAGAAGCCTGGCCCAGCCATATTTGAATCATTCACCTCTAACTTACTATAGGTCAGAATTGTAAAGATTATGAATGCACACAAGGGGCAATTCACCAATTATCTTAGAACAACCCTTATTTCTTAACCTCCACAGATCTACCCCACATAATGTGTGTAACCGCCATTTACATGCAGCCATATAACGTAATTACACTGGTTTAATTCCCATTGTGCATTGTCTTAGTGATGTAGAGATGGTGTGAGGTGCCTGCCCCACTATAGGGGTCGTGTGTAAGGGGGTGTTAGGACCCTGGTAATGCCAATAAACTGGTCCCCAATACTGTGACACCAGTGACCTTGTATTTTTATATGTGTGCAATCCACGCGTCTCTGTGACCCAATTACCGCAACGTCTTGACCCAATTACTTTCACCATTGTTTTAGAGTCTAATTACAAGAGTCATCACCATGGGTGTGAGTTTAATTGGATTCATTCGGCTGGAATTAAATCACATGCCACAGGGCATTTTTCAGTAGATGCCAAAGGAAAAAAGCTGTTGATAAAGTATAATATCCCCAGGTCCGGTCCGTATGGGCCTTGTGAACCGGCTGACCAGGTGTCGGCTTTAAAACTATATCTATGTATCTATTTCGGATCTATTTATCAGTTCAATCACAATTCATTTTTAGACTTCTACTGGTATCGGTCTTAGTGGTAACATGCTACACAATATTGTCATCTAATTTAACCCTTTGAAGACAACATACTACAATAATGCTCCAATAAAACGATCTACGATCCTCGCACATCCTCACTGAACTGTGGTTTATACCTACACTCCAGCGTCTCTGTGACCCAATTACTCTAACATCATGACCCAATTACCACACCATTGTTTTAGGGTCCCAACATCACAAGTACAACATTCTTCCTAACATTGTCATTTCCTTTCAAAATTACCCCAGCAATTTGCATTCCCATCATCGTAGATTACATAACAACCAACGATCGTCCCATTCCTGAAAAGACGTGTGAAAAGTGCCCAACGTGTAGGCGGATACATTAGCGGATGTAATTGATGTTAATCCTAGACATTTTGGGGAGATTATGTTTACTTTACTGGTCGTGTTGTTTCCCTAGTGGGAGGGGCCTTTTGTAGGGGGGCACTCAGCTGAGATAAATATTGATCGTTAATTGTTTCTACAAAGACGCTACAGAGAGGCGCGGGAGACGCGCACCCCGCGTCTCCGTGTAATTTGGGACCAATTAAGGACTTAACAATCCCCGCCATTCAACGTACGTACGTCACAGCAGTTATGTATACAGGAGGGGGGGGGGCAGAATAGGAGGGGAAAGGAAGGGGGAGGGAGGGAGGGGGAGAGGGGTATAGTCTTGGTCCCCTTCGTGATCAGAAAGAAGAAATTCTGAAATGATGAATTGAATCATTGCACTGTAAAAAGTTGGTGGCCATTTTTGTAGGTGTACAGTATATTCTATTGCAGGTGTACAGTTCATTGTAGAATCTACTGTAAATCTGTAGTAGACTCTACTGTAAATCCATTCTACAGTATATTCTACTGCGTACTTACACTATTTATAGTGTAGGAGAGGAAAGTGAGTTAGAAGTAGGTATTGCGGTATCTGTGTACAGTACATAATGCTGTAATTATACAGCAAATCGTGCTGTAATACCAACTACAGCAAAAAGTGCTGTAAATGTACAGCACATTGTGCTGTTTAAATACAGTAACTTTTTACAGTGTATAACCTGTGTTACAAAATGTACTTCAATCTGACCCCCCACCCTCCACCCCCAGTGCTATTAAAGTTATTGTCCTGTTTTGGCCGAGTTTCTTTTAAAATGACTCCTTCAGGCAAACTGCACACCTGTTCTGTTTACTTTCAATTTACAATATCAGTGGGCAATTTGTCACACCAAAGAAAAGGTCAACCAAAGAGTATTTTCTCCCATAGGTAGATGTGGTACAGTGTATGGGGCATAAACTCCACTTAGCATTCTGAGCCCTTGTATGTGGTAGAGGTTGGAGTGGTGGGGGGGGGTATATAGAGCAAGTTTCTTTAAAGATGTGCAGTAAATCAGTAAAAATAAAAGTCACTTAAGGGTAAGATATAAAATTCACTTTAATGCCCAAGTCTTACTGCCCCTACAGCAAGAGCGGAAGTGGGATGAGGACCAACCAGCAGGACCTTATACGGAGTGGATGGGGGTACAAATTAATCATACCATCAGTAAGAAGCTTATTCTTGCCATCAGCGCCTGCGGCACGCCTAGGGTCAACTTGCAGGGGGGGGGGGTGCAGGGGAGGGGGCTGTAGGAGGACGGGGTGTTAAGGAAGGGGGTGTTCACCCATTAAGGAGGGGGGTGCAGGGGTGGGGGGGGGGCAGCCTCCAGTGCAGGGAGACCTGTCAGCTGAGGAGACAGTCAGGGGGGAGCAGAGGCTGACAGAGGCATACCTGCATACAGGCAGTCAGTGTAGAGACTTTAATACACCTGAGGACCTCCTCAGTCTCTGAATGCGGTCTACCTGCATTAATAAGGCAGTCAGAGACATACAGCCAGTCTCTGTACTGTAGTATAGAGGCATTCAGGCAGGGATCTGGAGGCAATGCGGGAGACAGTCAGGGGAGCAGAGGCTGACAGAAGTATACCTGCATCAAGGCACCCACTGTAGAGGCGAGGCATACAGACACATGTGGACCTTGTCAGTCTCTGTACTGTAGTATAGAGACATACAGACAGGGATCAGGAGGCAATGCGGGTACACACACACACATACTCAGTGTACAGGAGGATTGTAAGGTGGCAGTGACAAGTGGTACATGTGCAGGAGTAAGACACTGATACCTGGAGGTGACCAGGACTAGCTGTCCATGGTTTACAACATGGACTGGATACAGGTAGTGATTTTATCTACTGTTTACGTTTCTAGGGCTACAGTGTATACCCACACTGTCAGAAGTAACTGTAGCTGCACAGCGATTTATACTGTAGATTTACAGTAGAAAAGGAGGTATTTTTAGTTTCGAAACTAAAAATACCTCATTTTATACTGTAAATCTACAGTATAACTCGCTGTGCAGCTACAGTTACTTCTGACAGTGCAGTGTGTACTGTGTACGTGATCGTGTACTTTAATACACACGTTACAGCACCAAGTATATTTCAGTTTCAGTTGAATTGTCAATTCATCGATTTGTTACCATGAGATGGATCAAGTTTCCACGGTGTAATGTAGAGTAATGTAAATTTGAGGTTATGGTATATTCTGGTCGTATACCTCCTTCCTGTTTATGTTTTATAGGGAGACTGAAGGGTTAGTCGTTATAGTAAAGGGGACACATCTCTGTGTAAAGGGGGAGGGGCACCTCTATACTGACTGACGCTGAGTGGTACAGGTGTTTGATGTCCACAGGGTTGGGGATGGGATGGAAGTAACCAGCCTTCACCTATCGCAGGTGTTCCATGTATGTTATGATTATGTGTAGGACACATTGAGAGGGACGGACGTTATTTTTGATTTTACAGTTTTTATAATGTTACACTTGTTTCTTCCTTGCCAGACCGTTTAGAAGGTTCTCTCTCCGTTCCCATTCTGATATTCTTAGAAGGTTTAGAAGGTTCTGACATTCTTATCAGCCATATCTGTAATACCAATGTCACAAATCTTTTATTTCTTTTCATTTCAAACCCGTTTAATTTGTGTTTGTTTTGTTAATTCTTTAAATTAACATAATTTTAAATTGTGTTTTATCTTGTTCTATCACCTGGTGAAGGCCAATTATGCTAAAACGTTGTCATCTTGTATCTAATATAATGGTAATAAGAGCCAATTAAAATAAAAGTTCTGTCGTTTTAGTTGTGTCTATTATATAATTATCATATCTAATCTTTTAAATTTCTTCATTATAATTTTTTTCTTTTTACAGAAGACGATGTTCTGTACGAAGCCCCAGAAGCGGAAAATGCCACCAGAGGGCGCCACATGTCCGTCCGTCAGGTCGGGGCTCCTCAGTCCCCTCAAGTCTCTCAAACTCTCACCCATCACGAGAAACGACGAGAACCGACCCCACAGGTTCGGCAGCTGTGACCAACTTATGAGGAATAAAGGTAGGACACTTTCTTACAAATGAATAAATATGTTTCAATTTCTGTCATTCACTCTTTTAAAAATGCTTCAAAGATTCCTTGTATATATTTTTCTTTGGTGACATAAGAAATGATTACGGTCAAAGGTGCGAGCTCTTTTCTTTCAGAGAAGTATTATAACGTTGTGGGTTATTTTTGGTGTTTTTTTTGCCAACAAACAATTATGTATATGCATTATTATTATTATTGATGATATTATTTATTATACAAGGTAGAAAACATATACATGACACTGGATAAGGATGTACACCGAGCTGAAAAAGCTCTTTCTTTATTCAGTATAAATAAACGAGGATGTGTTTTGCACATCTCTCAAATAAAAAAAAAACCATTACAAAGGGACAATTTCAAAAGATCAGGGGAGGAAAGTCCATGGTAAAACTGATTCTTACGAAGGAGAAAATAGAGAAAATGATGCACAAACATACGTTGTGTAGATGTACATATTTTTGTTTGCAAATTTGTTGGACTGCAGGTAATTTGTAAACTTAAATCAGGGGATAGAAGGAGCTTAGATTTACCATTTGTCATTCTCATGTACTGGCTTAACACGGTCAAGTAATGAGGCTAATTTGCATATTGAGTGGGCATTCAGGGGCGGTTTTGTCTTGGTATCCAGTCCCATCTACAACCATTACGTCAAGTTAGTACGTCCTGTGACGTCACAGGTGGGATCCAAATTAGCCACGACAGCCATGCCATGGACCGTTTAACCCTTTAACCCTTTAAGGATGGATGTCGCTAAAAGATGACATTTGTAGTCATGATGCACCAATGCAGCCCCGGCGAGTAACTCACCAGTGCTACATTGGTGCATCATACCGATCCTTCAGGAGTGTCTCAACCCCATAAGGTCGGCATGATGCATGAATGCAGCCCTGGCGAGTTACTCGCCAGGGCTGCATTCATGCATCATGGCGACCAAGGACATGGCACATTAAAGCACTGTGCAGCCCTTAGAGGTACCTGCAGGCTATCCCATTGTGGGGCCCGTATGTGTCATTATTGCATTAAGGTGGGTCATTGCCTTGATGTAAAAGTAGCTAGATTTTCGTCAGGTTTTCACCATAATACCATAATAGCATACACTTTCCAAAGAAACTGAGAAAATAGGGGGATCCCGGGCTATTTTCTGAGATATTTAAGCCTTAAGTTAATGTCTCATGTGATGGATTATACAGTGTTTTGCCACATATCTACTTGAAATTGTATTGAGAAGTAGCTAAATTTCTATATAACTCTCTCAGAGTATAGGCTTTGATGTTTTCTATCTAGAGAATATATTTTTAACACATGGTCCCGCACATTTTTCGAAGGTTTAGGCCCATTAAAAAAAAAAAGTTGAAAAGAAATAGAAATAACCTGAGGGCTACCTATGTATGACTTCCAATGAGGACAACCACTACAGACTGCATAGCACAGCGGTAGAATGGATGCCTTCATATCCAAAGGTGGTGGTTCTCGCCCCGGTCAGGGAAAATCCATATCCTATTTTATGACCATTTGATGTTACTTAGGCCAATTTGAAACAAGGATGCCCTGGTGTTCTATGGTCAAACTAGAGAATTTACCTGCGCAGAAGACGGCGCAGTGGACGAAAAATGCATCATATTGACCCACCTTAAGTGTACCTGCAGGTTTTACGGGTGCTGGGCAGGTTATGGAGCTATGTTAGATAATAGTCAACGGGTACAAGACCGGGTATAAGGGATTCAGGCAGTTTCCTCTCCTTCCTCAACCTTTGCCATCACCAGATTATGATCGATCTAGGTACCATCGGGGTACCATGCTCCGCCCTCTTTCCTTTTCATATAAAATATCCGCGAGGAGAAAAAAAGTAGCAACACATGCACACATTTATGTGAAATATGTACACTGTCAGAAGTAACTGTAGATTTGCAGTATTTTTGGTTTCAAAACCAAAAATACCTCCCTTTATACTGTAGATCTACAGTATAACTCACTGTGCATCTACAGTTACTTCTGACAGTGTAGCATGTTCTTCCTGCATGGTAGGCGCTAGGGTTGATTCTACATGCCAACTTGGCAGACTGCTTGTAGAAATGGAGACTGACAACAAAGTGACAGTCTTGTAGTGATACTGGTCCCTGGGTTATGAATGCACCCCTGTGGTGGGCTCGTGGAGGTTGGGGTAAGTTAGGGTAGCCGTCTAGACACTTATGTCATACGGCCTAAGGTTACATCTAATAGTAACCCTTTAAGGGCCGCATTGTGCTTTAATACAGTATGTCCTATGTTGGCATGATGCAGGGGCGGACCCAGGAATTTGAAAAGGGGGGGGGGGGGGTCCACCAAATACCAAAGTACCAAAAAGTGACGCGCCGAAACTCGCCGCGGATCAAATTATCATTAAAAAAATCTTCTTTTTTTTCCAAAAAGGGGGGGGGTCCGGACCTCCAGGACCCCCCCCCCCTGGACCCCCCCTTATGATGCATGAATCCAGCCTACTATCTGGCCAGGGCTACATTCAGGTATATTTTGCCGGCCCTACACAGGGTTGGTACACTCCCAAAGGATCGGGATGGTGTATGAATGCATAATGCATTAAAAAGGATATTGGCATTCGTGCAACAGGGCATTATGCATTACAAGCATATTGCTTCCCTCATAGGGTTAATAGGAACTGCCCTATAGGGGTGTAGTAGTGAGGGTATAGGGTCTAATATAGGGGTGGGGGCAGATTAAAGACGCCGTCTGGTGGTCAGGCACCTCATCAGGCAACATACGGGCATCTTTAGTCTAGACCTCATCACTGAGACTTATAGCCGCTTATAGACCCTCATCGCTGTTCAATGGTCTCCTCAAACCGTGACGTCGTTGTAGACCAAGATGACATTTTGTGATTTCACTTGATATATAAATATCTACTGTGTTGACATAATTGTGCCCTGATCAATGTGTGATATTTGTAGAGGAGAATAATTCAATGCCATTAGAGATTCAAAAGGTAGGGATAAGAAAGGTCGGTGGTCAGAGGTTTAATGCAAAATACAATACTTTTTATAAAACACATCGCTCTATACGCCAAAGCAATCTCGTTTTCCTATTGCAAAAAGATGAATTACAGCATCATTTTATCATTTACATTGTTCATTTTATATTTCCCACAATTCATTTATTCATTTGGTCTGGGAGGATTGTTTGACTCCCTCTGGCTCCCTCTCTGCCTGCTCCTGATGGTGTAGTACCCAAGAACGACACCAGAGGGGGCGACACGTCAATATTTACCACCCTGGACGGTAGATCATCACTAGAATTTGCCCAACACGACCTACCGGTACTCCTCCTAGTATTTCCAACTTTCCATCTGACTCTGAACCTGTCAAAAGTACTGAGAGAGATATACATGTATACAGATTTAGCCATAGAGTACAAGGCACCACCCCGGACTATCTAATCCATCTCTTACATCAGCCTGTTATATAACCTACACTGGGGCCCTGTACCTTTCCTTGTCTCAGTGTCCTGGTCACCACAGACGCTCTGGGTGTCAGATTCCACGTCCCAAGCTGGGAGCCTCTGAGAGGGTGGTGCCTTATAGTTAACTTCATTTGAGCGCCAGAGACACTTTCCCCAATTAAGATAGCACTGATAATCCTGTGTACAGCCTGTATACAGCAGAATTACATGTGTAGCAGGACCGAATGTCCAGTCACATGTTGGGATTTTCTGAACTAGAAGAATGCAGTTGGGTTTTCTAAAGCTGAAATATGTATGTCAATATACTGTGTTAAACTATATATCTATCCTGATCTGGCCATAAATGATTACAAATAAATTGTATTTTTGATGGACAAAACTCTTTTAGACTTAAAATGCAGAAATCATCAGATATGTGGCTATCCGGTCCTCCAAAAATGTGGCCGGTCCTTCAACATTCAAAATTTGCAGGACCGACGAATGTACTGTGGGATGAAAAAGCTTTCACAAAGACTGCCACCATATGTGACACGATCTGCGAGAAGGGACCTTAGTGCAGGTTGCATTAAGGTCCTTTTTTTCCATTACATGTCACATATATAGATCCCACACCAAAGGCTGACAGTCAGAGTGAGAGGATTACCATTGTACCCGGAGTGGATCCACGGCGGTAGACTTCTGAGGGGATTAACTATTTAAGGACAGCATGATGCCTCAAGTGTCCATGATCATTTGTAGTCATGATGCACCAATACAGCACTGGTGAGTAACTCGTTGGGGCTGTGCTGGTGCATATCATGCCGAGCTTATGCTACGGGGGGGGGGGGGTTTGGGTGTTAACCATGTAGGATCGGCATGATGCATGAATGCAGCCCTGGCGGGTTACTCACCAGGGCTGCATTAATGCATCATGATGACAAAGGACATGGCAGATTAACCCCCAGGACAGGTAGGTTTTCTCTCACACCTGGGAATCCTATCTAATCTTAATCCGAACCCACATCTGATTATAGACCCGATAGGATTATAATGCAACAACAGGGATGACCTGTCAACATGGACTCTCTCAGAATATCTGTGGTGGGTCTAGGCCTACTAGTACCAATAGTTATCGTTAGTTATATAAGGGAGCCAGCCCAGTGGCCAAACTTTATTTGATTCAATGTTGATTCAATGTGTGTAGTGACATAATATCAACAGTTGATACAGGGTTGTCATTTTGTTGATATTGATGAGGTCATCAACGTTGATCATTCAGCAGTGATTCAACATTGATATGACCATTGTAAATCAACAACAAATAAACATAATAAAATGATTTACATTGATCTGATATTGACTGCTGATGCATAATTTGAGATTCAGTATATCAGATACAGTATTCTTATGTAGACTCATTCCTTCAATTTATATATTTTCATTACAACATCCCCCCCCTCATTTCTCCAAGATTAAATGCTAATTCTAGCACTATCCAGGGTAGGGGTACATGAATGACCTCTGATGATCATGCTAAGAGGCATTCACATCCATTTCAAACTGACCTGTTCATGACTGAGGCTTTATCCATCCTTCTTAGCAACATAAAGGGTGTCTTACTGAAACCATGCATGTATTCTTGTCATTTAATTCCAAATGTCAACCAAATGCACATGCCATAGTTGTCAGTGAAAATGAATGACATTTTGATCAGTTGTATACATTGACGAGAAAATAAGAGCTTACAATTAGGGAAAATTGATGTAGCATGGAGAAATGCTAAGGAGTAGGTTGTGGAGGCACCTAGTGGGAAAGGTGGGAAAACCCATGGTTGATTCAAAGTTGATATCCAAACATTGCATCAATGTTGATTCAGGTGTTGGTTGACAACATTGAAATTGCAACATTGCCTCAATGTTGAGAACAAGTTGATCTACCCTGTAACCATATATCAACCAGTTTTCAACGTTGAATCAAGGTTTTGTGCCCACTGGGAGGGTACTATGGGATACTATTTAGAAGCCTCAAAGACTTAGCTAACATGCATAATCATAAATAGTTCCTTTTTTTTACAAGGAAAACTTACTTCTAGTGAAAAGACAATGTGATTGTTTCACAAGGTGCCATATGGCTACCCCATGACCCCGGGAATGCAAAAGAAAGTGGATAGTGTACCCCCCCCTCCCCAAGGCCATTGACCATGATTTTGCAATGATAGAGGAGCCCGCCTTTTGCATTTGCTTCCCAACTTGCCCTCTCTCCCAGGTCAACAGTGTATTGGATCTGGCTATGTCCACAACAAAGTGAAATGTTCACTCATAAAACAGGAAGGGCTTAGACATTGCAAACACTGAGGCCAAAAAAAAGGTTTGTTTCAGGTCACCCGACCGACCCTATCTAAACAGGGCCGACCCTACATTTTTTTATGCAATTTTGAAGAAATTTTTATATTTTTAGACTTTTTTGGGGTTAATTTTAGAGGGGGAGTAAAAAAAAGAAAGTAAAAAAAAAAAAGAATCCGACCTACCGACCCTAGAGTTTCTTCCCATGTTACCTGAAACAAAACTTTTTTTTTAATTTGGCCTGAGTAGAAAGTGACCTGTACTATACCAAGGTGTGTGCATTTTCTGGGTGAGTTCAGGGACAACTATGTATTAAACAAACAAACCCAGTGGGGTTGAACAAGGAGAGGAGGCATTGAAGTCACCTTTGATCTTGTCAACCAGGGTAGTATGTATACAAGGCCAAAAAAAAGGTGTGTTTCAGGTTACCCGACCCTACCTAACAAAACACGGCCGACCCTAGAAATTTATATCCAATTTTGAAAAAAAAGAAGTATATTTTAAGTCATTTTGGGGCTATTTAAGAGTCAATTTGATGGTCCAAGAGTGGACGCCAGTGTTGGCAAGTCAGCGCTGAAGTTTGCAAGTCAATTTTTAGGCACTTTTCATGCCATGGTATCAATCTGTCTTTATAAAACAATTTTGAGGCTATTTCAGAGTCAATTTGATAGTCCATGAGTCAACGCTGTTGTCGATGAGTTAGCGCTTAAGTTTGTGAGTCAGTTTTTGGGTACTTTTCAGGCCAAATTTAAAAATAAAAAATTTAAAAAAAATTATAATCCGACCTACCCTACCTAGATTTTCAGATTATCTAACCTGAAACACACCTTCTTTTTTTTTGGCCCAACGTACACCAATGGGAGAAGGGGTCCTAGAGGTATACTGCTTGCTGGCTGCAGTCAGGTCTACTGGAAGACACTGTACGAGCAGCATGGCTTGTCAGGTGAGAACAGATAGTGGTCAGAGGTGTGTGAACTACAGAGTACAAGGATATCACCTGCTTCAATGGGAACCCTTTTTTCTAGGATGTACATTGTATCACATGGAACTGTCCATATTTGGGATATACAATGTAGAAACATTCATGGAGGATTCTATGCATCACGATAGGACATAAATACAGTTCATACAAACAAGGTTGTATATAGCTCAGGCACTGTGACTGTGGTGTAAAGCTGCAAAGGCATTTCTTTACCAACTGATCTTCACCTCACATCTATTCACAAAGGCAGCACCCAGTATAATTATTCCCTCAGGTATGCCAAACAAACAATGTTTGTGATTGTCTCATGTACTGCATGGCTAGGAGATCAAAGGGATGTGTGGCAGCAGTTGGCTCCCCCAAGGGTGCTCTATGTTAGGCCACTCAAAGGGAAAGTGTTTTTACCAAGGCCTGAAAGATATCACGATGTATAGGATTATATAATTATGTTTTTGGTGACCAAATTCAGTATTTAGGAATCAATTAATCATTAAAAGTGGAGAAATGTAAGTTATTTCCATCCCGCTGCATGACTGGCACCATACGCTTTAATTTGACACCAGAATATGCCAATATTTGTTTATTTTATCATGTTTTTCATCAATGATTAGCAAAAAACGAAATATGACCTAGGCCAATTAACCAAATATAGCTAAGGCCGTTTCATTCTGATAACTTGGATTACAGATCCGCCGATGGAATTTTTGGCATTTTGCAACAAACAAAAAATACATATATATTTTTTTTACCCCCCTCTGCTGGGATTTCTTTGAAAATTTACATGCTGACTGGCAAACACCCAAAATTAGACCCTCTTAATTGGAAATGTTTCTCGAAATACCTTCATTTGATAGCCAAAAGAAGACTTTTGCACGCTCCCCCCCCCTCCGCCCCCTGGACAATTTTAGTACCTAGCTTCCCCTGAAGGGTAGCTTTTTTTTCTTTTTTTTTTTCCTCCCGCCCCCCAAAATATGTTGCTCTGAGTGCCCGTATTCCAAGTTATCAATAAAAGATGGCCTAACATAATAACAACGGGGGTTGTGTAGGAGCCTTGAAGTTGAAAAGGCTAAAAATAATAGGTGACGATATTTGTGAACGTTTCTATACAATTCTTTTCATTGTGAGGTATATCAGACAATATTACTAGCCAGACGGTAGCCCAGACTCCCTCAAACCTCCCCTCCTGGGCTTCTAGAACAGGACCACCAGGTGAGGTACGAGCAGCAGACAGCTCCCCCTCAGGTGAGTGTTATTTGTCACACCTGTGAGGTACAGGGACGTGCAGGTAACAATAACACTCTGTAACCCCCTCACCTGACATAACCCTCTGAGGGCAGCATACTGCTTTAATGTGAACATTAGGGAGTGGTCATATTTTAATAACAGGGGGGGTCCATGGATTTTCGCGCAAGCGGGTCGAAATTTCTTTGGTCCCCCCCACGGGAGGGGTTGACATTTTTTTGGTCCCCCCTTCAGACAAGTTGTAATTGAGCGCGGCCGACCCCTTTCAGCTATAGTAGCTCACTGGCTTTTTCGCTAAAAAGGGGTCCAATTGTTTTTGGTCCCCCCCTTCAAGGGACCAAATTTTTTTGGTCCCCCTCAAAGTCACCAACCCCCCCATGTTGTTAAAAAAATGACCACTCCCTTAAATTAATAAATATATAAAATAAATGTGCCATGCCCTTGGTCCTCATGATGCATGAATGCAGCTTTGGTGAGTAACTCGCCAGGGCTGCATTCATGCACCATGCCGACCCTATGGGGTTGAGATACCCCCGAAGGGTTGGCATGATGCACCAAAGCATTGTTGTATCATGATGATAGGTAAACCTAGAGGCATAATGCTGTCCTTAAAGGGTTAGCCCTATACCACACTCCCCACCTTTGATTCTAAGGGCCGTATAGTGCTGGGTTGTACAATGCCCTTGGTATTTATGATTTATTACACGACCTAACAATACTGGTACGATCCTGTGTTTATTTATTCAATAAAAGCGTACCACCCGGGTGTGTGATATGCTTTTTGCTGCTCTAGACCAATCAGAGGGCAGCATTTTGGTCACGTGATACAACAATGGCGGCGATGTAAACAAAGCAGACGACGATGTGAACGATGTAAATTAACGATATAAACAACTAAATTGGCGATATAAACAACAACTAAAAGGTAGGGGGGCTCAAAAATTGTCTTTTGGTCGTGTAATAAAGCTTGTATTGCAAGATAAGGTCACGCATGGGCCGTACCAGCCCTCGGTGCATCTGCCTTATAAAGACAGATGCACCTCGGGCTGGTACGGCCCATACGTGACCTCATCATGCAATACTAGCTATGTATGAATCGTTCAATACAGCCCTGGCCCTGGCTGCCGACCCTATTGGGTTGATACACTCCTAAAGTATCGGTACGATGCACCAATGCATTGCTGTATCATGGTGACATAAGGAACTTGAGGCATCATGCCGTCGTTAAAGGGTTAACCCTCTATACGTGCTGTCTGCACCCCGGGTCCCAGGTCAAGAGCCCAATACAGTATTAGTCTCCCCCATTATGAACACCTGATACATTCAGGTGGGGGAGTCACACCTCACACACACACATTAAACTAAGGGAGTGGTCATGTTTAACAATATAGGGGAGGGGGGGGGGGTGATGTACCGACATAATTATTGGATCCCTTGAGTGGAAACCCAAAAAAAATTAAGTCACCCTTCTTTAGGCCACTCAATTGAATAAATATTGGCATATTTTGTATCAAATTAAAGTTTTTACTGCCTGTATTAAATTCAGTAAGCAAGAAATAACATACAATATAACACCTTTTTTAACAACTTTTTGAACATTAATTAAACTCTTAACTACTAAAATGTGAAAGTCTAGATTTCCCAATACATTTTACTCCTCAGTAAAAAAAATAATTAAAAAAAGATGAAATAAAAAAACGCCCTCGTCATATTTTTCCCTGCCGGGTGATGAGAAACAACTTTTTTTTGAGTGGCCTTAGTAGAAAAAAAACTAGCTTTACTGTGGGTGCCAGTAGGTGTAAATCCCCGCCCCCCCCCCCCCCAACCTTGTTTTAAAATGACCAGTCCCCTACCTGCCCCCTGACTTCATAGCCATAATACAGAACGTGCCTTGGCCTCATGTCAGGGGGGGAATCAAGTGCGCTGGCGCCCTCTATACCGCGGAGCATATATGCGGCTGCACCGGCCTAGTAGCGGCAGTCTCAAACAGGGCAGGGAGCAGGCCACACTGTACAGTCCAGTGTGGTCCAAACCTGTTGGAAGGTATTTAGTATACATGATTGGCATGAGGTGGCACTACTGGGTTATAGGAGGGCCATGGTCACATAGCCTACCCCCAGTACATTTGCATTGCATTGAGAGAGCATGAATGAAACCCTCATATTGAGATAACGACAGAAGCTTTATAATGCTACATTGAAATATAACTTGCAAAAGGGAAAATCTTCCCAGGAAAAAATACTACAGAATTTAAACTTGAATAGCTTTTGTGTAATAACTGCTTAAAATATGGTTGAAAATGACTGTGTGTAGTTTCCACTCTAGCCACTCAATGTGGATGGCGCTGCAGCACTTGATTCCCCCCCTTGCCTCATGTCAAGGGCCCAGTACTTCCATACCTACCCCTTTATGAAGAACTGATACTAAGGCCCAAAAAAAGGTTTGTTTCAGGTGACATGGCAAGAAATGGTAGGGTCGGTAGGTCGGAATTATTTTTTTAAACTTTTTTTTTAACATGAAAATACTAGGCCGCCTTTTCGAAGACCCTAAATTTGACCAAAAAAAGGCAAAAAAAAAAAAATCTTCAAAATTGCATGAAAAAACGTAGGGTCGGCCCTATTTTGATAGGTCGGTCGGGTGACCTGAAACAAACCTCATTTTGACCTAAACTGATCCACACTGCCTCCATACAGGGGTAAAGTCACACCTGATATTGTGACACACACCTGACCAGGGGGACGCACCCTGGCACGTCCCACACTACACAGCACAGTGTGTACTGGAGGAAGACTTATTGCGTCTATACAGGACCATTACTCGTGTGTCATAATATCCAACGGCCGGGCCCAACGGTCTCTGGTGCTGCTGAGGGGTATACCGTAAGCATAAGGCACACAGGTATAGCACCCAGGGGGAGGTGTGTCCCGGGGGGGGGGGCACTCAGATCTGAAATGACTACCCACCTCCAAACGCCTCACGGAAGCGGAAGCGGTGGATCTCAAAGTTAAGGGGCGGTGACTCGCAGCACCCTCAAATATAGGGGGCGGTAACTCTAGAGGAGGGGCCATTATTAGGGTTTAAATGGTAAAATGCAAAGAGAACAACTATTATCCATGTCTACTCTGCTATTTACATCAGGAAATAATGGTTGAATTTCAAGGGTCCCTAAAATAACAGGGGCGGTGGCTGATCTGCAAGGAATCAGAGGGCAGTCACCTGCATTCACGAGGGGCGGTGGTTTGGCAACCCTGTTTTTAGGCGGGCGGTAGTTTGGCAGTTGGCGGTTACTATCATAGAGTGAGTAGCCCCCCCCGGGAGGTGTGTGTGTGCTCATTGAGTCTACACAGGGCCATTATCCACATGTGTAATAATGCCCAACGGTCTCCAGTGCTGAGGGCCATAATATAAGGCACATAGGGTGAAAGATACTGCATATATTGGAGGTTAACCCGGATCTGAGTGGATCTGTGTGGATCTTGTAGGATGTCTATAGTATAGAGGGCAGCTCTATATGCTGATCCTGCACTGCCTATAGCATAGAGCTGGGGATACATTCAGTACCCTGTGCATTATTTGCTGTTGGGTGAGGATTGACTCACATCTTACACCTGGATCAAACACTGTCTGTATGTGTTACTATTACTGACATGATTACTACATGAATGAGGGTCTGTGAGTGGCGGTTGGAGTAAGGCCAAAAAAAGAAGGTTTGTTTCAGGTCACCTGACCGACCCTATCTAATCAGGGCCGACCCTATGTGTTTTTTTATGCAATTTTGAAGAAATTTTTATATTTTTATACTTTTTTGGGGGTGAAATTTAGTTATACAAAATTTTGGAAAAATTCTCCCGATTTTTACACTTTTTTGGGTCAATTTGAGTGGGGAAGTAAAAAAAAAATGTTAAAAAAAAAAACCGACCTACCGACCCTAGAGTTTCTTCCCATGTTACCTGAAACAAAACTTTTTTTTCATTTGGCCTAACACTGCAGTAGGGCAGGGGGCACCTACGGCACTGGATACACTGACTTGCTATGATTGACCTGCCGGGTGACTTGGGGGAGAGGCAGTTTGTCAATCACATGGACAATGTGTAATCTGAATTCTGCTGCCAATGGTGAGGATTACATCTACAGGTATTCCTCATAATAACGTCTGCCCTTCAGAGTGTGTTACTGTCATCATTACTACCTGAATGGAAGGGCTATGACTGAGTGACACTTGGAGACACGACACACGTACATGGGTGCACTGACTACCTTGTTATGATTGACTTGGACCCACTTAGGGAGAAGCAGTTTGCCAATCACATGCATGCTCAATGTGTGGTACTCCCTCAGCGGTCAGGCAGAACCAGTGACCAGGATTTGTGTTATTCTGTCTAATATCGACGGATTCTTGGGAACATTGTAAGCCACCCCTCATAACACTGTCTGTGACAAGCATTATATCTAGCTCGTATGCACTGGCACCCCCGGATATTGTGAGCTATTTATCAAAATAGTTTCTCCCCTTCCTACTCTTCAGTTTATCATTGGTCACATTGCACTAGAACAACAAGTGCACGTCCACCTTAGGGCATGGTACACGATATAATTACCAGGACGATCTAGGGCATGTCGACCTGGATCCCTGATTGATCCAAACTTGTGACAAGCTTCTGACAGATCTCTGAAGTGAGACAATGTCGGCTTATTAAAGATCAGAGACACGTGTGGACATTAAAGACGCCGTTAGGGATCCACCTTGCAGGAGGGGTGCCAGGTGTATGTTAATTAGGTCACATACCCCTCTGGAGGAACCCCTTAGATCCTGAGGACAGGACACTGGTATATTGTATATGTGCAGGCAGGGAGTCAGGACAGTGGGAGACACTACCTTGGACATATTCTACATCTACTGACAAGCTGATATAGAAACACCTCTGCCAGAGACTCTGGAGGAAACCCTCATATCCTAAGGACCAGGACCTGAGGACGAGACACTGGTACATTTGTATCTGCAGTCTGTGAGGGCAACACCTTGGACTTTTACCTCAACGCGTAACAATCACAACTGGTGTAGATAGCAGGACTTGTCCCAGGGTTACCATGGGAGCTGTTAGGTAATGCTTGGTATCAATATTAGAGAGCCTGGATCATATGTACCACATCTAATGATTTCTGTCATCAAGGGGGCGCTTGCACCCTGTGATACGTCGTCTTGAAATCTGGTGATTTCTGGATCAGCCAAATCACAACCTTGGATGGGACATTATCAAATGGCTCAATAAAGCCATTGCGTATTGGACATTGTATCTCATGCACGTTGAATGAACGCCTAAACTCTCAAGGATCAGCGGACAAGCAAGGACCATGTCTCGCCTAGAGAGATCAGCTCTAAAGAGATCTACCATGGCGAGATCCAAATTAGAGAGATCTAACTTGGCGAGATCCAACTTGGAGAAATCGACCATGGAGAGATCCAAATTGGAGAAATCAAACCTGGAGAGATCCACCATGGATAGGTCTGCCCTGGAGAGGTCTGCCCTGGAGTCACGGCTGGGGATAGACTGGAGGCCCACCTACTCGTCAGGTTCTTCTACAGAGGAGTCATTCTCCTCAGACCAGTGCTCTGTCCTCTCTGCTCAAGGTAATAACTTAATAATCTAATTAATTATATGTCACTAATTAGTAAACATTGGTGTATGAACGATTCTACTGTAGACATGTGTTCAGGCGAGGAACCAAAAAAGGTGCCTGTTAAACCTAAATTTGGATGCAGATTGAACTTTTCTGAAATGTAATATGATGTGTTGGTTACCATTTTTGTAGGTGTACAGTAGATTCTACTTTAGGTGTGCAGTTCATTGTAGGTATACAGTAGAAGCTATTGTAAATCTACAGTAGATTCTACTGTAAATCGATTCTACAGTAGATTCTACAGTGGATTATACAGTGGATCTACAATAGATTCTACCGTGCAAGGGTCAACAAGTGAAATAACCCAGTCAACAGACTGAAATAAGTGTACCTCCGTGTTTATTAAAAAAAAAATCTTTTTCGATTCAAAAGACCGAAATTATTGTAGGGGGGAGCCTAAAAGGGTTAAATTGGCTTCTTTCTACGCCGTTCAAATGTAAACAGACAGCCGTTTTGATGACGTCACAAGGCCGTGAAATACAGCCATGGGTTATTTCACAGGGGGTGTGCAATACGGTGTACTTTGGTTAAGTAAATGGGACTGCTATATTTCATAAAAAATAAACACTAACTATTTACAGTGCATCTTATTCAAACCCTGTCTTAACCAGTTCACATATGCACTGTTGACATATATTTCCACCTGGACATTCCTCAAACACCACTGATACTAGATCAATTACTGTAGGACTCTCTTAATCAAGACTTTTCCCAGAGCAATCTTGAGAAACTTGATTCTGTAAGGTTAGTCCCTTAGAAGATGCCGCCACCACAGATGATCTAGTTATCTTACCTTTATTTTCCCAGGGAGCTCATCAGAAAACTCAACTCCCCTGATACCCACAAACCCGATACTATGACATCACCAATACCTTTGCCCCATAATCAATGACGTCACATCCAGCTGACCCAATATTGGTGACGTCACGAGCGGCGTTTGGCAACGCTCAGATCAAATTCTCATTTCTTAACGAGATCACCCGTCCTTTTCGTCTGATATATCCTCTCGATCCTCTTTTCCCATCACCCCGTCCGTCAGTGCCCTATGTCACGGTGACGTCACGATGACGTAACTATGGTAACGTCAGGGATGGCTGGCTGTCTGGTGTTTACTTGTCACGTTGACCTTGGGTGATCAGACGGTTGGAGTTGATTACAGAGGAGATTGGGGTGGGACTTTCACACAGATACACCAGGCTACGTACGCCCAGATTCAAATAAAATCCCAACATGGAATTTATAGAATTTTATAAAATGCCTGTATGAGATCTGTATTGCAAATGCACGTGGTCAGTTTATCAATTGATTAATATCAAAGTATATTTGGTAATAGGATATACAACAAAGAAATAGGAGAGATTGTATGCTTTTTGATTGTGGAAGACAATTAACATACACCAAACACCCCTAAAAGGAGAATGAAATTTGCAAAAGTCAAAGTGATAATCGACATGAAGTTTGATCAAATTTTCACTTTGGCTTTTGTAAATTCACTATTCTCTGCATGGGCTAGCTCTAGGAGGTGTCCATGACACCTAATTAGGTCAGGTGTAAGAGAGCACCTCGTTATCTGTGAGAGTTGACAGTAAACTGACAGTTGACAGACACGACCCCACAGGTGTCACCTCCTGCTAATTACACCCAGTAACTAACTCCCTCACCTGCTCAGGGTGCAAGGCGAGCTGCTCCCTCCTAGCACAGTCTTGGTGTTTATACTGGTGAGTGAGGACAGGGATGTGCTTGGAGATGGGAGAGGAGCTGATTGAACTGACCACCCAAAAGCATGGTGCTTATAAACAATGGACAATCTAATACCATGTCCTTGGCTTAAAGCATAAATACAGTGACTCACTTGTACTATTACATAGACGGTAGTGTCATATCCTCATAATTCAACTTTTCTTCCTGATATTTATGATACTCAGTAGACCCCTATCATTAAAGACATTTCCCAATTTCTTCTAGAATCCCGCAGAGTCTATACGCCCTAATAGAATTACCACAGCACCTCAGGCGCCCCCTGGAGGCCCCTACTAAAATTTAAATCACAAACACACATTTTTTCAATAAATATGAACATGGTGGAACATGCTCCCTGAACCCGCCAGATGGCGTCTTGCGCCGCTGCTGCTGGTCCCCGGATGTGTAACCATGAGGTACCAGCGAAAGTCACAAATCTCACTCTCCAACCAGTTCTTTAGCACCAGACCAGAACCCATACACAACTAAATATGTGCATGGAGAGGGCAGAATGTTTCTGTTTTTGTTTCATGTTGTGTTTTCTCTTCCATCTTTATATTCCCCACTTCCACTTCCGGAAGTTGAACTTGGCACAAAATACAAACCAGCTGAGGCATCTGACGCTGTTTCTAGGCAACCACAGATAACACGTGCCTAAATTCAACCTGATGGTAAGGCCAAAAAGGGGTGTTTCAGTTTACCCGACCATTCCTGGCAAAACAGGGCCTACCCTAGACATTTTTATCCAATTTAAAAAAAGGATTAATGATTTGATAATCTGTGGGTCAATGTCAATGAGTCAGCATTGGAGTCAATTTCTGGCTACTTGTCAGGTCAAAGTAAAAGAAAAGAAAAAAAAAAGATCCGACTTTCCTACCCTAGATTTCAGACCATGTAACCCGAAACACACCATATATTTTTTGGCCTAAATTCAAACTGAAGGTAAGTTAGTATTGGGTTAGTGTTAGAGCCCTGTAGTCCTGTGTCTAGAGGCAGCTGGTGTGTAGGTTAGGGGTGTAACCTGTCAGCTGTAATACATAGATGTATTAGAGTAGAGGTGTTAGTGTTTCACTCTATAATGTCAAGTTTAATTCTTGATTAATGCATATATAAAGGCAGTAATCCATGGTACAGAATCAATGTGCACTGAATCAACGCAAACAACTCATGGTTTATAGGCCTTTCTGAGAATTAGGGAACTTTTTCATTGGCATTCTAATACCATTTTATCACTTGAATGTACATATTGGTTATTTGAAATGCATTGGTCGTTGTATGGTCTAAGGTCTCAGATGTAGAACTTTAATAGAACTGGTCTTATCAAGGACACGTGTGAACAAGGGACCCCCCCCCCCCCCCCCCACATCTTCCGCCGCCCCTTTCTCATTCTTTGTTCTCAGAGTTCCCCATTCTGTTCCCAAGTACATAGGCCCGCAATGGGAACATAATGAACATCATCTGCAAATAATGATAGGCAGATTTGATAACAGGACAGAAAAAAAACAAGCTGTCAGATAGAGAATGGTAGATGTAATCCCCTGCCGTGTGTCACGTCTAATCCTCCCTGTCAGCAGCCTATCATAACTCACCGGAAGTACTGCCTGTCACGTGATCCATTTGCAGCGTGCCCATTGTTGACAGAGCTCAGTAACCATGGCTACTGTTTGTTTACATTGTCAGAGGTTTCCTTGACAACCAGAGAGGGACAGTAACTAGGTGGTGACGGACACTCCCCGGGTTACCTAGCAACCACAAGGGGACGCCAGGCACTAATCATTGTCACTGGATGCATTAGTGGTAACCATGGAAACCCGGGAAACAGGGGTAGCATGGAATGTCTCAAATGGGTGTATGTGTATGGAGAGGGGGGAAGTGGGAACCACAACATGTAAGAACATGAACGGAAAATCTACTACATCTGCTCTTTGTCTTTATCAATATGATATTGAGTTTCCCTATATGCCTAATTTCCTTTTCCTTGGCCTTGATTTACTAGCTTTTACTGTATTTCCATCTGAAGATATTCTATTATGTAAATGCACATGTAGCTTCAGCACCCATATGGAATATGCTACATGTAATTGCAACACACTCAGACATGTATTTATACTCTAACTTTATGATGAGCTGCCAGAAGAATATTATTGCCGTAATTGGGTCACAATAATACACATACATTATGGCAGTAGTTATGAGTACAAAAGAATCAGGATATATTAACAGATGCCTCTGTCTCCTTTATAGTTCTGGTCACGCATGTTCTGTGTTCGTATTAGAGCGTTGTACCATGGAACTATAAAACAATGGAGTGTGCTGACACACCTAGTTTATACATGGTTTTAACCCTGTAAGGACGGCATAATGCTTTAATGCGCTCTTGGTTGTCATGATGCAGTCCCAGTGGCGGATCCAGGAATTTTGGAAAGGGGGGGGGGTGGGCGCTGTAATACCTACAGCATTGGGGGTGTTGGACCATCTAAATTAAAATGTACAGAAAAATAGGGGAGGGGGATCCGCCCCTGAGTCCTGATGAGTAACTCGCCAGTGCCCTGACGAGTAACTCGCCATGCTGACGGTATGTTTTTCAAACACTCCCGAAGGGTCGGCATGATGCACCAATGCAGCGCTGGTGAGTTACTCACCAGGGCTGCATTGGTGCATCCTGCCGACAAATGTCATCCTCTAGTGACATGCCATCCTTAAAGGGTTTATAACTTTGGTGACTATTTGTGTCCCACCTGTCAGAGTGATACCTGTATAACAAATAGCTGCTTAATGTAGGGGTTAATGGTGAGTCCCAGCCCCCTGGGTGTCCCTCTGCCCCCCCACCTGACCTCAGACTGTATGGTCTCTGAACAGACATGCATCGGGCTATATTCTATATGTAGTAGACATGCCTCCAGACTCTGTTAGAAATATTAATAGTTTGGGACACAGAATCCTCATAAGGCCAAAAAAAAAAAGGTTTAGAAAATGTAGGGTAGGTAGGTTATTTTTACTTTGTTTTTTAAAACATGAAAGTTAGTCCCAGCCTCTCCAAAGAATCCAAAATTGACCAAAAAGGGGTAAAAATAATAAAATTTCTTCAAAATTGCATAAAAAAACGTAGGCTTGGCCCTGTCTTGATTGGGTCGGTCGGGTTACCTGAAACAAACCTTTTTTTTAAATTTGGCCTAGGATATCAGCTGGTCCCAATACAACTAGGGATTTCACCCTATTAGCCTTAGGGCAGCTTTATTGCATGATGCGGTTGCCCTTCTGTCGTCACGATGCATGAATGCAGCCCTGGCGAGTAACCCATGCATCGGGCCGCCCCTTTGGGAGTGCATCAACCCTGCATGACGATCACACGGGGCTGATACACTCCCGCAGGGCCATCATGATGCAACCGCCCAATAGGCACTGCATTGGTGCATAATCATGGCAAATAAAATTGAAAACGAAATAGCCCAAGGGCCTTGTGCAAGTCTACCCCAGTGAGTGGTTCCAGGCAGAGGGCGAGGACAGGTACCGGGCATGGAGCTCCCTACTCATAGGGTAGGGGACCAGGAGGCACTGACCCTGGAGGAGGAGGGGAGACCGGCACAGAGCAGACAGGCACCGGGGAGGAGGGACGTCCAGCCCGGCCACTCACCACGCCCCACACGGTCTCCTACACCCTGGGGGCACCTGTACCACACAGGAGGAGGCACACCTTTAATTACCTGTACTCACCTGTGGTACTCACCTGTGGTACTCACCTGTGGTACTCACCTGTGGTACTCACCTGCGGTACCCACCTGTGGTACTCACCTGTGGTACTCACCTGTGGGGGACTCAGCAGAAGCAGCTCATGGAGATACTAGTATTGCACTAGTCTATGATTGTGAGTCGCCCTACCCGGTCACCTACACCTACAGGAGGGAGCAGTACCCAGGAGGGAGGACACCTCTAACCCTTTAAGGACGGCATGTCGCTAAAAGGTAATGTTTGTCGCCAGGGGTGCATTGGTGCATCATGACGACCAAGGGCATGGTGCATTAAGGTATCACGCAGTCCTTAACACTTAGGGACGGATATCGCTAAAAGATGACATTTGTCTTCATATTGCACCAGTGCAGCCCCAGCGAGTAACTCGCTGGGGCTGCACTGGTGCAGCATGCCGACCCTTCAGGACAGTATCAACCCCATAGGGTCGGCATGATGCTTGAATGCAGCACTGGCGAGTTACTCGCCAGGGCTGCATTCATGCATCATGACGACCAAGGGCATGATGCATTAAGGTATCATGCGGAGGGTTAATTACCTGTATAATACCTCACCTGTGGGGAAGTCATCAGCAGCAGCCCATGAGGCACACCTGGACAGGTGAGGAGGGGGCAGTATGGCAGTATTGGAGCCCCACCTGTAGCACTGGGACCTGTAGCACTGGAAGATGATACTAGTCTTGCACATGGCTCTGATAGTGCTACCAGATTCTATTTGCAATAATATCACCAATTCCCTTTCTTACTCCCCCATACTATATATAACAGGTGGACATCAGGATAGGACAGGGGACCTTCCTGTGGGCTGATACTAGTCCGACACAAGTCTGTGATTGTGCCACCAGATTTCATTTGCAATAATATCTACTATTCCAGGGGCGGATCCAGAGGGATTCTGGGGGTCAGGACCCCCCCCCCCCCCCCTTTTGGAAAAAAAAAAAAAAAAATTAATGATAATTTGATCCGCCACGAGTCGCGGCACGTCCCTTTTTTATGCCAAAGTGGTGGAGTAGCCACCTGGTGGTGCCGCCAGGCACCACCAGAACGAGGTATATGATGTTTGCACTTTGCAAGAAGTCAGAACGGGCGCCGCCATCTTGGATTGTGCCGCCATCTTGGATTAAGGTGTCACAACACAAATTTGTGCTATGTGATAACAATAATATAAATCAACCTTTGATAGTTCCTGAGGTTGATTATAATCATACCTACCCCCCCTAATATGGACCCAAGGAATTCAATGGTTCTATTGGTTTGTTGCTAATACCGCTGGTTGCCTAGCAACGGCTATTCTAATTGTTTATCTGCCTAGCAACACACATTTCCATGGTCCTGAAGTTGATTATAACCATACTTACCCCCCCTAATATGGACCCAAGGAATTCAATGGTTCTATCCATTTGTTGCTAATACAGCTGGTTGCCTAGCAACAGCTATTCTAATTGTTTATCTGCCTAGCAACACACATTTCTATGGTCCTGAAGTTGATTATAATCATACCTACCCCCCCTAATATGGACGCAAGAAATTCAATGGTTCTATCCATTTGTTGCTAATACAGCTGGTTGCCTAGCAAAGGCTATTCTAATTGTTTATCTGCCTAGCAACACACATTTCCATGGTCCTGAGGTTGATTATAATCATACCATTCCCCCTTATATGGACGCAAGAAATTCAATGGTTCTATTGGATAGTTGCTAATACAGCTGGTTGCCTAGCAACGGCTATTCTAATTGTTTATCTGCCTAGCAACACACATTTCCATGGTCCTAAGGTTGATTATAATCATACCTACCCCCCCTAATATGGACGCAAGAAATTCAATGGTTCTATCCATTTGTTTCTTATACAGCTGGTTGCCTAGCAACAGCTATTCTGATTGTTTATCTGCCTAGCAACACACATTTCCATGGTCCTGAGGTTGATTATAATCATACCATTCCCCCTTATATGGACGCAAGAAATTCAATGGTTCTATTGGATAGTTGCTTATACAGCTGGTTGCCTAGCAACGGCTATTCTAATTGTTTATCTGCCCAGCAACACACATTTCCATGGTCCTGAGGTTGATTATAATCATACCTACCCCCCCCTCCTAATTTGGACCAAGAAATTCAATGGTTCTATCGGTTTGTTGCTAATACAGCTGGTTGCCTAGCAACAGCTATTCTAATTGTTTATCTGCCTAGCAACACACATTTCTATGGTCCTGAAGTTGATTATAATCATACCTACCCCCCTAATATGGATCCAAGAAATTCAATGGTTCTATCCATTTGTTGCTAATACAGCTGGTTGCCTAGCAACGGCTATTCTAATTGTTTATCTGCCTAGCAATGCACATTTCCATGGTCCTATGGTTGATTATAATCATACCTACCCCTGTAATATGGAGCCAAGGAATTCAATGGTTCTATTAGTTTGTTGCTAATTTAGCTGGTTGCATAGCAACATCTACTGTAATTGTTTATCTGCCTAGCAACACACATTTCCTTACCCCCTAACATGGACCCAAGGAATTCGTAGCAAATGCCATATTTGAAGTAATATCATCCTTCCCCCTGATAACCCCTTCCCGGCCCTGCTTTTTTGGTGTCTTGAATGGGTTCCCTTCGAACATACCAACCATGTAGACATTATGTTTCTTCGAATGCAAGAATTGCGGTTGTTGCCGCGCATAAAAATGCCTGAGGCATTTTTTTACGCGGCAACAGCCGCAATTCTTGTTGGTACTTTGGTGTTTGGTGGACCCCCCCTTTTCATATTGCTGGGTCCGCCCCTGTATAATTCCCTTGGCTGGCTAAGTTATAGCTATAAGCCTGAGGTCCTCTGGGGAGGGGTTGAGAACGACCAGGACAGGAAAAGGCCTTTAAGGGGGACATTCATGAGAATAGGTTGAGACCCCATGTCTCGCATCCTGACCAGGCCTACTGCACACCTGTACAGGTAGATGTACTGATTACAGGTAGATGTACAGATACAGCATGACACGTGCAGAGGTCTACAAAAGGTGCAGTGTGTGGGGGAGGGGGAGGGGGAGGATGGGGGTGGGGCAGGAAGGGGCGGGGCCCTGCACCCCTCCTCACCCCTCACCCTACCTTACCAGAGGCCATATCTTGACAGGCACCCCTCACTCCTGTGTGTACCCGGGGCAGTGGGGGGGGGGGGCACTCCTTATCTTTTCAAGTTTTCTATCGTCAAAACTAGTATAGTATCACCCAAAATTCGGCACCCTTTTCATGGGAAAGTTTGCAAAAAAGGAAACAGACCCTACATGTGACAGCAAAATAAAGTTTAAAAACAACTTGAAAGTACTTGCAAGGTCTGAAATTATGCCAATCTACCCTTGAATTTGCTATAGTGACACCCCTTGTCCAGAGCCCTCGTGGGTATGTGCCTATGGCCCAAATAATACCCTCTCCCTTGGAATCGTGTTCACACATAGAAACCAAAACTGAGGAAGTGCCCCCCCCCCCCTAGAGCCCTTCACCACCACCACCAGTACCATAAGTTGAAGGAGTGCCCCCCCCGTTACCACCACCAGCACCACCACCACCAGTACCATAAGTTGAGGGAGTGCCCCCCCCCCCCTGTTACCAACACCACCACCAGTACCATAAGTTGAGGGAGTGCCCCCCCCCCCGGGTACCACCACCACCACCACCACCAGTACCATAAGTTGAAGGAGTGCCTCCCCTGTTACCACCACCACCACTACCACCACCACCAGTCCCATAAGTTGAAGGAGTGCCCCCCCTGTTACCACCACCACCACCAGTACCATAAGTTGAAGGAGTGCCCCCCCTGTTACCACCACCACCACTACCACCACCACCAGTCCCATAAGTTGAAGGAGTGCCTCCCCTGTTACCACCACCACCACTACCACCACCACCAGTCCCATAAGTTGAAGGAGTGCCCCCCCTGTTACCACCACCACCACCAGTACCATAAGTTGAAGGAGTGCCCCCCCTGTTACCACCACCACCACCACCACCACCACCAGTACCATAAGTTGAAGGAGTGCCCCCCCCGGGTACCACCACCACCACCACCACCAGTACCATAAGTTGAGGGAGTCCCCCCCCCCTGTTACCACCACCACCACCACCACCGCCAGTACCATAAGTTGAGGGAGTCCCCCCCCCTGTTACCACCACCACCACCACCACCACCTCCAGTACCCATAAGCACACCTCCAGCTGGAGGCCTGAGGCACCGAGCACTGATAGCACGGACACATGCACTGGTAGTATAAGGGGGTAGGAGGAGGTACTGGGTCTACAGACCTGCTACTCTCATATTTACAGTACTCTGACTGGGTTATTACACCATGGATTTATACCAACTGTAGCTCTAATTGTTTATTTTACACAGGCCTATTGAACTGATAGCATGGGACACATACATGCATAGGCCTTGTACTAAGTTGTAGCAGAAGAGGAGGTACTAGGTCTGCAGAGCTGCTTCTCCCATAGCCACAACGTTAAAGACAGGTTGGTTGTGTCAAACCCCCTATGGAGACTCATTGGTCAAACCCACCTCACCATGGAATCTACCAACTCTAGCTCTAATTGTTAATAAGGCAGGCCTATAGAACTAATAGCACAGGATACATGTATAGGTATGATAAGGGTTAGGAGGAGGAGGAGACACTAGGTTTTATAGCCATGCTTTTCCCATATCGACACTACAGTACCATGCAGGAGTATCACCCCCACCCTCCATGGGCCACCGCCACCAGCTCCTCCAGCTCTAATTGTTAATTTCCCGCTGGCTGTGGACTCTGGAACCTAAGGAACAAAAGCAGAAGGAAAGGAGGTTATACCCAGCCCAGTATCCCCCCAGTGGCAGAGGCCCTGATGGATTGTACTCATTGTGAATGGACCAGGTCTGTGATGATAGACATCTAGTTAGGTTTAGTTGGAAACAGACCTTGCTATAACCATTGACTTCTTTGGAGCCTACTTGCTATAACTCAGTCCAGGAACTTAGTATGAGAAGCAGTGTTCTGCAGCAGTACTGATGCAGATGGATAAACCCGATGACAGAAGGGATACTCAAGGAGGAATTATTGGTAATGCATATTGCCAGTCAGAGAAAACGATCTGCATGCAGGTTCATCGATCATAGGCTGACATGACCACTACTGTTACTTATACATGTACTACATGTTAATATTATAACCAGTTATGGTAGGTCATAGCGTTATTGTAAACCTTAGGCCTGGACCTGCTCAAGGAGAGTAATATTGACCAGAGGCCTTCGGCCTCTGGTGAGTCGCATCCTACCCTTTCTGTGTTTCCTCAGTCTCACCCTGATGTGTGACTGACCATAGTCCAGCCCCATGCCCAAATAAGGTACACTGGGTCATGAACGCCCCCCCCCCTCTACCTCTTCAGGGTGCGACGTCCGCGCTCCTTGACCTAGTTAATGGCGTCCGTGACCTGACCTACGCCCAAATAAGGGACATATGGCTGTGTCTCAAAATAGTCTACAGTCGTGCGTTTCCCCATGAGTATACTACCTTGCAAGGATTCATTATAAAGGTATTTTAATAATGTATATTGGCAGTCAGAGGCAACCACCAGGGTACATTTGTTTACATTAACGGTGCCGGCCAGTTTACTGTGGTTATTTTTAGTTACCCTCTCATAACCATAGTTTATCTATTACATCAAAGTTACCCTCTCATAACCATAGTCTATCTATTACATCAATAACCACTATAACTGACTACCTGCTATAGGTGACATGTTGTATTAGATACCCTACACCTGGACAGGGTTATGACATATAACCATAAGTGTGCACCATTGGACATCACAGACTAACAATGTTAGTAGCATGCTAATACCTTGTGACAACCCATCAGGACTTCTGGATACCAATGTTGATGAACAACACCACTTCTGTACCCTGTTACATTGTGTATATATGTTATAACCATGTCACTAGAATAGTGTTATATCGTATGGACATTAGTGTGTACTACTACTAGTGTCCTGTAACAGGTAGTATACGGGACTAGCGCATTATGCTATGGGCCCGCCATCTTGGCTCAGAGCAATGCATTGTGGTTAGGCCCCCGACTCCACAGCAGTGCATCATGGGTGAATTTCTTATTGTTACCTTTGTTCTAGGTGTGAGGGGAGGGGATTAGCTTGATAAGGAGATAGGGGTTTAGCCCCCGACTACCTGAGGTACCAGGATGTGCTAGTCCCGTATAGAATAACACCTTGTAACAACACATCAGGACCTCTAAACACCCATGTAAATCACCTCTACCAATACAAAACACCCCTATACGTTCCAGCAATCAGTTTAAACTACATATATGTATAAGGTCATTACATCCGTCCATTAGTGTTGACCAAGGGGGGGAATCAAGTGCCACAGCGCCATCCACATTGAGTGGATAGAGTGGAAACTACACACAGTCATTTTTAACTATATTTTAAGCAGTTATTACACAAAAGCTATTCAAGTTAAAATTTTGTTGTATTTTTTCCTGGGAAGATTTACCCTTTTGCAAGTTATATTTCAATGTAGCATTATAAAGCTTCTATCGTTGTCTCAATATGAGGGTTTCATTCATGCTCTCTCAATGCAATGCAAATGTACTGGGGGTAGGCTATAGGACCATGGCCCTCCTACAGCCCAGTAGTGCCACCTCATGCCAATCATGTATACTAAAGACCTTCCAACAGGTTTGGATCACACTGGACTGTACAGTGTGACCTCCTCCCTGCCCTGTTTGAGACTGCCGCTACTACACCAGTGCAGCTGCATATATGCTCCGCGGTATAGAGGGCGCCAGCGCACTTGATTCCCCCCCTGGTGTTGACCACTGCTCTTTTATACTGGCAGTGCAGGATAGCACCTTGTAACAACATATCAGGACTTCTAAATACCAACTCGACTAATGTAAAACACACCTACACTTTCCAGGAATCAAGTTAGGCTATAAGGCCATTAATAGCATAACATGCACCCATTAGTGTTGACCACTGCCCTGTAAAGGCAGCACAGAATAACACCTTGTAATAACAAACAAAGCAGGACTTGTAAATACCAATCTACATCACTAACACCAATACAAAATATACCTCTACAAGTTCCAGGAATCAAGTTAGACTATAATGCCATCATTAATTGTACACACACCCATTCAGTGTGGACCACTCCCCAGTACTGACAGGAAAGGATAACACACTAGAACAACATATCAGTGCAGCATGACATCTTGTAATAACACATCAGGGCTTCTAAACACCCATGTAAATCACCAACACCAGTTTCACCTCTACAAGTCTTAGGAACCCATACTAGCACCCCACTGGTGTTAGGGAGTGATCATTTTTTATCAACATGGGGGGGGGCCCAAAAAATTTGGACCCCTTGACCGGGGGGGTGTAACAAATTTTGACCCCTCTTGGGGGGGGTCAAAAAAATTTAACCTGTTTTGGGCCAAAAAGCCTGCACGTAACTATGCTTCAAAGGGGCCACGTGCGCGCGCCGATTGCCGACCCGTAGGGGGGGCGTAAAAAATTTCGACCCGTTGACCGGGGGGGTGAATTTTTTTTCGGACGCTCCGCGCGGAAAACCACCCCCCTGTTGTTAAAAAATGATCATTCCCTTAGACACATGTATATACCAAGGTGTGGGTGTTTTAACATGCAGGCTGACTTCTGTAAGTGGGAGTGGCGGATGTTAGAGACTTGAGATGTTAGAGCCTTACCACTACCAGACACCATAACATTACAAGTCTGCTACTGATGAGCAGCTCACTCTGAGGCGGAGGTCGACCGAGGAATTAACTCTCTGTGATGTTAAAATATGTAGCAGGGGCCTGAGCCATATAATACCTGCTTTTGTAGGAGTTCCATTTTTTTGTAGGAATTTCTGTAATTGAATATCTTAATTTCAAGCCAAAAGGTGACCAATATCACAGGATTTCCTGCATTTTGATCACCTGGGAGTGACATCCCTAACTCAGCCTCACTGTGTGACACTCTCCTAACACCTTTTGTTATCTAGACTCAAAGTCAGTTGTATAATCATGACTTATCTTAAAATACCCCCTGGTAACTAAGGATTCTGGAGCCAGAAGGATACAGGACCGGTTATGGACAAAGACATCCTCCAGTATGGTGAAAAATTAAAAAAGGGGGAAAAAAGCTGTATCCGCACAGAGAGGTATGGGAACATTCACAAATGACGTCACCTTTTTTAGGGTAATTTTCAGGACCCCCCCACCCCCTTGTCACCATTTGTCACCTACCAGCAATAACCCCCCCTAAGAAAGACGTCATTAATTTTCAAGACCCCCCCCCCCCCCAACCAGCTAACCCTCTAAATGCACAAGCGTACACAGTTCAAATTGATAAAAAAATGACGGTACAATCTAATCATTCATAAATGTACATACTAAAAATGGTGCAAATGGTGATTATTTGACCAGGTTACATTTTTTGACCGGTCGACATATTCGACAGGCAACCTCAGAGTAGCCCCAAATTTGAAGTTATCCTTGTCCTTGATATACATAGATGTGTAGTGTTACATTAGATTAGTATCACTGTACATATGAGTTGAAGCACAAGTGCTGACCAAACGCACCGGTCAAATATGTCACCAGGTCAAATACGTCACCATTTGTACCTGCATCACTTTTGTGAGACAAAGTCATATTTGTCCAGTAGTAGCATATACATATTACATTGAGGACTGGTACTAGTCTAAGTCACTTTCTGCACCGTGTGACAATGGCCAATTAGTTGCCATTCCAGCTAGATAGCAGACATACTGTTACATCGACATCAGTTTTAATACTGATATGCACAATATCAAGGGAATTCCCTTATCCTAATTAGTCATTTTCTTATCTTAATTAGTCAATTCTTATCCATGCTACATATTGTTATTTTTATTCATAAATATGTCTGGACTTGAAAGGGTGATGTCACACAGACCCTGAGACCCCCCCACCCCCATGTCACTTTTTGTCACTAAACCCAAAGACCCACCCATCCCCTAGCAGGTGACGTCATTTGTGAACGTTCCCTATCCAGCTCAGGTGTCGCCACCTCTCGGCACAGAATGTCACTGTGAGCAGCTCAGAGAAGTTCAGAATGCTGAGCTAATATTTAAAACTAAATATATGACTTATGCCTTGCTCAAAAGGACCTTCTATCGGTAGTATAATGAGATATTTAAAAGAAAAAGTAGTCTCCATACAGAGGGGTAATATGTGGTGCCATCCCTCGCTACAGAATGTCACCATAAGCAGCTCAGAGAGCAGCTCCCCCTGCTGCTAAGGAGACCCTCCACTAAAAAGAAAAAAATAATTGTATTCGTACAGAGAGGTATAGACCCTCCACTAAAAAGAAAAAATAATTGTATTCGTATAGAGAGGTATTCTGCTCAGGTGTCGCCACCCCTTGCTACAGAATGACACTATGAGCAGCTCAGAGAGCAGCTCCCCCTGTTGTTAGGGAGGCTGAGGAGGCTGAGGGTAGGAGTGAGGAGCAGATACAGACCACTCCTCATGGCCACTGTTTGCTTATGAGTCAATAACACAAATACACAGGATACCCTGAGTACCCCCTACAGCCACCAGGGGGCCCTCAGGCCTTTACACTACACTGACAATCTTTGTGCACTAATGCTTAGTCTGTAGTGACTACCCCAGGTTAGTCATATCAGGGATATTGGTCAGAATGATGAGCTAATACTAAAAAATGACCGAGGCAGATCCAGCAGTGCACCACACAGACCCTGTATTTGATTCAACTTACTAAATCTATATGACTGATGCCTTAATCAAAGAGACTTAGCCCAATACTCATAGAATCATAAAGACTAAGGTGGGTTGGTCAGCATTGACTAACCTGGCAGTTTTAACCAACAGTGATTTATCTATCACTAGTGACTGGGTTGTTGACTAAGGTCGGAATTTCAGTGTAGGACGTTATACCAAGCCACTAGTCCCTGGCTCTGGGCGGTAAAGTGGCTGGACGTTTTTGTGTGTGCAACCCTGGAGTTGTGTTCATACTGGGTTGGTTAGTCTGCTGAGGTACCCACCCCTCAGCATCAGCATCATCATAACCTGCACCCTGGGGAGGAGGAGACTACCTGCCCCTGCTGGAGGTGATGGACAATGGTCTGCCTGACATCTGGGAGACTGGGACAACACCTGGACTAGACCTGGAGTAGGGTGGAGGTAATAGTCACACGCCCCTTTGACACCCTGGAGGACTAGTGTGTGTATAGCAGCTATACCGTACAATACTACCCAGGGAATGGTCTGACTTCTTACATACTCTATGATCTGTCTGACTCTCATGGAGGCTGGAGTCAATAGTCTTATGTGTTGCTGACACCCTGGAGGGGGAGCTAACACCCAGTGCAGTATAGCACCACCCAGGGGAGGAGTAGGATACCTGGTGGGAGTAGCCAATGGTCTGACCAAACACTTCTTACACCACATTAGCATCATCAATGTGGTGTAGGGGAGGGGGAGGGGCCCCAATACACCTGGTGTATGCAGCTATACAGTATAACCCCACGCTGGAGGAGGTGAAGGATACCTGGGAGTAATAGCAAATGGGCTGACTAACACTTCCCATACACTCTTACCAACTCCTGGAAGAGGGAGGCGTTAATAGTCACATGCTCCTCAGAAACCCTGGAGGAGGTAGCCACACCTAGTACCCAGAAGAGGAGTAGGCTACCTGGAGGTAATAGCCAATGGTACTCTGTCTGGACTATGACAACACTTGGAAGTTGGAGGGTGGCCCTGTACCCCTGAGGCTCAGTCTCTGACTATTGGAGGGTGGAGGTGATAGTCTCATGTGTTGCTGACACCACCCTGGAGGACTGGGTCCATACCTGGAGACCCTGGAGGAGATACAACATACTGGAGGAGGTTGTCCCACCTGGATGTAGCTCTACCTGCTACCAGGAGGCAACATGGGGGACAACAAGACAGTCCTAAGACAAGGTAGGGGTCATGTCGACACTTTGTTTGTGAGTTTTGGGCACTGATTTGATACTGTGGCTTGCTTCTGGTTGTCTGAGAGATCACTGCTACAAAGTTTGTTGATTGTTTGTGCATTGGTTCTTGGAGTGATTTTGAACAACAGTTGAATTTGAAACTATTTTATTTCATTACTAATTGCTTTATTGGGAAGGAATTATAAGTGCAATAGTTACTTGAAAAAAACATTTCACAGTAACTTGAGTAACCGGGTATATCATGAATAAAATATATACATTATTGTATCTATATACCTTACTGGCTTGAATAAGCGCAGGAGTCTCAAATAAGCACAGACCATGCATATGCGCAGGGTAAATAGTGTTTTGTGGCATCCTACACCCTGTAAATATCAGCTTATAACTTAGTGCTATTTGGCTATGTACAAGTGTTTCTTATAAGTGAGGTACAATAAGTTTATCCAGCTTTGGTAGTGCAGACAAATATATAGGTCTATATCACCCCAGCTAAGTACACACCTGTGGTCCCTACTGTTTATACTGGGAGTCCTCTGCACTGTTGACAAAACATGGTTGATATGAAACTCAAATATTGGATGAGATTCTTAAAGCCCTTTAAGGACAGCATAGTGTTTTGGTTTGAATGATACATGAATGCAGCTCTGGTGAGTTACTCGCCAGTTCTGCATTCATACATCATGCCGACCCTACAGAGTTGAGACACTCCTGAAGCAGCCCAGCGAGTTACTCGCTAGGGCTACATTGGTGCATGTCAAATGCAAATATCATCTTTAAGGGACATGTCGTCATTAAAGAGTTAAGTAGTTGGAGGTTTTATGAGAGGTTTTTGGGAATTCAGGAATGTTGCTCTAGATGCGCAACTCGTGTGTCTCAGTTATGTCAATATTGACATGCCTCTGTCAGCTCCTTGTCTGTTTTCGACCCCGCATCCCACCCCCCCCCCCCCCCGAAAAAAAGAGGGCTTTGCTGGGGTTTTGTTGCCCCATCTTCACTAGGTAGTGAGGGAGGGGGGTTGTTTTGGGGGGATCAAGAAAATAATTTGACCCTTTGAGGTATGGACCAAATAATGCTAAAAGACACATTTAATAGATGGACATTATTTGGACCTGGGTAATTCACCAACACCCCCCCCCCCCAGTCCCCCTTCATATGTTTGCATAAGAAGTGTCAGATTACAAGTATAACAAGGGTATAGCATCCAGGCACCCATTGTTCTGTGACCGAATGAAGCATTCTACGATAGAGCCCAACTCAGGATTTCCCTCTCTGATGGATCAAAATCTGTAGCAGAGGCTTCACTCTCCAATCACAACCTTGGAGTTGACTCGGAATTAGTTGCACACATTATCATACATTAGTGGTGGGTTATAAGATGGCTGTACACGTACAGAGAGGTAATCTGCTCAGGTGGCGCCATCAGCCCTACAGAATGGAGCACAAAAGGTATAGTCCTGAGTGAGGGCAGATGTTTTATACTCAGAGGTCTAAAGGCACGTGGCTTACATCAACAACATGGCAAAGGGTATGGCACACTTAGAATGGGAGAAAATCATGTTCGCCATAAGGCCTCTGAGACTTTAGAGAGAAAAATAATTGAATAATAAATAAAGTTTTACAAAGACCTGTTGTCAGTCTACCCTGCTGCTAGTGGTCTCTGGGACAAACAGTCAGGCAGCTATTCCATATTGTATTCAACAACAGAATAACTCATTGTTTATACTATAGTATCAAAGCACACCCAGGGCTCAAACGTGCAAACTATATCTACCGCTATGCTGGCAAACCCTTGATAGCAATATTTCCAATAAGATTGTAATGAGACAAGATGGGAATGAAAGACTACAGGAAGAAAAATGTGAATAATGCATAAAGTTTTACAAAGACCAGTAGCCAGTCTACCCTGCTGCTAGTGGTCCCTTCTCAGCAGGGGACAAACAGTCAGGCAGCTATTCCATATTGTGTTCCTCAACAGAACTCCTCATGTTTATCATACACACAGTCAGGCCTCAAACCCAGAAATTCTCTGGACACCTACTTCTATGAAGTAGAACCTTTGGGATATTTCTAGGGAGATCTTCGTTAGATCAGATGAGTATTATATATGATTATTCCTTCCCTTCCATTTACTTATGAGAAATATCAACATTGGGGGAAGTGAACTATACTACAGCAATAGGCCCTACTTATAAGCTCAGAGGAGTTATGATATGAAAGGGAGATCGGTAGGTGGTCTGGATTGAGTTCCAGAGATTATTCTACCCCTTCCATTTGCTCATGAAATGTATTAATATTGGGGAAGTGGCATGCAGTACTGCCAAGCTCAGAGGAGTTATCACTAGACTAGAGAGAGATCTGTTGGTGGTCTGTATATAGATCTATATTGAGTTCACAGTTCAGTCCAGTTACACTTATAACATCTAACAGAAGGAGGCATTTTGAACCATACACCCCACACTGTATTACCACACCACTAAACATGTGGTTATAACCCTCTAAGGACAGCATAATGCCTTAATGCATCATGCCCTTGGTTGTCAAGATGCATGAATGCAGCCCTGGCGAGTAACTCACCAGGGCTGCATTCAACCATCATGTTGACCCTATGTGGTTGAGACACTCCCAAAGAGTTGGTGTGATGCATCAATGTAGCACTGGCGAGTTACTCGCCGATGCTGCATTGGTGGATCATGACGACAAATGTAATCTTATAGTGCTATTCCATCCATAAAGAGATACACAGTTATAACCCACAGGGGGCTCTAGGATCCCCCCAGGGTACCCCCAGGGTACTTTAGGGAGTGGTCATTTTTTAACAACAGGGGGGGGTTGGTGGATTTCCGCGCGAGCGGGTCGAAATTTTTTCGTCCCCCGCGAGAGGGGTCGAAATTTATGTGGTCCCCCCTCCAGCAGGTTGAAATCGAGTGCGGCCAAACCCTTTGAGCTATAATAATGCGCGGGCTTTTCCGCTAAAAAGGGGTGTAATTTTTTTGGTCCCCCCCTCAAGAGGGGTTCAAATTCTTTTGGTCCCCCCCCCCTTCAAGGGGTCCAAATTCTTTTGGTCCCCCCTCCAAATCCACCATCCCCCTGTTGTTAAAAAATGACCACTCTCTACATCTGCTGTATCTGATTTATATGTAGCCCCCATCTACAGAGTCAGATACAAAGTCTGAATAAAAACTGGGTAACCTCAAGTCTCTGACTGCTATTTCTGTCTGAGTGTGTGTGTCAATTCCTGGGGTTGCCTTCATCCATATTGCCCCTGATCGGCCAGCATCTATCCTATTTGGATAGCCTGGGAGCAGGCTGCCACTAACCCCAATACACATGATATTTATCCCTTTCAAGTATAGGTTTTAATCACACAGTAGCCCCTGCTTAAATTAATCAACCCTTTGTATTAGATACGAATATTTCTATAGTTGGAAGTGTATTACCCAATACACTATTTTTTGTCACCAAACTGGCACAATTTTAAGTGAAATGTTGCCCTGCTCCCAGCCCATACTAAAGTATTGGGTTGGGAGTCCGAGGCTGACATTGCCCTTCACCCAGTGTGCCAGCTGAATCATGTGGTGGGGAGATATCTCCACATTTATTATTCTCCAGTCCCCCCTATACTTCTTAGTGTACAGTAGTATAGTATGTATCGGAACGGGACTATAGTTAAGTACTGTTTATTACTCAATCGACCTGCAGCCAATCAGAGGCCTCCCTTTTGGCGGGAAATTCAAAAGCAGCCAATGAGAGGCCTCCCTTTTGGCGGGAAATTCAAATAGGTCACGTGACCGGAAGTGACCTACTTCCGGTCACGTGACCTTTGGGCGGGAAATTCAAATAGGTCACGTGACCGGAAGTGACCTACTTAAGAGGGTCACGTGACCACCATGTTGGCGGGAAATTCAAATAGGTCACGTGACGGGAAGTGACCTACTTAAGGGGGTCACGTGACTACTAGGTTGGCGCGAATTTCAAAATAAGTCACTTGAGATTTTTATGGATAAATAAATTTAAAAAAAGAAAAAAAAAGCAAGCTGAAAGCTTGCTAAAAAATAATTTAAAAATACGGCTCTTTTTTTCTAGGGGGGGAGGGGCACTCTGGGGGGCACTCTTTAAGATGCATGGGGGGGGAGGGGGGGAGGGGGGGAGGGGAAGGGTTTTTTAAGAGTGAGACTCGCTTCTCTGCCCTCTCTAAAAGAGAGGGCAGAGAGGCGAGTCTACTTACAATGAAAAGTATCATGATTGCGTTTATGATGATGTGCATCATGATGTGACTATCTTACAACCCTATGAGAAATAAGCAAGACATGGGCGTACTTACACGGGCTATTTGTAAACTAATGAATGTGACTTCTTCGTTAAAATCAGTATCTACAACTCTTTTAAGCCTAAGGCTTTTTCTTGAGTTTATTCTTTTGTTCAATTTCGGGCCCACCTCAAAAGAGGAATAGGCCCTCTGTAGCACTTGTCGCTTGCTCATCAATCAGAGCCGGGGTGTAGACGGCCCCTGCCCTGTCGGGTACGTTCTCCCTCTGGTACGTTTTTGGTTAGTTTGGAGCTCTCAGTCGACTGTCTTATCCACCTTAAAAAAACCAGACTTTCGGTGTCTCATGATAAAACTGGTGCCTTATACTAAGTGCTGGATTACTTTCTCATTTTTTTAGTGTTCTATCCGATGCTTATTTAATTTTTGCACTGATAAAAACGGTTAGCTTGTACAAACACGCGGTCTATTTAAGTGTTAAGTGTAGAAAATGAACAGAACAGTGCACAGAAAATAGAGCTACCGACTACATTTCGCCCAGTCACTCAGCGGAGAACAAAAGAACTACTGACGTAGTGTACCCGCTATTCCGACAGTTGGCGCCACCGTTATACTTTTCCCGCGTGCGACATGAAGCCCTGGGGCGGGTACTGGCTGTTTTGGTTGTAGGTACCGAAACATAAAAAACTACAGCCAGCCCAATGTCATGGTGAGACAGCTCTCTTATTTTTACCTTGAGTAGCGTCCGTAGGGCCTATGACAAAACCTAGTCCCGTACACTGAGCAGCTTGAGGTCTGAAGGCTCATACAGAAAAATGTGTGGGTGTGTGGGTGTGTGGGTGTGTGGGTTGCTTTACGCCTTAGTTAACAGCTATGGTCATTTCAAGAGCGGTGATGGTGATCGAATCTATTGGCCCTTTTACCGAGACAAGGGTTCTTTTACATCCCACACTACATAGCAGAGAGACGTCTAGCAGCCCCTAGAGGCCCCGCAGGGGGCTCGAGAGGTGCCGTGGAGAAGAGCAGATATCCACGAGAGGCCACGCCAACAACCAAATTCTATCTTTATCCCGCGAGAAAAGGAGATAAGGGTCAAGGTTATGAACCATCAAAAGATTTTAGAGTAAATTAAGTTATGAGATATTAATATAATGTACATATCTAGGGCCCGATATAGGGCCTCTGCAGATCCCCCTTCAGGGCCCCGATCCATGAGGCCTTAGAAACGGAGCTGGGTCATGTAACCAAGGGAGATCAGCAGTTGTTGATGTCGGCGCTGCCGATAACGCTGGTAAATGACCGTTTTACTCATGTTTAGAGTCAGAATAGCTTGAGTATTACTTGAATATCGAAGAGTAGAGGTCAAATTACCCCAGACAAGGTGTTTCCATCTAGAAATTCTCGACAGTATTTCCGAAAATTGCAAATTTTGGTCCCAGCCCCACGGGGCCCCATACCGAGTATTAAAAGTTTGAGATGCAACTTTCATTCATGCTGTTGACCAATCAGGGGGCTCTGTTTTTACGACCTTGACTACATAGTAAAAGTGATTGACAACGTCAGATATCACTTGACGACGTCAAATATCGATCTGATATTTGATCCCTTGATATTTGATTCAAAACCCACATCGAGTGGGATAAAGCCTTTTATCATCTTTTGATTGTGAGGCATACACTTTTCTTACACACAACAGCTGTCATCTATCAAGGGGCTCTGGATAGGGGGTCCCCATGTCGAATGTCGATCTTAGAAAATGACCATGTCACATGGCAATGTCACTTAATAATGTTCATATCCCATGTCGATTTTAAGAAATGTTCATGTCACCTGTCACTATGATTTTTTGGGCCTCATGTCACTTGTCATTAGACCTCATGTCGTTTGTCGATTATAAGAAATGGTCATGTCACCATATCGAATTTAGCGGTCCACACCCATTATCAAGTGTCAGGGCATGTTGGCTGCTTGAACACGTAGTCTGTCATCACCCTTGTTTCTGTGCCTTATCTAAACAGGCAATTAGTGGCCGCTAGCCGAGAGTACCTCCCTGGTCGCCTCTCCCGAATCTGCTAGACGTCTCACTGATAGGAGTGTGTGGGTGTGTGGGTCTGTGTGTGTCTGTTCGGTCTGTGTGTGCACGCGTCTTGCACTCTAGTCTTGCGGACCACTGTTAAGCCTGTGGTTGGAGAGCGCGACATAGCCGCTTGCTACACTCTCTAAACAGAGGTCCGCAAGACTAGGCCGGATCGCGCTCTTGCTTAAAGGTGCACCTCAACTCAGTGCGCCTTTAACAGCCGCCCCAAATAGGTGAAGTTCTTGACGCGGCACAGCGCCTCCCACCAGTAGCCAATCAGCGCGCCGAACGCCGGACACACCTCCACCGTGTGAGCCTCTAAGTAGGTCACACGAATCATACTAAGATGCCGATCTCTTCTGTCGGTTCGTCGCGGTGGCCGTGAGTGATCGCACGGTCGCCAAGATTCACTGCCTTGATTGGCAGAGGGGGGGGCTGATTACCCCCCGTCGGATGAATTGCGGCGAAACCATAATCAATTTTTCGCTGTTTTAGATAAAAGAGATCCAGAGCTATCCGCTCGTCCAAGAATTATTTTTCTATCAGCCCGGGATCACCCTCAAATTAAGGCCTAAAGTCCAAAAACCCAAAATTTTTTCCCTATGGGATTTCAGTGTCTAAGCGTTTTTTGCAGCCCCAAGGAGCAGCTCACGGGTTCGAACCCTGTAAACGCTTTGACGCGCTTTCGTCGCCTTAGGCGACGTGGCTAGACGTCTTGACTAAAACTTAGTGAGGGTTCGAACCCGGAACGTCCGTATTAGACGCCTAATTTCTACTAGCCCCGAAAACGAGAGTATCACATCTATATAGGTCAACCATGTTAGCCTTGGTTTAAGTGCGTGCAGAACCGTGTATTGTGCATTTATGCAGCATACAGATATGGAGACAGGCTGCTACAGTGTCAAATTGATCGGCATTGTATGTAACTGGACATGAAGAAGGATATTTTTACTTAGTTTTCTAAAAAAGAAAAGAGGATAGTTCTCGGTACTACTATAATACTAATAGTGTCACTAAGGGAGAAAATGTAGGGGCACCGTAATTGAGAATTTCTTATTCATGTCGCATGTCGATTTTTAAGAATGCTAGTGTCACATGTCACTTAAATGGTCTAATGACACAGATAGCACTAAACCTATAGACCTACCCCCCGTCCCCTTAGTCTTTCTATACTGAATCCGGGACTTGCCGGCGAGGTCGACAAAGGACTTACCTAAGGCCAAACAAAAAAAAAGTTGTGTTCAGGTAACCCGACCGACCCTATCATTTTGCCCCGACCCTAATCTTTTTTTAGATTTTTTTATTTTTTTTAGACTTTTCCTGATCTAGGTTATCACCAAAGGGGAAAGGAGTACCTAATGACCTTCAACTAGCCTATTTGTCATCATTTGAAAGATAAGAAGGGAGGAAATCCTTTCTATGACAAAAACAGTGCTGATAATGGCTTAATTAGACAGATATTGGTCCTACATTATCAAATAACAACTCTATACAATGTGATTCTCTCATACAACTCATCTCAAAACCCTAAAAAAAAAATCCTAAAAAAAAAATCGACCGACCTACCCTATTTTTTTTTTGGGCCATGTTACCTGAACACGGATTATTTTTTTGTTTGGCCCAATGAGCTCACAGCTAGACTAGATACCTCATGTTTTGGATTGGAGAAATCAGCAGAGCAATAAAAAGCGCGGTGAGGCTAGTGTGGCCCCTGTGAGTTGTAAAATTGGTGCTAAATGTGGTAACCAGGCGGATGCTGAGTTCATTGATATTGTCCGTTAATGATACTTAAGGTGGGTGTTGTCTAAAGTTTTAATTGATATTACCAATGTGGCCAATAATGACTTCACAGTTGGGGCCCTCGCCCGCAGGTCCCAGATTCAGGGTATTCTTTGTTTATTGTGTGGCCCCTAAAGAGGGGCCGACTAACTCTTTAGAGTTAGTTAGATGCTGCCACTGTGCTATGCAACAGCAGCTATTAATTACGCTTCATGTTGGGCGGCATGGATCACTTGATGGGTGATACCTCAAAGCTCAAACACGGCAGAGCCGTGTGTGGCATGCGAGGACCAGTGGGTCAGGGGTGATCCGTTGCAAACAGAATGCTGATCCGTGTGAGGTTATGACTTTCTATAGTTTTTTATAAAGCCTTAGATATGGTGTGGTATTTTTCATCTCGCTATAGTTTAGTTGGTATTTAAAGAAACCGCCTCATTTCTATCAGAAATACACAATATTGAATTGTTTTTTATATTTTAATATATTAGAAGCGCGCTTTGTTGCCTATGTAGCTCATTATGCGTTGAAATGTTCGCGAGCATCGTAGGAATGTACAAAACCCCTATTGTGGCACCATCTGACGAAAGAGCGGAGAACTATACTAGCGCGTTTCGTTATTCACATCTTTTGACAGGGACTTGGTTGGTGGCTTTACGCCCTAATTAACAGCTGAAGTCATTTCAAGGGGGGTGATAGTGATCGAATCTATGGATACCTGAAGGTGGAAAGCACACACCCTACACTTTTACCGAGGCAATGGTGGTGCTGCTCAAAGGGTGTGGCGAGCTAGACTGGAGGATGTAATAACTAAGCAGCAGAAGGACCAAAAAGACAATCTCGTAGTAGTAGGTCTACTTAGATGTTGAGTAGCCGCCCTTGTGGTTATAATTACCTAGACTAGTTGGCTCTGCCAGCCTGGTCAAGTGAAAATTGGTAAGGAGACTATGAACTAAGCTAACATCTCATAAGTATTAGTTACCACCCCCTCACACCCGTTTAACAACGGATTCAGGGTCTAATTATGGAGACCCTAGAGTAAGATTAACAATATATCCCAATGTCTGTAGTAGACATTTACGACATGCAACCTGCCCCCTAGAAGGGATAGATCTGACCACAAGTCCGCAATATGGGACTCCCCCTCTGAGAGTATCAAGGTTTGCGTATAGTCTCTTGCAGGTTAATCTGTTATCTACCCCTTTGTCGACTTCGCCAAAATCCTGGGAGATTCACTTTAAACCTAAGGTCTACCCTTTTTATTCTTTGTTTATTGTGTGGCCCCTAAAGAGGGGCCGCGGTGTTGATTAATTACACCACATGTTAAGCAACATGAGATCAAACCTTCCTCAAAAGCGACAAGGCTCAGAGTCCTGTTGGACGGGAACCCTGTGTGGCATTTGAGGACGAATGGTTGAGTGATCCTACCGATCCGTCAGAGGTTCTGACTTTATATAGCTTTTATATCGCTTTAGATATGGTGTAGTATTTTCAATCTCACTATAGTTTAGTTGATATTTCAAAGAATCTGCCTCATTCTATCAGAAATACACAGCGTTGACATGTTTCTTATATTCAATATATTAGAAGTGTGCTTTGTTGCTTATTATAGGTCATTATGCGTTTAAAATGTTCGCGAGTATCGTGGAAATGTACAAAAACCCTATTGTGGCGTCATCTGACGAAAAGAGCGGAGAACTATACTAGAGCATGTAATGGCCAGACCAGCAGGCGGCAGCAGAGTGGTCAAAAGACAATCTCGTAGTAGTAGGTCTACTTGCATGTTGAGTAGCCACCTTTGTGGTTGTAATTACCTAGCCTAGTTGACCCTGCTGGCCTGGTCAAGTGAAATTAGTAAGGAGGCCCCCCCATTAACGCGCTCCACAGTCTTTAGACAGTTAAGACTATAGTCAAGACTGGAGAATTTAGCGAGACGTCCCTCTGGGAGGTCATAATCCTCAATGTTAGGTGTTAGCTCATTAACATCAGATACCATATTAACAAACCATTTAAAATGTTCATTTTAATAGCAACTCACCCTATTCTGACAAAATCCTATTAGCAGGTAACCTCTGTGTAAACCATACTGCAAACATCTGCTACTTCCAGCGTCTGCCTCGTGACTGATAGTGTACAACAAGACGAAGTGGGCAGAGATTAGAAAAAATGAGGCTCTTTATATAGCCGAGAGAGCAGCTAATCTGGATGTTCTAAGCTTGTTTTCACCTAGAGCTCCAACCCTCTTCCAGAGAGAATCAAATCGCTTTTCACCTGAACCCTTCCACCCCTAATCCATCAGCATGAAAAGAGAATTAACGAGTGTAACGTGCGCTACATGTATATGGGATTATAGCTGGTGAAGAGATAAAGCCGAGTCACCTGTGTATACAAAGACTACAGGGGGTGATTAACGACAGGTGTGACGCGCCAGCCCGTGAACGGATTAAGCCAAAAAAAAAGAAAAAAAAAAGGTATGTTTCAGGTAACATGGGCAGAAAGACTGGGGTCGGTAGGTCGGATTTTTATTTTATTTTATTTTATTTTTTTAACATGAAAGCACTAGCCATCCTCCGTGGAAATTCTAAAAATGACCCAAAAAGTATAAAAATATGAAATTTTCTTCAAACTTGCTTAAAAAAAAACGTAGAGTCGACCCTGTTTTGCTAGGGTCGGTCAGGTGACCTGAAACAAACCTTTTTTTTTATTTGGCCTTATCTTTCAAGCTGACGCTTAAATTCAACTAGCCAGCCGCCGTCTACACCACTCACTGCGACAAGAGGAGGTGCTGTTGTTTTACACTTGAGTCGCTTACCACATGGACTCTACCTCACAGACAGACACGCGCCCCCTGTAGCTTTTTTTTTTGTTTTTTTTTGTATACACACGCTAATCTCATAACCCCCTTATCCGTTATACAGGTAACCAGTATTCTCTTTTAAAATAGCTGCCAGTCAGCTTAGCTCTAGAAGCAAGAAGGCGTGTATAGGTGCCTTATAAGTCGGCAGGGGGTAAATACTAGTGAAAAAAGGAAGGCAGGTGTGCAGGTAGCTTTTCTAACAGACACGTGTGTGCACTAAGCTGCTTAAGTCTAAACCCTCCCGCAGTAGTCAGGTGGCATGTGAAAACTTACTTAACTGATCTCTTACATTGAGTAGAGTCTCTGTGCTGAGAGAGCCTTTTCAGCCGTTTAAGAGGATTAACTAGGACAGGGTACATAAGGAGTGAAACGCCGAATAGCGGCTACTCAGTCTCGTGCAGCACAAGCAGCAGCATCTAGCAGCGGCTTCAGCAGCAGCTGCACGTGCAGCACAAGCAGCTGGCAGCGACTTCAGCAGCACAAGCAGCACGAGCAGCACAAGCCGTAGCATTTGTCAGCAGCATCCGTGACATCGTCAGCAGCAGCCCCCATGACCTTGTCAGCAGCACAAGCAGCCAGCAGCTGCCAGCAGCTGCCAGAAGCTGCTGGCAGCTGAGTAGTATAGTATGTATCGGAACGGGACTATAGTTAAGTACTGTTTATTACTCAATCGACATGCAGCCAATCAGAGGCCTCCATTTGGTCACGTGACCGGAAGTGACCTACTTAGGGGATTAGTGGTGACGTCACGTGACCTAGTTAGCCAATCAGAGGCCTCCATTTGGTCACGTGACCGGAAGTGACCTACTTAGGGGATTAGCGGTGCATTCTGGGTAACCCTGCAGCCAATCAGAGGCCTCCATTGGGTGACCGGAAGTGACCTACTTAGGGGATGGTGCATTCTGGGTAACCTACTGACCTACTTAGGGGACCGGAAGTGACGTCATATGACCTAATTTAGGATCACGTGATCGGAAGTGACCTGATGAGTCACGTGACCGGAAGTGACGTCACACGACTTAATGGCCAACCGGAAGCGACCTGATTGATCACGTGACCGGAAGAAGAAGAAGTTTTTTTTTTTGTTTAGGATCCCGTGACTGGAAGCGACGTCGTCACATGAGTGACGCTTTAAGAGACTGCGCGACTTACTAGTAAAAGAAGCCGTATGATAATAAAAACACAACAATATTTTCTTTTAATTTTTTTTAATTTATTTTTTTTTCAATCTTGATAAACACTCTATTTTTGAAAAGATGCACACGCTTATTTTTTTTTTTTTTTTTTTTTTTTTTTCATATCTCTAAAGGACTCGTTGTCACACCGTCAGAATGCACGCGACGCTTATAATACAAGTAGCGCACGCCGTCTCAGCAATGAGAGTTTTTCGTTGGCGAAGAACATCCAAGAAGGCGTCTGGTTCCTGGGGGTTTTGTTTCTTCTGTACGCCTTTTGCACTCCATTTTTTGGATTTTCTTTCACCGGTGTCGCTGACTCGATCGTAGCAAATGTAAGTCTTAGGGTTGAGACTTAGGATCCCGTCACCTTCCCACTCCGCTTTCATGAGCCCCGAAGTTCTCAGATCGTGAAGGTACCGTCTCTCACAACATCCGCCGGGCGGCGCACACCATTCTCGCACTCTTTCCGTTTTTGTCTTCACGAAAAGCTCTAAGTGCTCGTCGCACACCGCTGTCGGAAGCCACTTTCGTTTCTCTCTGAAGTACGTCTCTCTCAGGCGAGGTTTCACTAGGTCATCCAACGTGGCACCGCTGAGAGCCATGTAAAGACTGTCGGTGTCCATTTGACAAAGGGCATAATCGCGCCGATCGACGAATCTATCCAAGAAGTCGTATGTGAACTCTAACATTTTCAACTTCGCGTACTGGTATACCATGAACCCTATCTGAATAGGGAGGTTGTTCTTGACCGTTTTCGGTTGTAGTTCGACTTCAAACAGATCGGAAGTCAACTCGGACGCCTTTTTGAAGCGCCACGAATTGGCCAATAGTTCGAACTTCCGACTGTCAGTGTATCTCACCGCCGTGTGTTTTTCTTTGTTGCAGATTGTTTTACCGTACGTAGCGTTTCCCATTAACTTGTAACAGTCTGACAGAATTTTCTCGTTCTCGTTCACGTCGCCACGTCTTCGCGCCGCCGTCACTTCGTCCGCGAAACCGGCAAAGGAGCGTTTAGGTAGGTATTCTACCACCAGCTGCACTTTGGTGACTATCAAACCGTGCTCTAAATACCACTTGAGAAGCGGCGTTCCCAAGAGAATATTTTTTCCGTGGTAACTCCCTATCAGACATCTCTGAGGCGTGCTCAACAGCTTTTCTTCCTGCGCAAAGTCTGACATATGAGGGCCTATGTCCGATTTTGAAACGGTCGCGTTCTTGAAAACGGGGGTCATTTCTTCGAAGTACTCTCGTAGGTGAGGCGGCGTAGTGATGTCCACTTGAACTAAACCGAACATTTTCTCCTCTTTCACAGCGGAAAGGATGTCGCTCTCGCTCATCGCGTTTCGAGACACTTTCAAAGCGTCAACCTTCCAGCGTTGTTGGGAGGCCTTGACCCGCTCATCTCGACGCTTCATCTCTCGCCATTCGCACTCCCACACGACGACCAGCTTGTAACCTAACGCTTTCAAGTAAGCGCTTACTCTGGTCGTTCTGTCGCGTCTCTCCTCTCTCAGTGAAGCGCACTGATATCGGTGCGACGGTATGCACTCGTGAGCGTGGAACCAACACCCGTGAAACTGGAAAACCGTATTAGAGGCCGCGTGAAATCCGTCCACGCGAATTCTCCGACAGCCTACCGCCATCTCGCCGCCGTTCAGAGCGTGGCGCAGTTTCACGTCGCGGTCGTGCTCTACGAAGCGTAACCACTCCAAAGCGCTGTGAGAGTTTCTTTGCCTGATTTCGGGCTTGAACTCGGTCTCGGGCCGTCTCACCGCGTAATAGCCCGTGCAGTGCGCTTCGCTCATGCAGCGCAAGTACAGTGAGTTAGCGTCTAGTCCTAGGATGTGTTGGCACGGTCTCGCTTCTTCGCCGTACTTGTGCTCCCTTATCCGCGTGGTGCCCTTCTCGTGAAATCTATGGAAGATGATGGAAGGACCGCCGACTAGATTCTCTTTGATCAGAGCGTGGAGGACGGCGTCGAACTGGGGAAACGTTGTGAACGCGTCTTCTAGGTTTTGGAAGAGGAAGCGTAAAGTCAAACCGGCGAGAGAAACTCCGTCTTTCAACATGTCGATGCCGCGATCTTGGAAAAATTTAGCGTGATTTTTCAGAGCTTCTATGAAAGGTTTCACGTCTTTGTTGTTGTAGTGGATCAAGTAGTCTTCCATAGTTTGCATCTTCTCGTCGGACCAAACTTTCTGACATGCGGCGTAGTCGGATTCGGACATTTTGACGCCCGTCAGCTCGCTGTCGAAAGCCGATCTCGGCGGCAGCGTTCTGTTTGCCAGTTTCCTGGTAGACGTCATCCATTCGTAAGGAAAGTGACCTTTCTCTTCGTTCCTGGTGAAAGCTCGCAAATAGGTCGCGTAGTTGTAACCGGGTGCCAAATAGTTGACTACGTCCAAGAAAACCGTGTGCTGTGTGTAAACCGCCAAGTATTGATTGCTTCTCTTTATGACGCTGAATTCTTGGTTTCTTCGGTCTCCGGAGGCGAAGAACGAGTGAAGGCGTATTTTGATCAGGTTCAAGTCGTAACGCCCCGAGTTGAAGCCCACCACTGGAGCTTGACGGATGTATCTCAGAAGACGCTTCTTCAGTTGAACTAACGGGTGTCTGGTCTGAGCCGCAGCGAAGCCGCCTGGAGAAGGGGTGGTGAACGTCGCCTCCTCCAGCAGGAGAGCTTCACCTATCGCCGCATCTAACTTCGCTAACGTCGGTCGGTAAAGTTCTAGCACAGCTTCCCCGATCGCTTTGGCGTTCTCGTTTATGTGATTTAAAACTCGGTCCAACAAGGGGTCGGAATCTGCGTCGGACGCTCTGACGAAGCAGACGGGCCCCTCCCACCCCGGAAAGTCGGATGCGACGCTAGCCGACAAAGGGACGTGATCCCACAGCAGGGACACGTGCTCCGTCGACGGTTCTTTGCACGGTCTGAAGAAAGCCTCGAAATCGAAGGCGATCTTGTAAGGGTAGATTCCGGAATGTCCGTCGGGGGGAAAAATGGAGAAGTCTGCTAGCGCTTCGAAAATCGTTCTCGAATTTTGGTAGATGCCACCTACGTAGCGCAACTTGACTTGTCGGCAAGAGGAAAGCTGGTTCCTGTGTCTCTTCAGCAAGAACTCGGTGGTGAACGCCGCCTTACACTTGCAACATTCGTATATGCCCGCGTACGCGTTGAAGTCCGTGACGAGAGAGACGTGCAAACCGCCTTTCGCCGTCAGGTGTAGGTTGACTTTACCTCGGGCGGCCACAGTTCTGGAAGGCGGTCTGATCAGAGTAACGCGTCTTCTCAACTTCCGCCCCGGCACTTGACGCGACGCGGTGTAAACCGCTATTTGTACGTCAAACAAGTTCTCTAACGCGGGTAAGTCGCGGATGTTCAGACCCGGAAAGGATTCAGGTGTGGCAGCGGGACAGAACTGACGTAACAAATCTGAAGTGCGCTTGCTGGTGTTGTATAAGTGAAAGGAAATGCAGCGGAAGATGCAGAGGTTGTCCTTGTTGGGAAAATCTAACACGCCGCTTCTCTTTCCAACTCGACCGGCCTGCGTGATCCTACCGCCTATGGGGAATTCCCCCGGTCCCATGTAAACGCAGATGTTCAAATTGGTAGGAAAAAGAACGTGCCACTTGGTGTCAGCGTCGCAAAGTTTCCGTACCTCCTCGCAAGCGACGGTGTTTTGCATCTTTGAGAGGAGCTCTTCCAAAGTTTCTGAATTAGTTACAGTAGGGAGCGGTTGTATGAGAGTTGCGTTGTTCTGGGAGGCGTGGAAGTAGCGCAGTTTGCTCTTGTCTTCTCTGTGTTGTAACAGTAAGCCTACCGAGAAACCCACTTTGTATCTGAATCTTTGTGTCAAGTGAATGCGACGCATAGTATCTACAGCGTCACTCAACTCGCCGGTTGGTAGCCTGAAGTTTGTTACACTCACGCGAGTCCCGTGCATCCTGACGCCCGTTTGTATCGCAGGCCAATTCGCCGTGAACGTTTCCTCCCCGTTCGGTACAGCACATATGCGCGGAGGGACGGTCACCCCGTCCAGAGATTCGCGTCGACAAGCGCTCTTTCGGCAATCCCCTTCGCCGCATAGAGGGCAAAACTTAGCTACTACTCTACAATTTTCTACGTGTCTCTCGTGGTTGTACGCTCTTTTAAACATTTTGAAACACTTTTCGCATACGTACTGTGTCATGTTTTTTTTCACTCGGTTACCAACTACTTAGCCGTCTAACTATCTATCTATCTATCTAGCCATCTATCAATCTGTCGTCTATGTAACTATCTTTCTGTCTGCTGTCTGTGTATCCGTCTGTCTGTCTGTCTGTCTGTCTCATACAGCGTACGTCAAACGCTGTGTGTGTGTGTGCGCGCGTGAGCGTTGAGCGTCTCTCATTCCGAATCTATGCCGAGATATTTCAGAATGATCTCTGTTTTGTCATCCAACTCTTTGAGCGCTCTGGCGGACAGCGTCACCCCCTGCTGTGTGGGTTTTTTGTCAGGACAGTAGTATAGTATGTATCGGAACGGGACTATAGTTAAGTACTGTTTATTACTCAATCGACATGCAGCCAATCAGAGGCCTCCATTTGGTCACGTGACCCCCTCATTTGCATAATTACGTAATAGGCCACGCCCCCTCATTTGCATAATTACGTAATAGGCCACGCCCCCTTGATCACCAGCCAATCAGGGCCGCCATTTGGTCACGTGACTCCCACGTGACCCCCTCATTTGCATAATAGACCACGCCCCCTTGATCACGTGACCCCCTCATTTGCATAGTAGACTACGCCCCTTTGATCACCAGCCAATCAGTGGCTTCCATTTGGTCAGGTGACTCCCTCATTTGCATAATCATGGATCACGTGACCCCCTCATTTGCATAATAGGACCACACCCTCTTGGTCACGTGACCGGAAGCGCTCTTTATTTAGAGAATAGGCCACACCTCCTTGGTCACGTGACTTGACCCCCTCCCTCATTTGCATAATATAGACAATAGACAGACTACGCTTCCCTTTTGGTCACATGACTTGGACTAGCTAATGGGAGGCTTCTATAAGGGGCGAGGGGAGGGGAGGGGGGGAGGGGGGCACTTTAAGATGCATGGGGAGGGGAGGGGGGGGAGGGGGGCACTATTTATGGGGTGGGCGGGCACTTGGGGGGGAGGGGGGGCCTTTGGGGTCTGCTCGGGAGAAAAAAAAAAATTTATCTGATCTCTAGGGAATCGCTTCCTCTCTACCCCCCTTTAGGGGGGTAGGGAGGAGGCGAGTCGGAGGTGACTGTAGAGGAGTTTTTCGGTGACTTGATGCTTTTCAAACGACTGTGCTGATAGTTGATGAATTTGACTTTTTGACTTGAATATTTCATGCGCCTTTGTGACTTGTAAGCGAAAGCGAAAGCGACTTTGCGACCCGTAACCCTTTAAATAAAGAGGTGACTTTGTAACCTCAGGGGGGAGATCCTTCTACACCCCCACGGAGTAGAAAGGATCTCGGTTGATTGACTGTACTTTGACTTGTTGTTGTAAACAAAAAAAAAAAAGAAAAAAAAAAAAAAAAAAAAAAAAATCAATGAATAGAACGACCCCCTCATTGCTAACAAAGGAACGACTTTTGAATTACACAAATGACCCTCTTTTTGTAGGGGTTAGCGGTAACTCGACTTGAATTAGAGTATTAGGGAGAGCAAAACGCGACCACACACCGTCTTAGACTGTCGTCTTACGGCCCGGATAACAATAACCCTAGTTACCTCGGTTACTGTTGCTCAAGAGACGGCGATGGATCTGGTCACGTGGATACTGAAAGAAGGTCTACCTATAACCACCACGCTAGTTTGAACGCGGCGGGTATGAGTCATCATGGGGCCCTTGACGGGTGGGTCCTCCCCATGCAGCCGTATGTCGAATTTAAGAAATGCCCATGTCACACGTCACTAAGGGAGAAAACGTTTTTTGAAAATATTTAGAACCCGAATTTGAGCATTCTGGTACATTTTTAAGGACCCAGACACTGCAAAGCCGAGTACCATCCAAGAGAAAAAAAATTTGGCGAAATGTTTAGGCTTGAAATGGCACTTTTCTGATGCACTCTTTGAACATTTTTTTTTTTCCTCATGTCACTATGGTCCATGGCACATGTGGGACTCAAGAAATGCCACATGTCCCATGTCACTTAGATGTCCGTGCCCGTGTCGTCGTATCGAATTTTAAGAAAATGCCCATGTCACCATATCGAATTTAGGGGTCTAGTGACATCAGCATGTCCGGCTATCCTCCACAAATTTAGCTCTAAAATGTTTACTTTTTTTTTTGGGCTGATTTTTCATCATTTTAAAAAAAAACAATAGGTTGTTTGAAATGTTTGCTGTTGTAAATAGAAACAAAAACAAAACAAAAGCGCATGGTAAGATTATGTCACATTGCAAGTGGCGGGTCCGCTCGAGGCTTATTCAGCCTCTTCGTGGATCCGCGACTGCCAATGTGATCATATACTAATCACCGGTGTTTACGGTATTATATACTAAGGTATGAGACGGGTCTTACAGAAAAGGTGTCTAAAGAGCCCTGTGACCTGATTGAAATGACGTCAGCGCCGTCTGCTCGTCAGTGCCCGGCTGTAGCCCGTAGGACATGTTATTCTGCTTTTCTGGATGTTTTGAAATATTTTGATTTAACTGTTAATACCTGATAACAAGCCTCTGAAGCAGATTTTTGGTCGAGCACCTGTTCTCTACTCTTCCATCGATTAGCTGCTTCAGCAAAAAAAAAAATCGCGCGCGCAGTCTAGTCTATATGACGGAGTCGCTAAAGCTCTGTTTAGAGAGTGGAACTTGACCTTGAGTATAGACTCAGTACTAACTGAACGCCCCGCGGGGTCACCCCTCACGTGGGAATATGTACAAGCTCTGGTTCTTCACTTTACAGCTTGACTAAAACTGAGACGCGTCCATGATAAACTCTAGCCTTTTTTTTCCTTTACTAGGATCGAGAGAGAGATTTTAAATGGGGCGTTTATCTAAATAGCGTGGAACTAAAATCAGGCTGCGGCAGATAGTATCTCTGCGCACCTCAAGACTCAACGTAACTTTCACTCTCCAGCAGAAGTTTAGTTGTGACTAATGATGGGCGGCGACCGTCGTGCACTGGCGGACATTGGAGAGTGTTGGAGAGCTGAACCTTACAGACATATAAATCAATCGCTTTGGTGGAAATATCTCGCCATAGATTGGAACCAAATACTTATCTAATGGAATCGTTATCAGTTTTCAGTTTTCTTGCCGTACAAAATTTATTTCCCACTCTTCACGTGGTGATAGCTGAAGGTCGCTCGTCGTAGGTACGTGTGACCGGAACACCCTTTTTGTTTTTGGCGCGGGTTGACATCAGATTTGTACCGTACTGTCGCGATTAAGAGCTCTGAGGGAGGGCTTTTCAATTCGGTGAAGTTCTTACTCAGGAGCTATATACAAGCCAGGCGCTGGCGCTTATTCAAAGTCGCGATTTTAGTGCTTGAGAAAAAACATTTGGAGGCTCTTATACTCCGGCGCTTATAAAAGACCGGCACGCTTTTCAACACTAGTTGCTTTATCGCGACCGTACGGTATGACTTCGGTGTCAAAAGATCCCAAACTCCAAATAAGGAAGTGAAACGACGTCGTCTGTCTACCTCGCGCGCGTCATAGCGTCGTCGAAAATAGTGTGACGTCAGCATCTCTCAGGCGGCTAGGAAGTCAGTTCGACAAAATGGCTCACGGAGTGAACTTCGTGGCCGTTTCTCGATCTATGATCGATGCGGCCGTGGAGAAGGAATTCGTAGCCGTGCAACAGAGAGAGGAGGCGGAGAGACAGAACTTCGTGGCCGTTTCTCGATCTATGATCGATGCGGCCGTGGAGAAGCAGTTCGTAGCCTCGCTACAGAGAGAGGAGAGACAGCGGACTGCTGCTGAAGCAGAGGGTGTGGTGGATGAGCTGATCGAGAACGTCGCTGATCAACTCATCCGCCGGTGCGTGGAGCAGGTCAAGCAGCAAGTCTGCATGGAGGAAGGCTTACCGCCCGCCGTGCTGGAGGAGCTGCTGAAGGACTGCCACGCGTTATGACCACGCCCTCCGCTTCAGCAGCAAGGTCCCTGCGACCCTCTCTCTACCAAACGGTCCTTTTAAGGACCAACCACTGATCACAAAAGTTGAAAATCAATCTCAATATAATATACGCATCAGAAAAACCCTAATACGCTATACACTGAAACCCTGTTGAGTAGGTAGATCGAGTTGGGCATTTTTTTTTTTAGGAAGAGCAATCAGGTCATCGTGTGGAGATCATCAGGTGTCCTGTGTGTGTGTGTGTGTGTGTGTGTGTGTGTGTGTGTGTGTGTGTGTGTGTGTGTGTGTGTGTGTGTGTGTGTGTGTGTGTGTGTGAATTTTATACAAATACAATTATTCATTCCTTTCAGCAAGAAAATTAGCTCAATGTAATCATATGATTTTAACTGCCCTACTTATCAGAGCCTTGACGACATCTGACCGCCCCCCTTTTCAAGATCTAAATGGAAATTCACCGCCACCGCTTTTCAGAGTACTGCAGCGCCATTACCTAATTCTTTTTGTATGTGAAAAAAAAACAGCACTGATAAGGGGTTTAATTAGACAGATATTGGTTTCTACACTATCAAAAAAATAAAACCCTCAGCGCTTTAATGCTAAAGGTGGCAATAGTGCTTTAATGCGCTACGCCCTTTGTCGATATGCCAGTGTATGCATGCATGCAGCCCTGGTGAGGAACTCTGAGTGCCGCATTCATGACTTATGACGACAACGGGCACTGCATATTAAAGCGCTATGCGACTATTAAAGGGTTAGATCCAGTCTTGCTACAGGCATCCAGAATGCTATACCCAGAGTTGGTGGTCTGGTCCAGACTGCTGTACACAGATTGTAGACGGGATGGCGGGTTGCTGCCAGACTATCCCTCTGGTACGATATGCGGCTGGCGCGGCCGAGCCTGTCTTATATGATGCTGAGTCTAACTATGTATTAGATACCCTACGAGTAACTGAGAGTATGTCAAAATAATCACGGCAAACTGACTGGCGTCTTCATAGGATCATAGGGTGGTTATTATTACATAACTCAGTAACCTTTGGTTATGTGTTAGATAGAGTACACTTGGACACGGTTATTCCATATACCCACTGCCCCACAGGGTCAAGACGAGGTGATTTAAATAATAAGACCCAGACGGGTAAAATAGCCAAAGTCAACAATGACCTGTTTTGTTTTTTTTTGGTTTTTTTTTTTTAGCCAATATGGACAAAGAGACACGGGGTGCTGTACACAGGTTGTGGACGGGCTGGTGGGTCACTGCCAGACTATCTCCCTGGTCCGATATGCAGCCGGCGTGGCCGAGCCTGTCTTATATGATGCTGAGTCTAACTATGTATTAGATACCCTACGAGTAACTGAGAGTATGTCAAAATAATCACGGCAAACTGACTGGCGCCTTCATAGGATCATAGGGTGGTTATTATTACATAACTCAGTAACCTTTGGTTATGTGTTAGATAGAGTACACTTGGACACGGTTATTCCATATACCCACTGCCCCACAGGGTCAAGACGAGGTGATTTAAATAATAAGACCCAGACGGGTAAAATAGCCAAAGTCAACAATGACCTGTTTTTTTTTGTTTTTTTTAGCCAATATGGACAAAGAGACACGGGGTGCTGTACACAGGTTGTGGACGGGCTGGTGGGTCACTGCCAGACTATCTCCCTGGTCCGATATGCAGCCTGCGTGGCCGAGACTGTCTTATATGAGGCTGAGTCTAATTATGTATTAGATGTGCTACGAGTAACTGAGAGTGTGTCAAAATAATCACGGCAAACTGACTGGCGACCTCATAGGTCAGTTATTATTACATAACTATTATTACATAACTCAGTAACCTTCGGTTATGTGTTAGATAGCGTGCACTTGGACACGTTTATTCCATGTACCCGCTGCCCCACAGGGTCAACACGAGGTGTTTAAATAATAAGACCCAGACGGGTAAAATAGCCAAGTCAACAATGTCCTGTTTTTTTTTAGCCAATATGGACAAAGAGAAACGGGGTGCTGTACACAGCTTGTGAACGGGGTGGCGGGTCGCTGCCAGACTATCCCCTGGTCCGATATGCAGTAAATTTTCTGCACCGTGTGACAACGACCGATCAGCTACCAACCTATTTTTGGTTATTTTTCTATTCAGTTTTATATCAGCGCACTTTATTATCGTGGTTTTTTTTTTTAAATTTTTTAATCATAAATAATATGTAGACTTGGAAAAAAAAAAAAGAGAGCTGACATGTCGCTGTTTTGTCACTAAACCCAAAGACCCACCCACCCCGTAGGAAGGGTGGACGTTTGTGAACGTTCCCTTAGGTCTCTATTCTTTATTTATTGTGTGGCCCCTAAAGAGGGGCCAACCAACTGACACTGTCAGTTGGTTAGTAGATGCTACTCAACATGGGCGTAATTAATTACACCTAGTGTTGAGAAACAACATGACTGAGCTCAAAAGGCCCCCGTTGGGTGGGGGCCCTTGTGGCACAACGAGTTGGTTCGTTTTTCAGATTACCCACTCGGCGAGAGTTTCTGCCTATGTATCTTTTATAAAGCCTTAGATATGGTGTGGTATTTTTCATCTCGCTATAGTTTAGTTGGTATTCAAAGAAACTGCCTCATTTCTATCAGAAATACACAATATTGAATTGTTTTTATATTTTAATATATTCAGAAGCACACTTTGTTGCCTATATAGCTCATTATGCGTTGAAATGTTCGCGAGCATCGTAGGAATGTACAAATCCCCTATTGTGGCGCCATCTGACGAAAGAGCAAGGAACTATACGTGACCTGAACCCCGCCCTCAGCGCGTTCGTTATTCGCATCTTTGACAGCGACTAAGAGACGCTCAAACTGTCTCTTATTTAGTTTGAACTTATCACAAATTTGTCTTTGATAGGTCGTAGATCGACTTCTGACTTTTTAGTTAGAATAAAAAACAAGTGACGCCGCCACAGACCCGCGCATTAACGCGCTCCGCCGTCTTCAGAGGGCCGAGTCTATAGTACAGTAGATTCTACTGTGTACTTACACTAACAGTGCTACATATACATACCTGAGTCATAAGTGGGTTTTTTTTTTTGGTTTTTTAGGGGAAAAAAAGTGATCTACTCACCCAAACCGCTATTAGTAGGTAACCTGTATGACCCATGCCGCAAACATCTGTCTCGTGACTGATAGTGTACCGGTGGTGAAGTGCTGTTGCAAGAACAATTGAGGCTCTTTATATAGCTGAGAGAGCGAATGGACTAATCTTGTTTTCACCTTGAGCCCCACCCTATTCCAGAGAGGGTATCAAAAATCGCATGTACACGTATATGGGCTTATAGCTGGTGAATAGATAAGGCGGGGCACCTGTGTATACTAAGACTCCAGGGGGCGTTTTAACGACAGGTGTGACGCGCCAGCCCGTGGAGGGAGCTTTTTTGTTTTTCACCTAGAGAGCGTATACAAAGCCTACAGGGGGTGATTAACGCCCGGTGTGACGCGCCAGCCAGTGGCCGGATCACCTCATCTTCTAAGCTTTTGTTTTCACCTAGAGAGGGGATCGAGAGTGTATACAAAAAACTACAGGGATGTTTAACGCGGCCAGCTGCCTACATGCTATAGTCTAAGCCTGTTTTCAGCTAGAGAGGGATCTACATCACCTAAGCCCTTTCCACCCTTAAATCGATCTGATAATTACCATAAAGAAGAGTAATGCGCGTTACATGTATATGGGCTTATAGCTGAGTAAGAGCTTAAGATGCTAGTCAACTGTGTATGCAAAAAAACAAACTACAGGGGGTGTCTAAAGTCGATTGTCATGCGCCAGCGGGCGGACAGAAGTCTGCCACTCTAGCTGTGACTACAAGCGTGTGCGTGTGGTAGACAGCTTAAATCAAACACGAGTTAAGCTCCTTATAGCTTCCTACTGTCTGCGGATTCGAGTCTTTTGTTTTTTTCATGTATTTCCTCGGAGGGTCGAACAGGATTAAAGATGTAACGAACCCGCGCCTACACAGGTAGACAGCCGGTCGCCTTCCTAGTGAGAGTTTTCCTCCTGAGTTAAGAAGCTTATCTCGGAGCCTAGTACATAAGCGAGAGTGAAACATGAGTCCCACACACTTCTTCAACCACCTTCAGCATGGCGTCATCAGGAATCACTCTACGTTCTACCGAATGTGAGCAATCCCAACACTACTACAGAGCCGCGACAACACCACATGAGGAGACGTCCATGTTTACTGATGAGTCAACAAGTAGCAAGGTGGAGGTTGGTTTTTATCAAGATTCGTACGGGTGGCTGGAAAGTGTGAGGGCTACTTCTGCAGCTAATGCTGCTGCTCGTGCAAAACGTGAAGCTCGTAAGGTGGAAGTTGGTTTTTATCAAGATTCGTACGGGTGGCTGGAAAGTGTGAGGGCTACTTCTGCAGCTAATGCTGCTGCTCGTGCAAAACGTGAAGCTCGTATCGCTGTTCGTGCTACACATGTAGCATACGAAGTTGCCAATGCTGCTAACAACGTTGCTGTTACTCTCGCCGCTGCTGCTCGTGCTGCTAATCTTTTTGCTACTGTTTCCGCTCTTGCTACCGATGCTGCTGCTACTGATGCTGCAACGTCTGCTAAAAGTGTCGCTGTTGCGGCTGCTGCTAGGGCTAATGCTATTAATGCTTGTACAGCTGCTAAAAAAATAGCCTGTTTTGCTTATGCTAGTCGCAGTGTCGCTGTTACGGCTATGACTGATGCCCATGATGCTAAGTTACGGGCTTCTGCTTTTGCTGAAGATGCTGTTGATGCTCAAGATGTTGCTGCTGCTGCTGCTACTGCTGCTGATGAGGCTGCTGCTGCCGCTGCTGCTGCTGCTGAAGATGCTGCTGCTGCTGCGGCTGATGCTCTAGACACCTATGACGCTGCTGCTCTAGACACCTATGACGCTGCTGCTGCTGAAGATACTGCTGCCGCTGCTGCTACTGCTGCTGCTGAAGATGCTGCTGCCGCTGCTCTAGACACCTATGACGCGGCTGCTGCTGCTTTTGCTGAAGATACTGTTGATGCTGCTGCTGCTACTGCTGCTGCCGCTGCTGCTACTGCTGCTGCCACTGCTCTAGACACCTATGACGCTCCTGCTACTCCTGCTCTAGACACCTATGATGCTGCTGCTGCTGCTGCTGCCACTGCTCTAGACACCTATGACGCTCCTGCTACTCCTGCTCTAGACACCTATGATGCTGCTGCTGCTGCTGCTGCCACTGCTCTAGACACCTATGACACTCCTGCTACTCCTGCTCTAGACACCTATGATGCTGCTGCTGCTGCTGCTGCTGCTGAAGATGCTGCTGCTGCTGCTGCACTAGTCATCTATGACGTGGCTACTGCTCTAGACACTTATGACGCGGCTGCCGCTGCTGCTGCTGCTGAAGATGCTGCTGCTGCTGCTGCTCTAGACACCTATGACTGAAAACATAGTAGGCGTTATTTACAAACACTGCTGTTACCTATGCCTAAACTTAGTAGGTCTTATTTACAAACAAGAGAGCCACGTGGTGTTGTTTACAAACAAAGAGAGCCACGTGGTGTTGTTTACAAACAAAGATAGTCACGTGATGTTGTTGTAGTCTATCATGTCAATGAAGGGGTCACGTGATCAAGGGGGCACGGTCTATTATGCAAATGAGGGGGTCGCGTGACCAAATGGCGACCTCTGATTGGCTGGTGATCAAGAGGGCGTGGCTTATTATGCAAATGAAAGGGTCACGTGATCAAGGGGGCGTGGCCTATTATGCAAATGAGGGGGTCACGTGACCAAATGGAAGCCTCTGATTGGCTGGTGATCAAGGGGGCATGGTCTATTACGTAATTATGCAAATGAGGGGGCGTGGCCTATTACGTAATTATGCAAATGAGGGGGTCACGTGACCAAATGGAGGCCTCTGATTGGCTGCATGTCGATTGAGTAATAAACAGTAGTTAACTATAGTCCCGTTCCGATACATACTATACTACTCAGGACCTTCGTACTTGCGCACGTGGACGAGGTTCTTACCGCTGTAGTAGCTCACAGCTGCGTACACTTCGCCCGCCTCATCCAGCACTGCGAACCAGGGGGTGTGATTAGGTTTTCCTTGCGCGGCCGCTGTGTCGCGTATGCGCACCACTGCGCGGATATCGGCGATGCGTGCTATGAGCTCGCGCAGCGCGTCGGCCGTGAAGTGCACTCGCTTGCTTCTGGTCAGAGACGCCTCTTTCACCTGGCCGTCTTTTGTGTAGCGCGGCCTCCTAGACAGTCTAGCCACGTCCTCCCAGATCTCCAGCGTCAAAGCTCCGTCTAAGCAGAACTCTAACCCGAGTGTTTTCTCTGCTTCTTCTCGTCCATCTCCTTCTTTTTCTTGTATTTTTCTCTTCTTAGTGGGCCTTGTTGTTCTGGAACTCACCTTAGAACGTTTCACACCCGCAGGATGAGTAACACCATCAGCGTGAGCTGAATCAGCAGCAGAACCGATAGCAGGAGCAGCGTCAGCGCTGGTGGTATCGGAGGTCTTGTTGTTGGAACAGCGCAGCCACACGCCGTCCGTGCTGTGTGTAGCGGTAGAAGATGAAGCGCCGCCGCCGCCCTCGTAAGGTGGCGGTGAGGGCAGTCGCCACGGACCGGACGGGGGGGCGCTAGCAGTGGAGGAAGTGAGGTCGAAAGGTCGAAGAGGGAAGCCGAAAAACGTACCGCTCACCCCTTGCCCTTCGGGTTCTTCGTACGCCTCGTCGTCAGCGTCGTTCTCTGTCTCACCCTGTTGCTGCTCCTCCTCCTCCTCTTCTTCTCGGTTCAGGGGCTGAGTGTCCGAATAGCTGTAACTCTCAGCGCGAGCGGCGTCGAGGGCGTCCGTCGATGTAGTGGTGGAGGAGAGGGGCTGTGCAACGTGCGGCAGGTCATCAAAGTCATCAACAGTAGTGGGGAGGTAAAAACCCGGTTGCCAGTACTGCGCTGTGCCAGGAGCGTTGTCGTCAGTAGTAGTAGCAGTAGCAGCAGGTGCAGCAGAAGCAGCCGCAGCAGGCGCAGCCGCAGCAGACGCAACAGTAGCAGGCGCAGCAGCAGCCTCAGCAGGCGCAGCCGTAGCAAGCGCAGCAGTAGCAGGCGCAGCAGCAGCAGCAGCAGCAGCAGCAGCGGCAGGCGGGACGGCGGTAGCAGCGGCAGCGCGCTTAGCAGCAACGTGTACCGTCGCGAGTGTAACAACGTCGCTAGCACGACGACTGCTACCAGTAGTACTACTAGTACTACTACCACTACTACTACTACTGCTACTACTAGTGCTACTGCTACTACTACTACTACTACTGCCGCGAGCGCTCGCTACAGCAGGAGGGTGATAAGACCAACCGGCTGCGGCGGTAGTCTCATGTTCAGTAGCAAGAGCAGGCACTGACGCTAAACGAACGCTGTTCCGCGTAGTCTTCTTGTTCTTGAACGCCGCTAGCTGTTGTCTTTTGCTCATGGTGGTGACTGTAGAGAGCAGCAAAAAAGAATGAGTGAGTGAATGGAGGTTTCCAAGCCCCTTATATACGCCTTCTCGCTTCTAGAGCTAAGCTACTTACCGACCCTGTTCAGCTGCCGCCGGCTGGCCGGCGGCCATTCACAAAGAGAAACAAAAAGACATAAGGCATGACGTTTTCAGCTGGATCCCTTTCCCCCCCCTCTTTTGAGAGATCGACTGTGATGATGAGCTAAGCCGCTTACCACCCTGTTCAGCAATTCAACGCGCATTAGCTGTATAAAGGGTTAAGCGGTTGCTGCCTGCCGTCGACTGACCGGCGGCGGCCATTCACAAAGACATAAGGTATGACGTTTTCAGCTGGATCCCTTTTTGAGGGATCCACTGTGGTGAGCTAAGCCGCTTACCACCCTGTTCAGCCATTCAGCGCGCGTTAGCTGTATAAAGGATTAACGGTAACGGTGATGAGCTTACAGTGTGTATACAAAAAAAAACTACAGGAGGCGTGTGGCGTGAAGCAGGACCCCCCTAAGACGAACGTGTCTGTCTGTGAGTAGAGGCGTGTGCATGTGGTGAGCGACTTAAGTGTAAGACAAAAATCGCCACCTCCTGCCGTGGTGAGTAGACCGGGCCGGCCAGGCGGGCGGGCGGCCGGCTAGTTCAATAGGGAGGGGTGACAGCTGCCTAAGGCTGTGCATGAAAAAAAATCCGATTTTCACCTGACCTCTGACGTTTGTTACAATGAATGTCAGAGGGAGGGAGACGTCCTCGGGTAGGGGGTAGGAGGTATTAAGGCTATGAGTGAGGAAAAAACACCGTTTTCAGCTGGTCTCCACGGATAGCGATGCCACACCCCCTCGTCATCTAAGCTCTTAAGGAGCGGAGCGGCTGAAAAAGCGTCATGCGGACAGGGCGCTAGACAGCTGGAGCGCTGTTGGAAATGGGATTAAACTCCCTCTGTATAAAAAGCTCTCATTTCTGTTGGAAAAAAAACATATCGCCTCTGACCCCAGTAACGGCTACTACCACCACCACCGCCACCACCACCACCGCCGCCACCGCCGCCGCCGCCGCCGCCGCCGCTGCCGCCGCCGCCAAGACGAGACGAGATGGCTCAAGCTATTCCACTTTCAAGCTCGCCTTCACCGCCCGGTGCGCCTGAAAAAAAGTTAATGCGGCTTGACGACGTGAGACGCGGCGCGAGGCAGCAGACCGATGATGGGGAGACCTGACAGGTAGGACAGCGGCGGTTAGCCTATAGCGACGCCTTGCTTCGTCAACTAGGTAAAGAGTTGAGCGGCTGTTGGAGAGAGTTGGGCAGTAGCTTAAAAGTCAGCGCCGCCCGTATGGATGCTCTAGTAGAGCGCAGTGTCAAGACACCGGAGGAGCTGTGTACGGCGATGTTCCGAGTGTGGTGGGGTGAAACCCCGCATCGTCATAGATGGGGCGAGCTCGGTCGCGTCTTCACCCGCATTAGACGCATGGAACTGTTGGCTCAGTGGATGGCCCTTCTCCACAGACAGGGGTTGGATTTCGAAAACCCCGACTCGCGCGCGATGCATAAGCACTTGGGCACCCTCGGCAGACGTCTGGGTAGCAGGTGGAAAGAGGTGGGGGACCATTTAAAATTGTCGCCTGAGAGGTTAGATAAGATCGCTGAAGAATGCGAATACGGAGGAAGTCCCGCTGAGTGGGCCTTCCGAGTGTTGAAAATGTGGCAAGATGAAGCTGACGGCGCCGGCGGTACGCCTTTTGAACTCCTTCGAGTGTTGACTGAGGACATGGGAAAGTTTGGCCTCGGCATCGCGATATTACTTGACTTTATCAAGCAAGAAACAACGAGAACGACGGACATGTGAATTGTTGTGTTTTATTTTCATACGTCTTCTTTATTAGTAAGTAAAAAAAAAAAAAAAAAAAAAAAAAAAAATATATATATATCATAACAATTAAGACGCGCGATCTCTTAAAGTGTCACTTCCTCCAGTCGCAGCTGATCACCTCATCGCAGCCCGTGATAAACAAAAAAAAAAACACGAAGAGACACGCTTCTTCCTCTCGAGAGGAAGAAGCGTGTCTCTCGATTGAAAATCTTTTTCTTTCTTAAAAGAGACAAACGCGCCCCTTAGAGTGCCCCCCCCTAGAGTGCCCCCCTCCCCCCCCCCCTCCCCCCCTCCCCCACTCGCCCCATGCATCCTAAAAGCGCCCCCCTCCCCATGCATGTTAAAAGGGCCCCCCTCCCCCCCTCCCCTCCCCTCCTTCCCCTCCTTCCCCCTTATACACTCTAAAGAACGCTTCTAACTAGTTCAATAAGTCACTTCCAGTCGCTCGTAAAACAATAAAAAATGAAAAAAAAACTTATATCGTGGTGTTTTTTATTAGTTTACCAAAAAAAAATAAGAGACTCGCCTCCTCCTCCAAAAAAAAAAGATATCACATTTTAAAGCCCGTGACCCCTTAAAGACGCTCATCTCTTCATTAAGTCGCGTGACGTCACTTCTTCTTCTTCTTCTTCTTCTTCTTCTTCTTCTTCTTCCGGTCACGTGATCAATCAGGTCACTTCCGGTCACGTGATCCTCAATGAGGTCACTTCCGGTTGGCCATTAGGTCATGTGACGTCACTTCCGGTCCCCTAAGTAGGTCAGTAGGTTACCCAGAATGCACCATCCCCTAAGTAGGTCACTTCCGGTCACCCAATGGAGGCCTCTGATTGGCTGCAGGGTTACCCAGAATGCACCGCTAATCCCCTAAGTAGGTCACTTCCGGCCACGTGACCCAATGGCGGCCTCTGATTGGCTAACTAGGTCACGTGACGTCACCACTAATCCCCTAAGTAGGTCACTTCCGGTCACGTGACCAAATGGAGGCCTCTGATTGGCTGCATGTCGATTGAGTAATAAACAGTACTTAACTATAGTCCCGTTCCGATACATACTATACTACTCAGCTGCTGCACGAGCAGTAGCACAAGCAGTAGCATCTGTCAGCAGCAGCAGCAGCAGCACAAGCAGCCAGCAGCTGCTGCATGAGCAGCACAAGCAGCACAAGCAGCAGCACCGACAGCAGCAGCAGCAGCAGCGGTGGTGTGGACCACTAAAGTCGAGATGAAGCCTAGTGACATTTGACATGAAGCTTGAAAAACACAGTGACAGGTGACATGAGCAATTCTTAAAATCGACATGAGATATGAGCATAATTAAGCGACATCGACATGCGCCATGGCTATTTTTTAAGACAAACATCATATGTCATAGCCGCCTCATCCAAACCTCCACTAGTAGTGCTCTATAAGCGCAAGCTGTAAACCCTCTCCTCCCCCCGTGCACACAGGCGAATTATCAGAGTCAGCCAATGGTGTCAATACCCCTCTCATACAGGGGTCGGGCGCTGCTGGACTATAATAGATGAGTCAAGGACCGTTCTACTGAGGGTCAGGCAGGCTAAGTCGGACATTCAATGACAGGTAGGTCTTTGACAACCTTGCTTGAAAGTCTGGACAGCATTGACAGACTGGGGCATAAGGATCTCGCATGGTCAGACTTTCAAGCAAGTTTTGCTAAAGTCGCGTTATTGAATGTCCGACCTAGCCTGACCCACAGTAGAACGGTCCTTGACCCGTCTATTATAGTCCAGCAGTGCCCGACCCTTGGCTGAGAGCAGTTTAAGCGCCATTGGGTGTCTCTGATATTTGCCTCTGTGTAAGATGAGAAAAAAAGTCTGTTGAAAGACTATATTTCAAGCCAGAAAACTGTAATTAGCTTTCCAAGTTGTTTATTTAACAATATCTTAGCCTAGCAAGCAGCTGTCAGATGTCATCTAAGAAAAAAATGTGAGCTGTTAATAGATTCAAGAGAAATTAGTTTACAAATAGCCCGTGTAAGTACGCCCATGTCTTGCTTATTTCTCATAGGGTTGTAAGATAGTCACATCATGATGCACATCATCATAAACGCAATCATGATACCTTTCATTGTAAGTAGACTCGCCTCTCTGCCCTCTCTTTTAGAGAGGGCAGAGAAGCGAGTCTCACTCTTAAAAAACCCTTCCCCTCCCCCCCTCCCCCCCCCATGCATCTTAAAGAGTGCCCCCCAGAGTGCCCCTCCCCCCCTAGAAAAAAAGAGCCGTATTTTTAAATTATTTTTTAGCAAGCTTTCAGCTTGCTTTTTTTTTCTTTTTTTAAATTTATTTATCCATAAAAATCTCAAGTGACTTATTTTGAAATTCGCGCCAACCTAGTAGTCACGTGACCCCCTTAAGTAGGTCACTTCCCGTCACGTGACCTATTTGAATTTCCCGCCAACATGGTGGTCACGTGACCCTCTTAAGTAGGTCACTTCCGGTCACGTGACCTATTTGAATTTCCCGCCCAAAGGTCACGTGACCGGAAGTAGGTCACTTCCGGTCACGTGACCTATTTGAATTTCCCGCCAAAAGGGAGGCCTCTCATTGGCTGCTTTTGAATTTCCCGCCAAAAGGGAGGCCTCTGATTGGCTGCAGGTCGATTGAGTAATAAACAGTACTTAACTATAGTCCCGTTCCGATACATACAATACTACTGTGTACACATGTTGTGTGTGGGCTATTTCAGTGCTGTACACATACTGAACTTATTCTAGACTTATTCTGTAGTACACACTACATATATGTACATGATGTATCATTCATATTTATTGGCCATGAGTTCAATTTATCAAGATGCCTCAGTCACAATCCTATATTTTGAGATACTGATAGTTGCAGGTGTTAGTTCTAGCTGATGTAGGGATGGTTATTTTAGCTGCTGGAGTGACATCATGTTTCAGAAATCCCCATATAGGAGACTGTGAGGTGATATGGATATATTCATTTATAATCTATATATTGGAATATGTAGATGTTAAAGCGAATCATAATTAAGTGAGGTAAAGCAATTTTACGTTCAGTATAGGATTGTGTAAGATACCTGCTATTATGTAGGCCCCATGTGAGTATTCCCACACTTTGCTCCCTCCACAGACTTGGGTTCTGGCAGTCATCTGTCCCCAGTCCCACAGTCCTCTCCAACCCTAAGCTACTACATAACTAACTCTGCCCTGCCCTCCCTGTAGAGAACATGTACTTTATATTGAGTACAGGGTGGTACAAGATAACTGCCAGCCTTATGTAGGTGCCAACACTACCTTTTGCTACCTTCCCTTTGCTACTTTCACACTAATCAGACTTGGGTTCTGGCAAGGGGGGGAATCAAGTGCCACAGCGCCATCCGCATTCAGTGGCTAGAGTGGAAATTACACACAGTCATTTTTAACCATATTTCAAGGAGTTAAATTAGGTTTTATTGCCACCTCATGCCAATCATGTATACCAAAGACATTCCAACAGGTTTTGACCACACTGAACTGTACAGTGTGGCCTGCTCCCTGCCCTGCTTGAGACTGCCGCTACTAGGCCGGTGCAGCTGCATATATGCCCCGCGGTATAGAGGGCGCCATAGCACTTGATTCCCCCCCTGGGTTCTGGCAGTACTCTGTCCCCAGTCCCACAACCCCCAACAACCCCAAGCTACTACATAACCCACAGAACTAACCCCTGTACACCCTGGTCCAAAAAAGGCTTGGTTTCCAGTCCCCCGACCAGGTCTAGCAAAACGGGAGGCTGGCATTATTTTTTGTACATGCCAGTTTTCATGGTTTACCAGAACATCTTACACATCAGGTGGGGTGGATCCAGAGGATAATTCCCAAGAGTCCAACGCCTTCCCCTTTTGGAAATTTTGCTCCACTGTGAGTTGCGGAATGACACTTTTAATGTGGTACTTTGATGTTTTGTGGACCCCCTTTGCGAATAATGTTTTTTTTTTAAAAGCTGGCCTGCTAGGCCCAGCGTTTAGGACTACGTTACTGGAAACCAACTTTTTTTTGGGCGCTAGCCTATCCTACCTGCCCCAGACCACTCTCTCCCCATGTAATTACTCTGGATCACCCTTGAGGCCGTCTGGAGTCTGTCTGGAAGGCTGCAGTGAAGACTCCCAGACTCACAGCGTTGCTGATAACTACAGATAAGAGTTTAAAAATCGGTCTAGGGTTGATGTGTAAGGTCTTTGGGGTAGGGATGTGGGTAGGGATGGGTGTGAGGGGATCAAGGGGTGGAGGGGGTGGCGTTATGGAGCATGTGGGAAGTGTGTGATTTATATGGTGTGAGGTGTGGTATGTAAGGGTAGTTTGATAAAAACTCAGTGTAAGGTTAATGTGTAAACTATGGGATGCTAGGGGTAGAGAGGTTATGCATGAGAGAAGTGTGTGGTGAGGTTTATAGGGTGTATAAAGGTGGGGGGGGGGGGGGGGTAAAGGTGTGGCATTTAGGGGTACATGTAGTAGGGACGTTGTCAGAGAAAACATGCAAATCAACAGTTGATGGTACATATGTAGTAAGAATATTTTAAGGTGCCAGTCTCAAATCCATCGGAGATACCTCTGTAAAAGTTGTATTGAAATTGATATTTAACACTATAAATGTAGGTCTTTAATAAGAGCCGGTTTAAGAAGTGTCCGCATTGTATAAGGGCCAGAAATACAGTACCTACATGTTGTTTTGAAAGGCAGCAATCGTTTATGATCATTATGCATTTTTTATGCCATTTTCATTAGTACCAACCTTGCTACAGTCTGGTTATAAGCATCTGAGCAAGTTTAGAGGTGGGTTGGGGTTGTGGGTGGGGGTTGTTAGGGTGAGGGGTCTGTAAAGGGTTTAGCATGATGAGCAGCTCCGTGAGCTGTAACACATTGTTGAAGGTGAGTAGCTCAACGTGATCAAAGCAGCCTGCAGACACCAGGTAGATTACTGCTGTCACTCACCCATACCTCACCCCACCTCACAGCCAGACAGAGAACCTTTACACTAGATGTTCAAGGGGAGAAAAAACACTAAAAAAAAACCAGACCCTTTATTGAATCCCACATTGTCCAGCCAACAGTAAATCAAAACTTTTTTGAACATTTTATTTTGTAAATTCAAACCTTTCTAGGGAAAAGGCCTCAGGTAGATTACTATCCATAACTCATGTCACTCACCCCAGCCCCAGCCTACTACCCAGACCACACAGAGACCCTATACTGAAGGGGAAAACATAAAAAAACACCAGACCCTATATTAGATCCCACATTGTCCAGCCAACAGTAAATTAAAACGTTTTTTTTTTCTAAATTCATATATATCTAGGGGAATGTTTAGGCCTCAGGTAGATTACTGCTGTCCACTCACCCAGACCTCACCCCACCACACATTCAGGCCAGACAGACCCTATATTAAATCCCAAATTGTACAGTTAAATCACATAATGGGTTCATGAATTGTTATCTATATGAGGGATCTCTCAATAATTTATACTGGTACTACTAGTATCTGATATAAGGGTAACAATCACAGAAACACAGAGAACGATTGTTTAGCCAATTTAATGAAGTCATGCTATATATAGCTCTGATCTAACTATAGTTGGCCCACATATTATATTCAACAGAAATATAAGCCTTTGACATTTTTGTGAATCACTGACACGCTGCCTAGTATTGTGAGAGGTTGTTATTGAATTGTCTATTTGGGTGAAGCACCTGGACTGGATTATACCCTATCCCATGAAGCTCACACTGATCGGAATCAGACTCTATATTGGGGTGCCAAGTGTGCCAAGAAATAAAATAATATATGTCATGTTCTTTTTTGTAACATTTGTATCTCCCCATTCTCCTGAAGACAAAAAAAAATCGTTGAAAAAAAAACATCACTCAGAAAAAGAACACTTCACTTTGAAAAAAAACCACTTCACTTTGAAAAAAACAACTTCACTTTGAAAAACAACAACTTCACTTTGAAAAAAGAATTCACTTTTTTTTATGTGAGC
>OX381713.1:4424400-4611542 GCA_947462335.1 Harmothoe impar
ACGACTTAATGTATGGAACATATTGACTTTAGAGGTGGTACATTTCGACTTTAGAGGTGGTACATTTCGACTTTAGAGGTGGAACATTTCGACTTTAGAGGTGGGACATTTCGACTTTAGAGGTGGGACATTTCGACTTTAGAGGTGGGGACATTTTGACTAGGGGTGGTACATTGTGACAATGGTACATTGTGACAGTGGTACATTTCGACTGTATTTCCCCCCAACACCCAGCAAATACACTTGCTATTATAAAGAATAAACTGCTCTCAAGGGAAGTATATCTAGAGAGGGGTAGCCTAATGATGCAGGCCATGCTAAATAGTTCGGACATTTGGTATACTAGTACCGGTATGCAAAAGAATGTCACAAGTTCATGAGAGGAACTAGAGAATTTTCAAATGGTTATTTTTGATTGTATTTGTACAAAATAAATACATGTAAAACTAAAAGAACATCTTGTAAGATACCAAATCTATATATCGTGTAGGGAAGAAGCCTGGACCAGCCATATTTGAATCATTCACCTCTCACTTACTATAGGTCAGAATTGTAAAGATTATGAATACACACATGTGGCATTTATACACCAATTATCTTAGAACAATCCTTATTTCTTAACCTTCTTGAAGGTGAACTCCGAATAAAGTGTGTAACCGCCATTTACATGCAGCCATATAACGTAATTACACTGGTTCAATTCCCATTGTTCATTGTCTTAGTGATGTAGAGATGGTGTGAGGTGCCTGCCCCACTATAGGGGTCGTGTGTAAGGGGGTGTTAGGCCCCTGGTAATGCCAATAAAATGGTCCCCAATACTGTGACACCAATGACCTTGTATTTTTATATGTGTGCAATCCACGCGTCTCTGTGACCCAATTACTGGAACGTCTTGACCCAATTACTTTCACCATTGTTTTAAGGACCCATTACAACAGTCACCACCGTGGGTGTGAGTTTAATTGGATTCATTTGGCTGAAATTAAATCACATGCCACAGGGCATTTTTCAGTAGATGCCAAAGGAAAAAAGCTGTTGATAATGTATAATATTCAAATGTCTGGTCATATATAGTTAAATCCCCAGGTCCGGTCCGTATGGGCCTTGTGAACCGGCTGACCAGGTGTCGGCTTTAAAACTATATCTATCAATCTATTTATCAGTTAAATCACAATTCATTTTTAGACTTCTACTGGTATCGGTCTTAGTGGTAACATGCTACACAATATTGTCATCTCATTTAACCCTTTGAAGAAAACATACTACAATAATGCTTCAATAAAATGCCCGGATAAAATGATCTACGATCCTCGCACATTCTCACTGAACTGTGGTTTATACCTACAATCCAGCGTCCCCGTGACCCAATTACTCCAGCATCATGACCCAATTACCCCCACCATTGTTTTAGAGTCCCAACATCACAAGTACCACATTCCTCCCAATATTGTCATATCCTTTCAAAATTATCCCAGCAATTTGTATTCCCATCATGGCGGCTTACATAACAACCAACGATCGTCCGTTCCTGAAAAGACGTGTGAAAAGTGCCCAATGTGTAGGCGGATGCATTAGCGGATCTAATTGATGTTAATCCCAGACATTTTGGGGAGATTATGTTTACTTTGCTGGTCGTGTCGTTTCCCTAGTGGGAGGGGCCTTTTGTAGGGGGGCACTCAGCTGAGATAAATATTGATCGTTAATTGTTTCTACGAAGACGCTACAGAGACGCGCGGGAGACGCGCACCCCGCGTCTCCGTGTAATTTGGGACCAATTAAGGACTTAACAATCCCCGCCATTCAACGTACATACGTCACAGCAGTTATACGTACAGGGGGTGGGGGGGGGGGGGGGATAGGAGGGGAGAGGGGGTATAGTCTTGGTCCCCTTCGTGATCAGAAAGAAGAAATTCTGAAATGATGAATTGAATCATTGCACTGTAAAAAGTTGATGGCCATTTTTGTAGGTGTACAGTATATTCTACTGCAGGTGTACAGTTGCTTGTAGAATCTACTGTAAATCTACCGTAGAATGTACTGCAAATCGTGGAATCTACTGTAAATCCATTCTACAGTAGATTCTACTGTAAATCTACTGTAGAATCTACTGTAAATAGTAGACTCTACTGTAAATCCATTCTACAGTAGATTCTACGGTGTACCTACACTATTTATAGTGTAGGAGAGGAAAGTGAGTTAGAAGTATGTATTGTGGTATCTATTTACAGTACATAATGCTGTAATTATACAGCAAATAGTGCTGTAATACCAACTACAGCAAAAAGTGCTGTAAATGTACAGCACATTATGCTGTTTAAATACAGTAATTTTTTACAGTGTATAACCTGTGTTACTTCAATCTGACCCCCCCCCCCCTCCACCCCCAGTGCTATTTAAGTTATTGTCCTGTTTTGGCCGAGTTTCTTTTAAAGATGGGTTAGGAGCTAATCTCGGGTCAATTTTTATTTTTCAGTTTTTCAAGGTATTTTTGTTTACAATGTCCGTATAAATAAGATTGTAGCTTTTTAAAGCATTCTGATACTTGTAAATGCATAAAGTGTAGAGAATAACAGGTCAGGGGACCCCTTTCTGTAATAGAGGCGGGTCCCCTGGCCTATTCTGACCATGAGTTTCTCTACTTTTTATGGATTTATATGTATCAGAATGATTTAAAAAGCTACACACATATTTACATGGACATTATGAACACAAATACGTTGAAAAACTGAAAAACTAAAATTAACCCCGAATTAGCTCCTAACCCATCTTTAATATGGCCCCTTCAGGCAAACTGCACACCTGTTCTGTTTACTTTCAATTTACAATATCAGTGGGCAATTTGTCACACCAAAGAAAAGGTCAACCAAAGAGTAAGATTCTGCATAGGTAGATGTGGTACAGTGTATGGGGCATAAACTCCACTTAGCATTCTGAGCCCTTATATGTGGTAGAGGTTGGAGGGGGGGGGGTATATAGAGCAAGTTACTGATGTGCAGTAAATCAGTAAAAATAAAATTCACTTAAAGGTAAGAGATAAAATTCACTTTAATACCCAAGTCTTACTGCCCCTACAGCAAGAGCCGAAGTGGGATGAGGACTAACCAGCAGGACCTTATACAGAGTGGGTGGGGGTCCAAATTAATCATACCATCAGCAAGAAGCCTATTCTTGCCATCAGCGCCTGCGGCACGCCTAGGGTCAACTTGGGGGGGGGGGGGTTGGGAGAGGGTTCTGTAGGAGGACGGGGGTGTTCATCCATTAAGGAGGGGGAGGGGGGTGCAGGGGTGTGGGGGGAGGCAGCCTCCAGTGCAGGGAGACCTGTCAGCTGAGGAGACAGTCAGGGGGGAGCAGAGGCTGACTGGGGTATACCTGCATACAGGCAGTCGGTGTAGAGACATACAGACACCTGTGTACCTCCTCAGTCTCTGAATGCGGCATACCTGTATTAAGGCAGTCAGAGACATACAGTCAGTCTGTAGTACTGTAGTATAGGGTCATCTAGGCACGTAGACTCAGACCTGTTATACACCAGAGGCATCTACTGACTGTACACAACACTACAGGTACAAAGTCTACGTGCCTAGATGACCGTACCAAACGAGTGTCGGGCCTTACCCTAATACTACCACCCCCTGCAGACCATCTCTACCAGAAGGCTCTCATTTGGCCTGTGGTGTACTGTGTGTGATCGTGTACATGTACTTACACAAGTTACAGCACCAAGTATATCTCAGTTTCAGTTGAATTGTCAATTCATCGATTTGTTACCATGAGATGGATCAAGTTTCCACGGTGTAATGTAGAGCAAGGTAAATTTGAGGTTATGGTATATTCTGGTGAACGTATACCCCCTTCCTGTTTATGTTTTATAGGGAGACTGAAGGGTTAGTCCTTATAGTAAAGGGGACACATCTCTGTGTAAAGGGGGAGGGGCACCTCTGTACTGACTGAGCCTGAGGCTGATTGGTACAGGTGTTTGATGTGCACAGGGTTGGGAATGGGATGGAAGTAACCAGCCTTCACCTATCGCAGGTGTTCCATGTATGTTATGATTATGTGTAGAATACATTGAGAGGGACATAAGTTATTGATTTTACCTTTTTAATCATTTTACACTTGCTTCTTTCTTGTCAGACCGTTTAGAAGGTTCCGTCTACGTTCCCGTTCTGACATTCTTATCAGCCATATCTGTAATACCAACAACAGGTGTCACAAATCTTTTATTCTTTTCATTTCAAACCCGTTTAATTTGTGTTTGTTTTGTTAATTCTTTAAATTCACATAGTTTTTAATTGTGTTTTATCTTGTTCTATCACCTGGTGAAGTCCAATTACGCTAAAACGTTGTGATCTTGTATCACAGGCGCGGATTCAGACGGGGGCGGACCCGGCGTACGCCCCCCCCCCCCCTATTTTCATGTATATTTGAATGTAAAAATTTTCAATATCCCCAGTACATTGCCTCTTTCACGCCCCCCCTTTCCAAAATTCCTGGATCCGCCCCTGGACTATCTAATAATGGTAATAGGAGCCAATTAAAATAAAAGTTCTGTCGTTTTAGTTGTGTCTATTATATAATTATCATATCTTATTTTCTTAATTTCTTCATTTTTATTTTCTTTTTACAGAAGACGATGTTCTGCACCAAGCCCCAGAAGCGGAAAATGCCACCAGAGGGCGCCACATGTCCGTCCGTCAGGTCCGGGCTCCTCAGTCCCCTCAAGTCTCTCAAACTCTCACCCATCACGAGGAACGACGAGAACCGACCCCACAGGTTCGGCAGCTGTGACCAACTCATGAGGAATAAAGGTAGGACACTTTCTTACAAATCAATAAATATGTTTCAATTTCTGTCATTCACTCTTTTAAAAATGCTTCAAAGATTCCTTGTATATACTTTTCTTTGGTGACATAAGAAATGATTACGGTCAAAGGTGCGAGCTCTCTTCTTTCAGAGAAGTATTATAACATTGTTTTTTTTTTTTTGTTTTTTTTTTGCCAACCATTACAAAGGGACAATTTCAAAAGATCAGGAGAGGAAAGTCCATGGTAAAACTGATTCTTACGAAGGAGAAAATAGAGAAAATGATGCACAAACATACGTTGTGTAGATGTACATATTTTTGTTTGCAAATTTGTTGGACTGCTAGTGATTTGTTAACTTAGATCAGGGGATAGAAGGAGCTTAGATTTACCACTGGTCTGTGTTAGTCTCATGCAAATGGTTAACTATGTTTCAATTTCTCTCTTATAATTTTTTTAATGCTCCGAAAAATCCTTGTATTTGTACATAAATGTACATTTACTTCTTTTGGATGACATAAGAAATGGATTATGGTCAATACTCAATGGGTTTTTAGTATGTTTCAATGGTAAAAGCGACTTTCTGTTGCGTGAGACTTTTTTTTTGCCAAACATTACAAAGGGGAAAATGTCAGAAAATGAGGGGAAGAAAGTCCATGGTAACAAAAATCTTTTGGAGAAAAGATGGTGTACGAACATATGTTCGTGTACCCTCTTCTCTGTTTTTTTAAAATATATAAATATATGTTTTCGTTTGTGAATTTGGTGGACTGTATGCAGGCGATTTGTTAACATAGGTTTACCACTTGTCAGTCTTATGTACTGGCTTAAAACGGGCTAGTAATGAGCCTAATTTGAATATTGAGTAGGTATTCAGAGGTCTTGGTATCCACCCTCATCTACAACCGTGACGTCACGTTAATACGTCCTGTGACGTCACAGGTGGGATCCAAATTAGCCACTACAGCCATGCCATGGACCGTTTAACCCTTTAAACCTTTAAGGATGGATGTCGCTAAAAGATGACATTTGTCGTCATGACGCACCAATGCAGCCCTGGTGAGTAACTCGCCGGTGCTGCATTGGTGTATCATACCGACCCTTCGGTAGTGTCTCAACCCCATAAGGTCGGTATGATGCATGAATGCAGCCCTGGCGAGTTACTCGCCAGGGCTGCATTCATGCATCATGGCGACCAAGGGCATGCACATTAAAGCACTGTGCAGCCCTTAGAGAGTTATAGTAGGGTACCTGCAGGCTATCCCATTGTGGGACCCGTATGTGTCATTATTGTATTAAGTGTACCTGCAGGTTATACGGGTGCTGGGCAGGTTATGGAGATATGTTAGATAATAGTAAACGGGTACAGGGTAGAGGGATTCAGGCAGTTTCCTCTCCTTCCTCAACCGTTGCCGTCACCAGATTATGATCGATCTAGGTACTATGCTCCGCCCCTCCTTCCTCTTGATGTAAAATATCCGCGAGGAGAAAAAAAGTAGCAATACATGCACATATTTATGTGAAATTTGTAGCATGTTCTCCCTGCATGGCAGGGCCACCTTTTTTTGATAACTTGGATTACGGGCTTTTGGCTCCAAATTTTTGGAAGGGCAGAGGCAAAAAAAAAGAAGAAGAAGCTGCACCAGATCACACAAAATTTCCCGAAGGACAGAGGCAAAAAAAGAAAAGAAGGCATGGAAAATCTCATTTCTGGGCAATTTAATGAAGATATATCGAGAATTATCCCCAATTTGAAAGGCCTCTTTTTCTGGTCAACATGTACTTATTTTTTTTGGGTAAAATTCTCAAGAAAGGTAAAAAAACAAACAAAAACTCCTTTTTCTTTTGCAAAATGCCAAAAATCTCGGCGGCGGATCTGTAATTCAAGTTATCAAAATGAAACTACCTAGTTGTTAGGATTGATTCTACATGCCAACTTGGCAGACTGCTCCTCGAAATGGAGACTGAAAACAAAGTGACAGTCTTGTTGTGATGTTGGTCCCTGGTTGTGAATGGACCCCTGTGGTGGGCTCGTGGTGCTTGGGGTAAGTTAGGGGAGCCGTCTAGACACTTATGTCATACGGCCTAAGGTTACATACAAGGTTGCATCTAATAGTAACCCTTTAAGGGCCGCATTGTGCTTTAATACAGTATGACCCCCAGGACCCCCCCCCCTGGATCCGCCCTCTGATGATGCATGAATCCAGCCCTCGTTACTATCTCGCCAGGGCTACATTCAAGTATATTTTACCGGCCCTATACAGGGTTGGTACACTCCCAAAGGATCGGGATGGTGTATGAATGGATAATGCATTAAAATGATATTGGCATTCATGCAACAGGCCATTATGCATTACAAGCATATTGCTTCCCTCATAGGGTTAATAGGAAATGCCCTATACTAGGGGTGTAGTAGTGAGTGTATAGGGTCTAATATAGGGGGGGGGCAGATTAAAGACGCCGTCTGGTGGTCAGGTACCTCGTCAGGCTACATACGGGCATCTTTAGACCTCATCACTGAGGGTTATAGACCCTCATCATTGAGGGCATCAATGGCCTCAAAACCATAAAAGTAAATGTTGAACACCAAGCAGGAGTCTTACAAAACAGCTGTTCGTGTTCATGCCATTATGACATTTTGTGATTTCACTCAATATTTATTGTGTCGACATAATTGTGGATTGCTTTATCAATGTGTGACTTTAGATAGATAATATTTCTAGAGGAGACTATCGGAAGGCCATTAGCTTAGCCTTAGGACACATATTACTGTTTATAAAAAAACACCCTCCATTAGTCCAAAGAAACACGTTTGGCTATTACAAAAAGAGAAATTACAGCATCATATTATCATTTACATTGTTAATTTAATATTACCCACCATTCCCTGAATTGGTCTGAGATGTTTGGTTGGGTCCCTTTGGCTCCCTCTCTCTGCCTGCTCCTGTGTGTAGTACCCTAGAACGACACCAGAGGGGGCGACACGTCAATATTTACTCCCCTGGACGGTTTATCATCACTAGAGTTTGCGCAAGACTACCTATTTCTCCTAGTATTTTCAACTTTCCATCTATCCCATCAAATCACTAACTCAGAACCTGTCAAAGGTACTGAGAGAGATATACATGTAAACAAATTTAGCCATAGTTAATTTCATTCGATTGCCAGAGACACTTTCCCAATCAAGATAGCACTGATAATCCTGTAAACAGCCTCAACATTGACTGCACTGAGTAGAGAATGGGCTCTAGTCCCTCTAGTCCACCTGTAGTGACAGTGGCGGATCCAGGATTGTCTAGAGGGGGGGGGGGGCAAACCTTGCCAACCTAGAGTGACTATCTGTTTCCCGAGCGCTTAGCGCATCAGCTGTATGAAGGGGGTATGGGGGCATGCCCCCCAGGACAATTTTCTTGATCTCGCCTTGAAATGGTGTTTTCTCACACATTTTAGGACCCCCCCCCCCCCGCCCATCCAAATCAGGGGCCCTTAGTCAGGCCCTATAATCATACTCCACAATCTCTTTCCCTCTTTTCTTCTTTTTTCTTTTCTCTTCTTCCTCTTTTTTTTTTTTTTTTTTTTTTTTTTTTTGGGGGGGGGGGGGGGCGGGGCGCCAAGGCCCATCGGCCCCCCTGGATCGGCCAATGAGTAGTTTAGGTCTCCCCATCCTTCCCCACCATGTGTAGATCCCACACCAAAGGCTGACAGTCAGAGTGATAGGATTACCACTGTACCCAGAGTGGAGCCCGGCGGTAGACTTCTGAAGGGATTAACTATTTAAGGACGACATGATGCCTCAAGTGTCATGATCATTTGTAGTCATGATGCACCAACGCTGCCCTGGTGAGTAACCCCCTGTGCTGCATTGGTGCATCATGCCGCCCAAACGATAGTGTAGGCCTATAAACTATGTAGGGTCGGCATGATGCATGAATGCAGCCCTGGCGAGTTACTCGCCAGGGCTGCTTTCACGCATCAAAATGGCATGGCAGATTAAAGCACATATAGAGGGTTAACCCCCAGGACAGGTAGGTTTTCTCTCACACCTGGGAGTCCTATCTAATCTAAATCCGAACCCACATCTGATTATAGACGCGATAGGATTATAATGCAACAACAGGGATGACCTGACAACCTCTGTAGTGGGGCTACTGGTCAGCCTGGGATATGAGATCCAGGGTATTATAGGATGTCGTCAAATCTGAAAGAGAAATTTACAGGGCTACAAAAGGGATCCATTCCCTGTCCATCCCTTCAGTTAGCATCACTTCTGTTATAAAAGACGAGGTTATAGACTATTCTATGTAACTGTTGAAGCCTCGAAGACTTTAAATTGTCCATTTCCTGGCAGGAAAAACTTACTTTGGGTGAAATAGTGGAGGGCCAATTGTAATCCCGTAGGAATGTCATGACCATTTTAGTTTCTCAACTGAAATCCATAGTTTGAAAGGTTCCGAAGAAAATAGGATGACCGCTCCAATTTTCATTTTTCATTTTAAGGCGTTTCTAGGCAAATCAAAAAAGTTACCATAGCAACCAGTAAATGGGGCTGCAGCTTCAGACTAAATTGATGTATTAAAATTCTAATTATACCTACCCCCCCTAAATTGAGTATGAGGAATCCAGTGGTACCAACAATTTTTTTCTCTGACCAACGGTTGCCTAGCAACAGGCCGATTTTGTCATTTTTTGCATAGCAACGGTGGAAAAAGTGGTAAAAGGACACACAACACTAGGATATTTAGGTCATATCTATCAAGCTGCACTATTTGAGGATAGTCAACATTGATAATACTCTACTATTGCTGCAATAGCTGCCTAGCAACATACAGTCTTTGTGTTTCTTTCCCTAGCAACCACAGGCTTATGGACTTATAGCCTTCAAGGGGTCGAGAAATGCAATTTGGATTCAGATGCTTTATATTCTTAGTGCCTAAATTCCAAAGGAATTCTTGGATTTTAATGAAAAGATGTGACTATTTCGTAAATATAGTCTAACATGTCTGATTCCTGACAAACTGTTGCCTAGCAACAGGCCAATTTTGTCACTTTTTTTGCATAGCAACGGTGGAAAAAGTGGTAAACAAACACACAAACTACGATATTTGCAATAGTTGCCTAGCAACATACATTCTTAGTGTTTTTTCCCTAGCAACTGCAGGCTTATTGACTAGTAGCCTTCAAGTGGTCGAGAGATGCAATTTGGAATTGGATGCTTAATATTCTTCATGCTTAAATTCTAAAATGTTCCTAGGATTTTAATGTAGAGATGTGATTTTCTTTTTATATAGTTGAACAGCTCTGATTCCTGACATATGGTTGCCTAGCAACAGGCCACTTTTTTGTCATTTTTGGCATAGCAACGGTGGAAAAAGAAGTAAAAGAACACACAATACTAGGATATTTAGGTCATATCTATCCAGGTGGCTAGGACCAGGCAAATAAAAGAACACTTGCTATCCTTCAAAAAGAGTAGGGGACGTGCCCCGGTAGCGGTTTTCTCCCTGACTTCATAAATGCGGTCATTAATTTCATAGATTCAGTCATCCATAGATGCGACCACTGCTGTATTGGGCAAGCACTGTTTTAGGATAGTGTATGTTGATAATACTCTACTTTTGCAGCAATAGTTGTGTAGCAACATATATTCTTGGTGTTTCTTTCCCTAGCAACCTCCTGAAGGCTTATGGACTAATAACTTTGAGTGGTCGAGAAATACAATTTGGAATCAGATGATTCTAATATTCTAAATGCTTAAATTCTAAAATATTCCTACCGCATTTAAAGAAAGAGTCTGACATCTTTAATCCCAGTTGCCATAGCAACCATTACAATACTATTGATATCAGCCAGATATGTTTTACCTTAGTATAATAAAGAGTAGTTTGGATTCTAAAACAATTTCCCCCTGTGTTAGAGGGGACCTTCATGATGGGGGTAAGGTGGAGTAAAATAACTTCATCGGGAGCCTTCCACAATACCAATTGGCATACCGGATTCGTAAAAGGCGACAAAACTTTAGGTGTCTCGAGCCTTACTGCTGTGATCAGTTACATAAGCTGTTTTGGCATCCGCTGCCCATATGCACAGGCCCAGGCCTTCTTGCTGGTGGCCTGGCATGGGATGCCTCCTCAGTGAACCACATCTGAGATATCAAAGGCCATGGTTTGTCTGGCCCTGCCCACTATGGTACTAGCCCAGGTGGCTAGGACCAGGCAAATAAAAGAACACTTGCTATCCTTCGAAAAGAGTAGGGGACGTGCCCCGGTAGCGGTTTTCTCCCTCACTTCATAAATGCGGTCATTCATTTCATAGATTTGGTCATACATAGATGCGACCACTGCTGTATTGGGCAAGCAGCATATAAATATCTGTCCTACTACTGTAAGGTGTCACCACCCTAAATCGGGTCACTTCCGGGTTTACTGGCCAAAGAGTCCCTTATGAACTTTGTTATTTTGCGGAATTTAGCCTATAGGGGAGGGAAAGAAGGGTTAAATACATGGTTATTTGTTATTAGGGTGATCAGAAAGTGTTTATTTATAGTCCTAAAAGAAGGATTTATCTACTCCATATAAACAGTGTAGGTTTATGGGGGTGAAACGGCCCTACAGTGTATCTATACGCTGCGTAGGCCTCACTGTGCAAAACCACTACCCGGTCACCATGGCGATTGACGCAAAATCTAGCCTGACTTTTTGGGGTCACACCCATTATATATTTTTCTGCATGTCATAAGCTAAAATATGGTATAGGTGGCTAAACACTGTGAGAGTTTTAAGTGTTTCAAATGGCAGGTCGATGGTGGTCAATATTGAAATTTCCGAACACGGCCTAGTGCTTTAGGGTGGTGACACCGTAAGGCAGACTACCACTATTTGTGGCTGACTCTTTGCCAACTTGAGATATGCCCCAGGCGTCACAGTACACTTGGACGTTAAACAACCTAATCAATCAATCAAAACTAAAACAACGATTCTGGGGTTCCATATATGAAAATGTCCCTGAGTAAAAGGTTTTCTACTTGTAAGTATCAACCATTATAGTATTTATCCCAATACAGAGTTTTAGACACTAACTTTGCTATAGTATGGTCTAAATATGGTTAGGTTTCAAGAAGATTGAAGGTCAAATATTGTACGTGGGTGATAATAGGGAAAATCAGAGCCAGATTAGCATCCATTGACGACTCCGGTGGTGGTCTTGCCTCCTCCTCCAGGTGCCCTGATGACTCCTCCAGGAGGGTAGGCTTCCATGATTGGGTGTCCCACAGGTGGGGCACACCTTGCAGTTACCATGGTATTGGTGGCCACATGTCGCGGGGGTAAACCCTTTCATGGTCAAAAGAAAACTGAGTCTATCTCATTCTGCCTTTGCTCTGCTGCTTGCTTGCTGCTTGTGGCCTATAGGACTCCCTCACAGGAGAGTTCCACCACTGCTGGCATGATACTGGGATAACTTCCAGGGAAATTATGCCCAAACAATAATACTGCACATAATCGTTTTAGAATAGACCTATAATACCCCATTCACAAGAGGTGAAGGCATGTAAAGAGGTTTTCTTTTACCAACTTTTCTCATGTGAAGGATATGACCTAAGCAACTCAGATATACCTTACACACAACCTATCTCATGAAAATCTTCCTCCCATTGGGACATGCTTGATGATGATGATAAATGCATGAGGTAGGGGGCTGAGGGCATGGGGGTTGATGGTGGTAGGATGCCCTTAGCTGACCTGGACTGTTTTCCAGTGCTTCTGGTCCTGGTACAATATTCTAAGCAAACCAGTGAAACACCTACCCTTCTCCCCTATCCATGGCCCCTCCTAACCTATTCACAGCCCCTCCTAACCTATCCACACACACCTAACCTATCCACAACCCATAAGCGATTCACACCACTTTTCTCCTGTGATGTCATTCCCAAGCTGTTCACACAACCTCTCTCCTGTGAATTTTTTCCACTGCTGTGTATCATTCTTTAGGCATAATCATGTGGCAGCTTTTGTTTTTTAGTATGTATATCTTTATAGCGTTGATCTAGCTCATTATCAATGTCGGATTAATCTTGAATTAACTAATAGGTTCTCTCTATGCCAAACTACAGTTATGTATTATCCCCCAGGTTGTGTAAACAGTTGGAGAGATGATTCTCAGATGAGAGGTGGTGTAGACAGTTGGGGAAGTGTTTCACAGATGAGAGGTTGTGTAGAGAGTTGGGGAGATGTTTCACGGGTGAGAGGTTATGTAGAGAGTTGGGGAAGTGTTTCACAGTTGAGAGGTTGTGTAGACAGTTGGGGAGATGTTTCACACAGGAGAGGTGGTGTAAGCAGTTGGGGAGATGTTTCACGGATGAGAGGCTGTGTAGAGAGTTGGGGAAATGTTTTACATGAGAGAGGTCGAGTAAAAGGTTTCACTGGAGACAGATGGTGCATTTGTATAACAGGCCTTCGCTATTTTACCTTATAAACACACATCCTTTAATAAGTGCACAAATGCCCCCTGCCTCTTTTGGGCCATAGCCCACACTCTACTTGATCTCAGGTGTCAATGGAATTTGACTATATTATAGGGTGTAAACATATTTGACCCCCTAGTGACATGGAGTCAAGCTATTCAAATCTCTATTTCAAAAGAGTCAAACCCAAATGACTCTAGCTATGATTGGTATAAACTTAGAGAGTCACTTAAAGAGTCACTGCAGAAGCATCCAAGTGATTGCAATAGGGGGCTGTGTTGGGATAGGGCATGAGTGAAGCCCATTCACATCATTTCACAGGAGATAAGGTCGTGTGAAAGAGTGTGAAAGCTTCTTTCACACACCCATCTACTGTGAAAGATATAATCTTAGCCACTAAAGGAATCCTTTCACAGGACCTTCCTGATGTGAATGTCTTCATATATACATATATGTCTCTACCTCTAAAACCACTAGCCGGTATCTTTCTCTATCCCAGCCTACAGATCCGCCGGGAAGGCATCCCAATTCCCAAGGTGTGGAGCATCAAGCATATATGGTCCCATGCATAATTATGTAGTTGGCATGTGAAAAAAGATAAATTAATCACTTGAAGTGATTAATCTATCTTTTTTCTATCTTTTTTCACACCCTTTCACACAACCGTATCTCCTGTGAAATGATGTGAATGGGCTTCACACATGCCCTATCCAAACACAGCCCCCTATTGCCCCCTTCTCTGTGCACAACCTCCCTACAATGTGCTTTCAGTTTCATCATATTTTCTTCTTCAAGGACTAAAGGTCAAGATGTCTTAGAATCATGCAAAACAAGGTCAATGGTCAAAGTTCAGGTCGAATTGGACCCCTAACAAGGGAAGTGACCTTGATCACGGTGAAGGTCATTGTTTAGGTGTTAAGGTCAAGGTTAGGTCACAGTCAATTATGGAAAAAAGGGAAAAAAAATATGTGTTATCCACAATTTTACACTGTAAGTCCCCAGAATCATTGTTTTAGAATCCAAACTACTCTTTATCATACTAAGGTATAATATATCTGGCTGATCGAAGATATCAGACTGCATTAGAAAAATAAGCTTAGGAACATTTTAGAATTCAAGCATTAAGAATATTAGAATCATCTGATTCCAAATTGTATTTCTCGACCATTCAAAGTTATTAGTCCATAAGCCTTCAGGAGGTTGCTAGGGAAAGAAACACCAAGAATATATGTTGCTACACAACTATTGCTGCAAAAGTAGAGTATTATCAACATGTATCCTTAAACAGTGCAGCCTGATAGATATGACCTAAATATCCTAGTATTGTGAGTTCTTTTACTTCTTTTTCCACCATTGCTATGCCAAAAATGACAAAAAAGTAACCTGTTGCTAGGCAACCATTTGTCAGGAATCAGAGCTGTTCGACTATATAAAAAGAAAATCACATCTCTACATCCTAGGAACATTTTAGAATTTAAGCATGAAGAATATGAAGCATCCAATTCCAAATTGCATCTCTCGGCCACTTGAAGGCTACTAGTCCATAAGCCTGCAGTTGCTAGGGAAAAAACACTAAGAATGTATGTTGCTGGGCAACTATTGCTGCAATAGCAGAGTAGGATCGACATACACTATCCTCAAATAGTGCAGCCTGTTAGATATGACTTAAATATCCTAGTTTTGTGTGTTCTTTTACCACTTTTTCCACCGTTGCTATGCAAAAAAGTGACAAAATTGGCCTGTTGCTAGGCAACAGTTTGTCAGGAATCAGACATGTTAGACTATATTTACAAAATAGTCACATCTTTTCATTAAAATCCAAGAATATTTTTGGAATTTAGGCACTAAGAATATAAAGCATCTGATTCCAAATTGCATTTCTCGACCCCTTGAAGGCTATTAGTCCATAAGCCTGTGGTTGCTAGGGAAAGAAACACAAAGACTGTATGTTGCTAGGCAGCTATTGCAGCAATAGTAGAGTATTATCAATGTTGACTATCCTCAAATAGTGCAGCTTGATAGATATGACCTGAATATCCTAGTGTTGTGTGTCCTTTTACCACTTTTTCCACCGTTGCTATGCAAAAAATGACAAAATCGGCCTGTTGCTAGGCAACCATTGGTCAGAGAAAAAAATTGTTGGTACCACTGGATTCCTCATACTCAATTTAGGGGGGGTAGGTATAATTAGAATTTTAATACATCAATTTAGTCTGAAGCTGCAGCCCCATTTACTGGTTGCTATGGTAACTTTTTTGATTTGCCTAGAAACGCCTTAAAATGAAAAATGAAAATTGGAGCGGTCATCCTATTTTCTTCGGAACCTTTCAAACTATGGATTTCAGTTGAGAAACTAAAATGGTCATGACATTCCTACGGGACTTTCTTTTCCTACAATTGGCCCTCCACTAAAAATGCAATCTAATTGTTCTGCAAGTGCTACAAGAAAAACATGTGCATGTTCTCTTGTACATTATAGTGGTTAGGCCACTCAAAAAAAAAAAGTGGTTTCTCATCACCAAGGTCTGAAAAATGTGACGAGGGAGGCTTTTTTCTTTCTTTTTTTTTTTACTCGCGGGCTAAAATGTATGGGGATACAATGGGATGATATACGTTTTTCATTACCAAAATTCACATTTTAGTACTTAAGAATTTATGGATCTTTGAAAGTTTTCCTCAAAAGCTGATTTTTATGATGCGCGCGGTGATGACAAACCATTTTATTTTTCTAAGTGGCCTTAGGTAACAAGTCCTAGCCCCACCACTATCCCATGGTCTTGCAATGGGAGAAAATCCCCCCTTTTCCATTTGCTTCCCAACTTGCCCTCTCTCCCAGGTCAACAGTGTGTTGGATCTGGCTATGTCCACAACAAAGTGAAATGTTCACTCATAAAACAGGAAGGGCTTAGGGAGTGCTCATTTTTTAACAACAGGGGGGGTGGGGGGGTGGATTTGATGGGGGGGGTAAAAAATTTGGTCCCCTTGACCGGGGGGGGGTTAAAAAATTTAGACCCCTCGTGGGGGGGGTGAAAAAAATTCAACCTGTTTTGAGGGAAAAAGCCCGCGCGTTACTATGCTACAAAGGGGCGCGAACTCGCGTGGTTTCGGCCTGCCCGGGGGGGGGGGGGTAAAAAATTTCGACCCCTCTAGGGGGGGGGTGAAAAAACTTCGCGCGCTCCGCGCGAAATCTCACCACCCCCCCTGTTGTTAAAAAATGAGCACTCCCTTAGACATTGCAAACACTGAGTAGAAAGTGACCTGTACTATACCAAGGTGTGTGCATCTTCTGGGTGAGTTAAGGGACAACTATGTATTAAACAAACAAACTCAGTGGGGTTGGACAAGGAGAGGAGGCATTGAAGTCACCTTTGATCTTGTCTACCAGGGTAGTATGAATACAAGGCCAAAAAAAAAACAAGGTGTGTTTCAGGTTACCCGACCCTAGCTAGCAAAACAGGACCAACCCTAGAAATTAATATCCAATTTTGAAAAAAAAGAGTATATTTTAAGTAATTTTGGGGCTATTTCAGAGACAATTTGATGGTCCAAGAGTCGACGCCAGTGTTGGCAAGTCGGCACTGAAGTTTGCGAGTCAATTTTTAGGCACTTTTCATGCCATGGTGTCAATCTGTCTTTATAAAACAATTTTGGGACTATTTCAGAGTCAATTTGATAGTCCACGAGTCAATGCTGTTGTCGAAGAGTTAGCGCTGAAGTTTGTGAGTCAGTTGTTTGGTACTTTTCAGGCCAAAGTAAAAAAAAAAAATCCGAACTACCCTACCTAGATTTTCAGACTATCTAACCTGAAACACACCTTTTTTTGGCCCAACGTAAACCAAAGGGAGAAGGGGTCCTAGAGGAACACTGCTTGCTGGCTGCAGTCAGGTCAACTGGAAGACACCTCAGAAGCAGCATGGGTTGTCAGGTGAGAACAGATAGTGGTCAGAGGTGTGTGAACTACAGAGTACAAGGATATCAGACATATCATCTGCTTCAATGGGAACCCTTATTTCTAGGATGTACATTGTATCACATGGAATTGTCCATATTTTGGATATACAATGTAGAAACATTTATGGAGGATTCTATGCATCACGATCGGACATAAATACAGTTCACACAAACAAGGATGTATATAGCTTAGGCACTATGACTGTTGTAAATCTGCAAAGACATTTCTTTACCAACTGATCTTCACCTCACATTTATTCACAAAGGCAGCACCCAATGGCCAGTACAAGTATTCCCTCAGGTATGCCAAACAAACAGTGTTTGGGATTGTCTCATGTGCTGCATGGGTAGGAGATCAAGGGATGTGTGGCAGCAGTTGGATCCCCCAAGGGTGCTCTATGTTAGGCCACTCAAAGGGAAAGTGTTTTTACCAAGGCCTGAAAGATATCACGATGTATACGATTATATAATTATGTTTTTGGTGACCAAATTCAGTATTTAGGAATCAATTAATCTTTAAAAGTGAAGAAATGTAAGTTATTTCTATCCCGCTGCATGACTGGCACCATACGCTTTAATTTGACACCAGAATATGCCAATATTTGTTTATTTTATCATGTTTTTCATCAATGATTAGCAAAAAAACGAAATATGACCCAGGCCAATTAACCAAATATAGCTAAGGCCGTTTTATTCTGATAACTTGGATTACAGATCCGCCGATGGAATTTTTGGCATTTTGCAACAAACAAAAAATTAATATATATATTTTTTACCCCCCTCTGCTGGGATTTCTTTGAGAATTTTAGAATGCTGACTGGCAAACACCCAAAATTAGACCTTCTTAATTGGAAATGTTTCTCGAAATACCCTCATTTGATAGCCAAAAGAAGACTTTTGCATGCTCCCCCCCCCCCTCCGCCCCCTGGACAATTTTAGTACCTAGCTTCCCCTGAAGGGTAGCTTTTTTTTCTTTTTTTTTCCTCCCGCCCCCCAAAATATGTTGCTCTGAGTGCCCGTATTCCAAGTTATCAATAAAAGATGGCCTAACATAATAACAACGGGGGTTGTGTAGGAGCCTTGAAGTTGAAAAGGCTAAAAATAATAGGTGACGATATTTGTGAACGTTTCTATACAATACTTTTTATTGTGAGGTATATTGTGAGGTATATTATATATTACTAGCCAGACGGTAGCCCAGACTCCCTCAAACCTCCCCTCCTGGGCTTCTAGAACAGGGCCAACAGGTGAGGTACGACCAGCAGACAGCTCCCCCTCAGGTAGAGTGTTGTTTGATAACATGAGGCATCATGCCGTCGTTAAAGGGTTAACCCTCTATACGTGCTGTCTGCACCCCGGGTCCCAGGTCAAGAGCCCAATACAGTGAGTATTAGTCTCTCCCATTATGAACACCTGATACATTCAGGTGGGGGAGTCACACCTCACACACACACATTAAACTAATACCACTCCGCACCCTCTTAGTCTGGGGGTGGTCATTTTTAACAATATAGGGGAGGGGGGGGGGGGGTAATTTGGCGAAATAATTATTGGATCCCTTGAGGGGAAACCAACAAAAAAATTGAACCCATCTTGGGGGAGGAGAGGCGCAAAATCAAGTCACCCTTCTTTAGTAGAACAAAAAACTAGCTATACTGTGGGTGCCAGTAGGTGTAAATCCCCCCCCCCCCCCCCCACACCTTGTTTTAAAATGACCAGTCCCCTACCTGCCCCTTGACCTCATAGGCATAATACTGAACGTGCCTTGGGCTCATGTCAAGGGCCCAGTACTTCCATACCTACCCCTTTATGAACAACTGATACTAAGGCCAAAAAAAGGTTTGTTTCAGGTAACATGGCAAGAATTGGTAGGGTCGGTAGGTCGGAATTATTTTTTTAAACTTTCTTTTTTAACATGAAAGTACTAGGCCGCCTTTCCGAAGACCCTAAATTTGACCAAAAAAAGGCAAAAATACAAAAGAAATTTGTAAAATTGCATGAAAAAAACGTAGGGTCGGCCCTATTTTGATAGGTCGGTCGGGTGACCTGAAACAAACCTCATTTTGGCCTAAACTGATCCACACTGCCTCCATCCAGGGGGGAAAGTCGCACCTGATATAGTGACACACACCTGACCAGGAGGACCCACCCTGACCAGGGGGACCATCACACCAAGCACGTCCAACACCACACAGGACAGTGTGTACTGGAGGGAGACTTATAGAGTCTATACAGGACCAGTAATCGTGTGCAAACCCCTTTATGAAAAAGTGATACTAAACTGATCCACACAGGGGCCTGAGGGGGAAAGTCACACCTGATATTGTGATATGCACCTGACCAGGGGGACCCACCCAGGCACGTCCCACACCACACAGCTAGGGAGTTTGATAAATTTTGAAAAATGAGTTAAAGAATACATATTGATTCCATTAGTATAGATCCCTATGAGAGCTTTTCAGATCTGTAAAGATCAGGTCTCTATCATACCTAGATCCAGAAATATCATGGTGAATGCATCTGAACATATCTCCCATTTCTGTGATCTAGGCAGGAGAGGGGCACCTTCACAGCAGTTAGGGGTTCTGTAGCTCTGGGCCTAGGCACCCTTCTAACTCAGACAGAACAGGTTAACTTAAAATGGCCAGGGACAGCATTGGGCAGTGGCACACACATCTGGATTTCACATATGTCTTGAAGAACACAATTACCAACATCCCCATGGTAACAACTTTTAACAACTCATATTTATTTATTACATTTTGACATGAAGAATGTCACCATAATATTCTAGGCCACAGAAAACAGAGACTCTTATCTTTCTCCACTAATGGCTCCATTCATGTTGACTGCCATGATATTGTGATTAAAATGAGGGATTTGTGTTTTTTATAGCTCAAGAAATGAGGTCAGGGGGGCTATTTTTATGCAATGCACTAGTGGGGTGCTATTAGGAAGGGTGCATATTGGATCACAGAAACGGGCAGACTACAGCGGCAGCGGCAGCGCTATTTTGACCTCCCTAACACAGCACAGTGTGTACTGGAGGAAGACTTATTGCGTCTATACAGCACCATTACTCGTGTCATAATACCCAACGGTCGGGCTCAACCGTCTCCAATGCTGAGGCAGATACCGTACCTGGGATAAGGCACAGGAACAGGGGGTATAGGTGTGTGTGCTTATTGAGTCTATACAGGGCCATTATCCACATGTAATAATGCCCAACGGTCTCCAGTGCTGAGTGTCATAAGGCATATAGGGTGAAACTGAGAGATACAGCACACGTTGGAGGTGGTGGATCACTTAGGCAGAGGATCACACGGGGGGAAGCCCATAGACTGAGGGTAGCTGATGACACAGGAGAGCAGGGCATGTGTCTTTAAGGTGTTAACCCGGATCTGGGTGGATCTGTGTGGATGTCTATAGTATAAAGGGTAGCTCTATATGCTGATCCCGTAGTGGAAACATTCAGGCTGTGTGGAGGCTAATATTGAGTCAGGATTAACTCACATCTTACACCTGGATCAAACAGTGGCTGTATGTGTTACTATTACTGGTTATATTACTGACATAATTTCTACATGAATGGAGGTGTTGTGGTAGTGTGAGTGGCAGTGGGAGAGGTGCAGGAGGGGCACGTACAGGCTACAGCACTGGGTGTACCGGCCTGGTCTGATTGTACATGATTGACCTGCTGTAAGGGAGTGGTCATATTTTAACAACAGGGGGGGGGGGGGGGGTCGGTGGATTTTCGCGCAAGCTGGTTGAAATTTTTTTGGTCCCCCCCACGGGAGGGGTCGAAATCTTTTTGGTCCCCCCCTGAGACAAGTTGAAATTGAGCGCGGCCGACCCCTTTGAGCTATAGTTGTGCGCAGGCTTTTTCGCTAAAAAGGGGTGCAAATTTTTTGGTCCCCCCCTCAAGAGGGGTCCAAATTTTTTTGGTCCCCCCCCCTTCAAGGGGTCCAAATTTTTTTGGCCCCCCCCAAATCCACCACTCCCCCCCCCCCTGTTGTTAAAAAATGACCACTCCCTAAGTGCTTTGTGACTTGAACAGAGGCAGTTTGTCAACCACACGTATATACTGCATGTATGATAATACACATGTATGACTTCTGCTGTCAGTGGTGAGGGGTACATCTAACATCTCCTGGTACCTTTAGACAATGTGAGGTATTCCTCCAATAACGTCTGCTCCTCAGAGTGTGTTACCATATTACTGACATCATTACTACCTGAATGGAAGGGCTATGAGTGGCAGTTGAGGAGGTGTAGGAGGGGCCCGAGGAGGGGGCACAGACATGAGTGCACTGACTTGTTATGTTATGATTGACTTGGCCCCATTTGGGGAGAAGCAGTTTGCCAATCACATGCATGCTCAATGTGTGGTACGCCCTCAGCTGACGGAACCAGTGACCAGGATTTTAGTTATTCTGTCTAATATCGACGGATTCTTGGGAACATTATAAGCCACCCTCATAACACTGTCTGTGACAAGCATGACATCTAGCTCGTATGCACTGGCACCCCCGGATCTTGTGAGCCATTTATCAAAATAGTTTCCACCCTTCCTACTCTTCAGTTCATCATTGGTCACATTGCACTAGAACAACGAGTGCACGGCCACCGTAGGGGATGGTACACGATATAATTACCAGGACGATCTAGGGCATGTCGACCTGGATCCCAGAATGATCCAAACTTGTGACAAGCGTCTGACAGATCTCTGAAGTGAGACAATACCAGCTTATTAAAGATCAAAGGCACGTGTGGACATTAAAGACGCTGTTAAGGATCCACCTTGCTGGAGGAATGCCAGGTCTATGTTGATTAGGTCACACACCTCTGGAGGAAGCCCTCAGATCCTGAGGATAGGACACTGGTATATGAGCAGGCAGGGAGTCGGGACACCACCTTGGACATCTACTGTACGGCTACTGACAAGCTGATATAGAAACACCTCTGCCAGAGACTCTGGAGGAAACCCTCAGATCCTAAGGAGTGCCAGCTCTATGTTAATTAGGTCACACACCCCTCTGGAGGAAGCCCTCAGATCATAAGGACAGGACACTGGTATATGTGCAGGCAGGGAGTCGGGACAGTGAGAGACACCGCCTTGGCTATCTACTGTACATCTACGGACAAGCTCATATAGAAACACCTCTGGAAGAAACCCTCAGATCCTAGGACCAGGATCTGAAGATGAGACACTGGTACATTTATATCTGCAGTTAGTGAGGGCAACACCTTGGACTTTTACCTCAACGCGTAACAATCAGAACTGGTATAGATAGCAGGACTTATCCCAGGGTTACCATGGATGCTGTTAGGTAATGATTGGTGACACTATTAGAGAGCCTGGATCATATGTATCAGATCCTCTGATTTCTGGATCACCCATTTTAGAAATCCTACATTGGATGGGACAGTTATCAAATGCTCCAGCAAACCTCTGGGTTTGTGAGCTACCTTTTACATATAACGGTTCATCTTATGCAATGTTAATGGACTGATCAGACCACATCTGATGATTTGTGGGTATCGTGCAAGGTTGTGTCAATTTTATATCTTTCATGATCTGAAAGAACACATAAACTCGAAAGGATAAAAGGAAAGGGACCATGTCTCGCTTAGAGAGATCAGCTCTAAAGAGATCTACCATGGCGAGATCCAACTTGGAGAGATCTAACTTGGCAAGATCCAACTTGGAGAAATCGACCATGGACAGATCCAAATTGGAGAAATCCAACTTGGAGAGATCCACCATGGACCGGTCTGCCCTGGAGAGGTCTGCCCTGGAGTCACGGCTGGGGATAGACTGGAGGCCCACCTATTCGTCAGGTTCTTCTACAGAGGAGTCATTCTCCTCAGACCAATGCTCCGTCCTCTCTGCTCAAGGTAAATAATATTATAATTAAAATAATTATATGTCAGAAATTAGTAAACATTGGTGTATGGAGAAATCCACTGTAGGCATGTGTTCAGGCGAGGAACCAAAAAGGGTGCCTGTTAAACCTTAATTTGGATGCAGATTGAACTTTTCTGAAATGTAATATGATGTGTTGGCTACCATTTTTGTAGGTGTACACTAGATTATACTGTAGGTGGACAGTTCATTGTAGGTAAACAGTAGAATCTATTGTAAATCTACAGTAGATTCTACTGTAAATAGATTCTACAGTAGATTCTACAGTAGATTCTACAGTGGATCTACAATAGATTCTACTTTGTATATACACTAACTATTTACAGTGCATCTTGTTCAAACCCTGTCTTCACCAGTTCAGACATATTTCCACCTGGACATTCCTCAAATACCACTGATACTAGATCAATTACTGTTGGACTCTCTTAATTAAGACTTTTCCCAGAGCAATCCTGAGAAACTTGATTCTGTAAGGTTAGTCCCTTAGAAGATGCCGCCACCACAGATGATCTAGTCATCTTACCTTTATTTTCCCAGGGAGCTCATCAGAAAACTCAGCTCCCCTGATACCCACAAACCCGATACTATGACATCACCAATACCTGTGCCCCATAATCAATGACGTCACATCCAGCTGACCCAATATTGGTGACGTCACGAGCGGCGTTTGGCAACGCTCAGATCAAATTCTCATTTCCTAACGAGATCACCCGTCCTTTTCGTCTGATATATCCTCTCGATCCTCTTTTCCTATCACCCCGTGCGTCAGTGCCCTACGTCACGGTGACGTCACGATGACGTGACTATGGTAACGTCAGGGGTGGCTGGCTGTCTGGTGTTTACTTGTCACGTTGACCTTGAGTGATCAGACGGTTGGAGTTGATTACAGAGGAGATTGGGGTTGTACTTTCACACAGATACACCAGGCTACGTACGCCCAGATTCAAATAAAATCCCAACATGGAATTTATAGAATTTTATAAAATGCCTGTATGAGATCTGTATTGCAAATGCACGTGGTCAGTTTATCAATTGATTAATATCAAAGTATATTTGGTAATAGGATATACAACAAAGAAATAGGAGAGATTGTATGCTTTTTGATTGTGGAAGACAATTAACATACACCAAACACCCCTAAAAGGAGAATGAAATTTGCAAAAGTCAAAGTGATAATCGACATGAAGTTTGATCAAATTTTCACTTTGGCTTTTGTAAATTCACTATTCTCTGCATGGGCTAGCTCTAGGAGGTGTCCATGACACCTAATTAGGTCAGGTGTAAGAGAGTATGTCGTTATCTGTGACAGTTGACAGTAAACTGACAGTTGACAGACACGACCCACAGGTGTCACCTCCTGCTAATTACACCCAGTAATTAACCCACTCCCTCACCTGCTCAGGGTGCAAGGCGAGCTGCTCCCTCCTAGCACAGTCTTGGTGTTTATACTGGTGAGTGAGGACAGGGATGTGCTTGGAGATGGGAGAGGAGCTGATTGAACTGACCACCCAAAAGCATGGTGCTTATAAACAATGGACAATCTAATACCATGTCCTTGGCTTAAAGCATAAATACAGTGACTCACTTGTACTATTACATAGACGGTAGTGTCATATCCTCATAATTCAACTTTTCTTCCTGATATTTATGATAGACCCCTATCATTAAAGACATTTCCCAATTTCTTCTAGAATCCCGCAGAGTCTATACGCCCTAATAGAATTACCACAGCACCTCAGGCGCCCCCTGGAGGCCCCTACTAAAATTTAAATCACAAACACACATTTTTTCAATAAATATGAACATGGTGGAACATGCTCCCTGAACCCGCCAGATGGCGTCTTGCGCCGCTGCTGCTGGTCCCCGGATGTGTAACCATGAGGTACCAGCGAAAGTCACAAATCTCACTCTCCAACCAGTTCTTTAGCACCAGACCAGAACCCATACACAACTAAATATGTGCATGGAGAGTGCAGAATGTTTCTGTTTTTGTTTCATGTTGTGTTTTCTCTTCCATCTTTATATTCCCCACTTCCACTTCCGGAAGTTGAACTTGGCACAAAATACAAACCAGCTGAGGCATCTGACGCTGTTGCTAGGCAACCACAGATAACACGTGCCTTAATTCAACCTGATGGTAAGGCCAAAAAGGGGTGTTTCAGTTTACCCGACCATTCCTAGCAAAACAGGGCATACCCTAGACATTTTTATCCAATTTAAAAAAAGGATTAATGATTTGATAATCTGTGGGTCAATGTCAATGAGTCAGCATTGGAGTCAATTTCTGGCTACTTGTCAGGCCAAAGTAAAAGAAAAGAAAAAAAAAAGATCCGACTTTCCTACCCTAGATTTCAGACCATGTAACCCGAAACACACCATATATTTTTTGGCCTAAATTCAAACTGATGGTAAGTTAGTGTTGGGTTGTGTTAGAGCCCTTTAGTGTTGTGTCTAGAGGCAGCTGGTGTGTAGGTTAGGGGTGTAGCCTGTCAGCTGTAATACATAGATGTATTGGAGTCGGGATGTTACTGTTTCACTCTATAATGTCAATTTTAATCCTTGATTAATGCATATATAAAGGCAGTGATCCATGGTACAGAATGAATGTGCATTGGATCAACACAAACAACTCTGTGAATCATGGAACCTTTTCATTGGCATTCTAATACCATTTTATGTAGGTTATTTGAAATGCATTGGTCTCACGCTAAATCATTTATGAATGGTGCCCCTACCCCCAGGAACCCAAACGATAATACACGATAGGAGGGAAAAACATCCTTGAAATGCATTGGTCGTTATAAGATCTCAGATGTAGAAGTAAGAATTGGTCTTATCAAGGACGCATGTGAACAAGAGATCCCTCCCCCCTCCCCGCGGGCCCACCACCCCTTTTCCATTCTCGTATAAAGGACGTTCTCATTGTGTAGTACTCATGTGCCCTTAGTTTAGAAACATGATCAACATCATCTACAAATAACGATAGGCATATTTGATAACAGTATAGAAAATAACCCATGTCTCAGATAGAGAATGCCAGATGTAATCCCCTGCCTTGTGTCAAGTCTAATCCTCCCTGTTAGCAGCCTATCATAACTCACCGGAAGTTCTGCCTGTCACGTGATCCATTTGCAGCGTGCCCATTGTTGACAGAGCTTGGTAACCATGACTACGGTTTGTTTACATTGTCGGAGGTTTCCTTGACAACCAGAGAGGGACAGTAACTAGGTGGTGACGGACACTCCCCGGGTTACCTAGCAACCACAAGGGGACGCCAGGCACACATCATTGTCACTGGATGCCTTAGTGGTAACCATGGAAACCCGGGAAACAGGGGTAGGATGGAATGTCTCAAATGGGTGTGTGTGTAAAGAGAGGGGGGAAGTGGGAACACACCATGAAATACTACATGTAAGAGGTGGAACAGAAAACTCACGATGGGTGCAATTTGTCTGTATACATGTAATATTTAGTTTCCCATACTTATTTTCCCTGTTTTGGCCTTGATTTACTGTATTTCCCCTGAAGATATTCCATCATGTAAATGTACATGTAATTGCAGAACCTACATTGCATATGTTACATGTAAATATATCCTCCATGCATCTATAGTTTGGCTTTATGGTGAGCTGACAGGGCTAACAGAGAACTCTTATTGCCGTAATTGGGTCACAATAATACACATACATTATGGCAGTGGTTATGAGTACAAAAGAATCAGGATATATTAACAGATGCCTCTGTCTCCTTTATAGTTCTAGTCACGCATGTCCTGTGTTAGTATTATAGCTCTGTACCCTGTAACTATAAAACAATAGAGTGCTGACACACCCAGTTTATACATGGTTTTAACCCTTTAAGGACGGCATAATGCTTTAATGCGCTATTGGTCGTCATAATGCAAGAATGCAGCACTGGCGAGTAACTCACCAGTGCCGCATTCAAGCATCATGCCGACCCTACTGTTTTCAAATATCCCGAAGGGTCGGCATGAGGTACCAATGCACCCCTGGCGAGTTACTCACCAGGGGTGCATTGGTGCATCATGACAACAAATGCCATCATTGAATGAAATGCCATCCTTAAAGGGGTTAAAGATGGGTCAGCAGCTAATTTGGGGTCAATTTTTGTTTTTCATTTTTTCAACATATTTGTGTTCATACTGTCCATATAAATATGTGTGTAGCTTTTTAAATCATTCGGACACATATCAATCCATAACAAGAATTGCGGTTGTTGCCGCGTAAAAAAATGCCTCAGGCATTTTATACGCGGCAACAACCGCAATTCTTGCATTTGAAGGAACATAATGTCTACATGGTTGGTATATTTGTAGGGGACCCATTCAAGACACCATATAAACAGGGCGGGAGGATGATATAACTGACAGATGTTACACAACAGGGGAAAACGTGCCATTACAGGGATTTAGTGTAATATACAGCCACTAGGTGGCCACCAGTGCAGCAGCACTAATAGAACCATTGAATTCCTTTGGTCCATGTTAGGGGGGGTAGGTAGGATTATAATCAACCTCAGGAGCATGGAAATGGGTGTTGCTAGGCAGATAAACAATTAGAATAGCTGTTGCTAGGCAGCCAGCTGTCTTAGCAACAAACCAATGAAACCATTGAATTCCTCGTGTCCATGTTAGGGGAGGTAGGTAGGATTTTAATCAACCTCAGGAGCATGGAAATGGGTGTTGCTAGGCAGATAAACAATTAGAATAGCTGTTGCTAGACAACCAGTTGTCTTAGCAACAAACTAATATAACGTTTGAATTCCTTGGGTCCATGTTAGGGGGGATAGGTACAATTATAATCAACCTCAGGAGCATGGAAATGGGTGTTGCTAGGCAGATACACAATTAGAATAGCTGTTGCTAGGCAACCAGCTATCTTAGCAACAAACCAAAAGAACCATTGAATTCCTTGGGTCCATGTTAGGGGGGGTAATAACAATTATTATCAACCTCAGGAGCATGGAAATGGGTGTTGCTAGGCAGATAAACAATTAGAATAGCTGTTGCTAGGCAACCAGCTGTCTTAGCAACAAACCAATAGACCCATTGAATTCCTTTGGTTCATGTTAGGGAGGGTAGGTACGATTATAATCAACCTCAGGAGCATGGAAATTGGTGTTGCTAGGCAGATAAACAATTAGAATAGGTGTTGCTAGGCAACCAGCTGTCTTAGCACCAAAATGATAGAACCATTGAATTCCTAGGGTCCATGTTAAGGGGGTAGGTACGATTATAATCAACCTCAGGAGCATGGAAATGGGTGTTGCTAGGCAGATAAACAATTAGAATAGCTGTTGCTAGGCAACCAGTTGTCTTAGCAACAAACCAATAGAACCATTGAATTCCTTGGGTCCATGTTAGGGGGGGTAGGTATGATTAGAATCAACCTCAGGAGCATGGAAATTGGTGTTGCTAGGCAGATAAACAATTAGAATAGGTGTTGCTAGGCAACCAGCTGTCTTAGCAACAAACCAATGGAACCATTGAATTCCTTGGGTCCATGTTAGGGGGGGTAGGTACAATTATAATCAACCTCAGGAGCATGGAAATTGGTGTTGCTAGGCAGATAAACAATTAGAATAGCTGTTGCTAGGCAACCAGCTGTCTTAGCGACAAACCAATAGAACCATTGAATTCCTTGGGTCCATGTTAGGGGGTATAGGTATGCTTATGATCAACCTCAGGATCGAAGGTTGATTAATATTAATTTTATCATTATATGCATAAATTTGTGTTGTGACACCTTAAAACAAAATGGCGGCACCCCTAAAAACAAAATGGCGGCACCCGTACTGACTTCCTGTCAAATGAAAACAATATAATGCCTCAACCTGGTAGTTCGCAAGCTCACCACCAGGGCCCCTTCAGGGCCTTTCGGCCTTAAAAAAGTAGAGCAAATTATGGTCAGAATGGGTCATGTGACCCAACTCTATTACAGAAAGTCTCCTGACCTGGGTTGCTCTATATCTTATTTACACACATCAGAATGATTTAAAAAGCTACACACATATTTATATGGACATTAATATGAGCACAAATACGTTGAAAAACTGAAAAATAAAAATCTACCCCAAATTAGCTGCTAACCCATCTTTAATGCTTCTAGTATGTTGTGTCCCACCTGTCAGAGTCGTACCTGTATAACAAATAGCTGCTTAATACCGGGGTTAATGGTGGTTCCCAGCCCTGGGTCTCAGCCCCCTTTGTGTCAACACGTGACCTTAGATTGCAAGGTCTCTGAACAGACATGCACCACTAGTACTTAGTATACAGACATGCCCCCACCGGCCCCAGACTTTGTGTATTGTTATAAATATTCATTGTTTGGGACACAGAACCGTCACAGGTTATCATCTGGTCCCAATAAAACTACAGGTTTAACCCTTTAAGGGCAGCTCTCATGCATTATGCCCTTCTGTCGCCATGTTGCATGAATGCAGCGCGTAACTCGCCAGTGCCACCCTTTTGCATCAAACCCGCAGGACAATCCCACAGGGCTGATACACTCCCACAGTGTCATGATGCAATGGGCACTGCATTGCAAAATAGCTCAATGGCCGGGTGCAAGTCTACCCTAGTGAGTGGTTCCAGGCAGAGGGCGAGGACAGGTACCGGGCCTGGAGTTCCATACTCTTAGGGTAGGGGACCAGAAGGCACTGACCCTGGAGAAGAAGGGGAGACCGGCACACAGGAGACAGGCGCCGGGGAGGAGGGACGTCCAGCCCGGCCACTCACCACCCCCTACACGGTCTCCTACACCCTGGAGGCACCTGCACCACACAGGAGGAAGGAGGCACACCTTTAATTACCTGTTCTCACCTGTGGTACTCACCTGTGGGGGACTCAGCAGCAGCAGCCCATGAAGATACTAGTCTTGCACTAGTCTATGATTGTGAGTGGCCCCACACGGTCACCTACACCTACAGGAGGGACCAGAACCCTGGAGGAAGGGCACCTTTAACCCTTTAAGGACGGCATGTCGCTAAAAGGTAATATTTGTCGCCAGGGGTGCATTGGTGCATCATGACGACCAAGGGCATGATGCATTAAGGTATCACGCAGTCCTTAACCCTTTAGGGACGGATATCGCTAAAAGATGACATATGCAGCCCCGGCGAGTAACTCGCTGGTGCTGCATGCATTGGTGAAGCTGCATGCCGACCCTTCGTGACAGTATCAACTCCATAGGGTCGGCATGATGCTTGAATATAGCACTGGCGAGTTACTCGCCAGGGCTGCATTCATGCATCATGGCGACCAAGGGCATGATGCATTAAGGCACTATACGGCCCTTGAAGGGTTAATTACCTGTATAATACCTCACCTGTGGGAGAGTCATCAGCAGCAGCTCAGGAGGCACACCTGGACAGGTGAGGAGAGGGGCAGGATAAAAAGGTTGGTTACCAATACAAAACACCAGGTGAGGAGAGGGGCAGTATGGCAGTATTGACGCCCCACCTGTGGCACTAGGACCTGTTGCACTGGAAGATGATACTAGTCTTGCACATGGCTCTGATAGTGCTACCAGATTCTATTTGCAATATTCCCTCTGTTACGACTATATGTTATACAGGAGAACATCAGGTTAGCTCTGCACAACAACTTCCTGGGAGCTGATACTAGTCTTGCACAAGTCTGGAAATGTGCCACCAGATTTTATTTGCAATAATATCAACAATTCCCTAGGCTAGACTTTCTTACCCTTCATATTAAACAGAGGTTGAAAACGACTACAACTGGACGACATCAGGTTACTAGCCCTGCCACTCACAGCTTTACCAGGGAGATCGTCCGAGCTCATGCTAGTCTTGCACAGGTCTGGGATAGGTACCACCAAATTTTCTTTGAAATATTACTCCCTGGTTAAGTTACCCTTGACCCTCCTCTGAGCCTGAGGTCCTCTGAGGAAAAGGTGGACATTCATGAGGACATGTGCGGACCCCATGTGTTGCATCCTATCCAGGCCTATTGCACACCTGTACAGGTAGATCTAAGATAAAGCGTGACACGTGCAGAGGTCCACAAAAGGTGCACTGTGTGGGGGAGGAGAGGAGGGGGTGGGGCAGGAAGGGGCGGGGCCCTCCACCCCTCCTCACCCCCCGCCCTACCTTACCACGGGCAATATCTTGACATGCACCCCTCACTCCTGTGTGTACCCGGGGCAGTGGGGGGGGGGGGGGCACTCCTTATCTTTTCAAGTTTTCTATAGTCACTACTAGTATAGTATCACCCAAAATTCGGTACCCTTTTCATGGGAAAGTTTGCAAAAAAGGAAACAGACCCTAATTATGACAGCAAAATAAAAAAAAACAAAAAAACTTGAAAGTACTTGAAAGGTCTGAAAATATGCCAATCTACCCCTGAATTTGCAATAACGACACCCTTTATCTAGAGCCCTCGTGGGTATGAGCCTATGGCCCAAAACGGACCCTTTCCCTTGGAATCGTGTTCACACATGATATCCAAAACTGAGGAAGTGCCCCCCCCCCCTAGAGCCCTTCACCACCACCACCACCACCACCACCACCACCACCACCACCACCAGTACCATAAGTTGAGGGAGTGCCCCCCCCCCCCCGGGTACCACCACCAGTACCATAAGTTGAGGGAGTGCCCCCCCCCCCCCCGGGTACCACCACCAGTACCATAAGTTGAGGGAGTGCCCCCCCCCCCCCCACTACCACCAGCACCAGTACCCATAAGCACACCTCCAGCTGGAGGCCTGAGGCACCGGGCACTGATAGCACGGACACATGCACTGGTACTATAAGGGGGTAGGAGGAGGAGGTACTGGGACTGAAGACTGCTACTCCCATATTTACAGGGCTGGAGAACTCTGACAGGGTTATAACACCATGGATTTATACCAAATCTAGCTGTAATTGTTTATTGTTAGGCAGGTCTACAACTGATAGCAGAGGACACATAAGTCTGCTGACAGAAAAGGAGGTACATGTACTTGGGCTGCAGAGCTGCTACTCCCATAGGCATAGCCACAACGTTACTGACAGGTTGATTGTGTCAAACCCACCTCACCATGGAATCTACCAACTCTAGCTCTAATTGTTAATGAGGCAGGCCTATAGTACTAATAGCACAGGATACATGTATAGGTATGATAAGGGTTAGGTGGAGGAGGAGGTTCTAGGTTTTGTAGCCATGCTTCTCCCATATCGACACCACAGTACCGTACAGTACCATGCAGGAGTATCACCCACACCCCACCACGGGCCACCTCCACCAGCTCCTCCAGCTCTAATTGTTAATTTCCCCCTTGCTGTGGACTCTGGAACCTAAGAAGCAAGAGCAGAGGGAAAGGAGGTTATACCCAGCCCAGTGTCCCCCCAGTGGCAGAGCACTTGATGGATTGTACTCATTGTGAATGGACCAGGTCTGTGATGACAGATAACTAGTTAGTTCTAGTTGGAAACAGACCCGGCTATAACCATTGACTTCTTTGGGGCCTACCATACCGTCGCGTTTAAGCGCCGGGTATTGAATAAGCACCGGTCTTGTATAAGCGCCGGGGGTATGAGGGTCTTGAAATTACTCTTAAGCACTAAAACTGGATCTTGAATAAGCGTCTGTCTTGTATAAGCGCCGGGATAAACACTCCTCCAAAGTTATAAGCGCCGGGGCGCTTAAACACGACCGTACGGTTCTTGCTATAACTTAGTCCGGGAACTTTAATAGTATAAGAAGAAGTGTTCTGCAGCAGTACTGATACAGATGGATATACCCGATGACAGAAGGGATACCCAAGGAGGAATTATTGGTAATGCATATTGCCAGTCAGAGAAAACCACTTACAGGTTCATCGATCATAGGCTGACATGACCACTACTGTTACTTATACATGAACTACATGTTAATATTATAACCAGAGTTGTTATAGGTTATAGGATACTGTAAACATTAGGCGTAGACCTACTCAAGGAGAGCAATATTGGTAGTGTATTATTGCCAATATTGCCAGCCAGAGGCAACCACCAGGGTACATTTGTTTAGATTAACGGTGCCAGCCAGTTTACTGTGGTTATTTTTAGTTACCCTCTCATAACCATAGTTTATCTATTACATCAATAACCACTATAACTGACTACCTGCTACCTGCTACAGGTGACATATTATAACCATAGTTGTTATAGGTTATGTATAAAATACCTCACACCTGGACAGGGTTATGGCATATAACCATAAGTGTGCACCCCTGGACATCACAGACTAACAATGTTAGTAGCATGCTAATACCTTGTGATAACACATCAGGTTTCTGGATACCAATGTTGATGAACAACACCACTTCTATACCGTGTTACACCGTATATACATGTTATAACTACGTCACTATAATAATGGTGTATCATACATACAATGTGTGGACCACTGTTAAGAATTGGCAGCACAAAATAACAACTGGTAATACCAACTCGACTAATAGAAAACACACCTACAAGTTCCAGGAATCCAGTTAGACTATAAGGCCATTAATGGCACAACATCCAGCCATTAGTGTTGACCACTGCCCTGTAAAGGCAGTACAGAGTAACACCTTGTAATAACAAACAAAACAGGACTTGTAAATACTTGTAAATACCAATCTACATCACTAACACCAATACACAACATACCTCTATACGTTCCAGGAATCAGTTTAGACTATAATGCCATCATTAATGGTACACACACCCATTCAGTGTGGACCACAGATAGACAATGAGGGTGCCAGCCAGCTTACAGTGGTTATTTTGAGTTGGCCTCTCATAACCATAGTCTATCTATTACACACACCCATTTAGTGTGGACCACTCCCCAGTACTGACAGGAAAGGATAACACACTAGAACAACACATCAGTGCAGCCTAACATCTTGTAATAACACATCAGGGCTTCTTAATACCCATGTAAATCACCAACACCAGTTTTACCTCTACCAGTCCCATAGGAACCCATGCTAGCACCCCACTGGTGTTTGACACATGTATACATACCAAGGTGAGGGTGTTTTAACATGCAGGCTGACTCCTGTAAGGGGGAGTGGAGGATGTTAGAGACTAAGAGAGAGGAACCATAACATTACAAGTCTGCTACTGATGAGCAGCTCACTCTGAGGCGGAGGTCGACCGAGGAATTAACTCTCTGTGATGTTAAAATATGTAGCAGGGGCCTGAGCCATATAAAACCTGCTTTTGTAGGAGTTCCATTTTTTTGTAAGAATTTCTGTAATTGAATATCTTAATTTCAAGCCAAAAGGTGACCAATATCACAGGATTTCCTGCATTTTGATCACCTGGGAGTGACACCCCTAGCTCAGCCTCACTGTGTGACACTCTCCTAACACATTCTTTGTCTAGACTCAAGCCAAATAGTTCCCAGTTGCATGGCTAGGACTTTTCATAATTTGCCTCCTGCTGGCTAAGGATTCTAGAGCCAGAAGTCTACAGGACCGCTAATGGACATAGACTGCACCCTCAAGTATAACAACATATTATTAAAAAAAAAGTTGTACCCGTACAGAGAGGTATCTAGCTCAAGTTGGCGCTATCTTACACTACAGAATGTCACCATGAGCAGCTCAGAGAGCAGCTCCCCCTGTTAGGAGGCTGAGGAGGCTGAGGGTAGGAGTGAGGAGCAGATACAGACCACTCCTCATGGCCACTGTTTGCTTATGAGTCAATAACACAAATACACAGGATACCCTGAGTACCTCCTCCAGCCGCCAGGGGGCCCTCATGCCTTTACACTACACTGACAATCTTTGTGCACTAATGCTTAGTCTGTAGTGACTACCCCAGGTTAGTCATATCAGGGATATTAACCAGATTGATGAGCTAATATTAAAAAATGACCGAGGCAGATCCAGCAGTGCGCCACACAGTGATTCAACTTACTAAATCTATATGACTGATGCCTTAATCAAAAAGACTTAGCCCAATACTCATAGAAACATCAAGACTAAGGTGGGTTGGTCAGCATTGACTAACCTGGCAGTTTTAACCAACAGTGATTTATCTATCACTAGTGACTGGGTTGTTGACTAAGGTCGGAATTTCAGTGTAGGACTTTATACCAAGCCACTAGCCCCTGGCTCTCTGGTGCGCTGGGCGGTAAAGTGGCTGGACGTTTTTGTGTGTGCAACCCTGGAGTTGTGTTCATACTGGGTTGGTTAGTGTGCTGAGGTACCCACCCCTCAGCAGTAGCATCATCATAACCTCCACCCTGGAGAGGAGGGGACTACCTGCCCCTGCTGGAGGTGATGGACAATGGTCTGCCTGACATCTGGGAGACTGGGACAACACCTGGACTAGACCTGGAGGTAATAGTGACACGCCCCTTTGACACCCTGGAGGACTAGTGTATCTATAGCTATACCGTACAGTACTACCCAGGGGGAAAAGGATGCTACCTCTATAATAGACAATGGTCTGACTTCTTACATACTCTATGATCTGTCTGACTCTCATGGAGACTGGAGTTAATAGTCTTATGTGTTGCTGACACCCTGGAGGGGGAACTAACTCTCAGTGCAGTATAGCCGCACCCAGGGGAGGAGTAGGATACCTGGTGGAAGTAGCCAATGGTATGACCAACATGATTATATACATTTGTACACCACATTAGCAGCATCATAACCCAGCCCTGGGAGGAGGCTACCTGCCCGCAGTCTGCCTGGTACTGGAGGTAATATCCAATGGTCTGTCTGGTCGACACCTGGGAGACTGAGCAACACCTGGACTAAAGACAGGACCTGGAGGAAGGTGGAGTTAATAGTCACACGCCCCTTTGACACCCTGGAGGAGGGGGAGGGGCGCTATGCACCTGATGTATGCAGCTATACGGTATAACCCCACGCTGGAGGAGGAGGAGGATACCTGGGAGTAATAGCCAATGGTCTGACCAAAGGCTTCTCATGCACTCTATGGTCCGACCAACACCTGCCCTTCTGAAACCCTGGAGGATGTATAGTTAGGTACTACCCCACTAGGGGGAGGGGGAGGCTGCCTATACCCGCTTGAAGTTAATAGCCAATGTTCAGTCTGGAGTGGGAAAACACCTCCAGGCTGGAGCTCAGAGTCACATGTGTTGCTGACACGCTGGAGGAGGTAGCTACATCATAGGGCCCCATCCTGGGGAGGGGTAGGCTACCTGTAGGTACTAGTAATACCTTTCAGTCTCTGACTATTGGAGGGTGAAGGTTATAGTCCCATGTATTGCTGACACCCTGGAGGACTGGGTCCATACCTGGTGACCCTGGAGGAGTTACAGTAGACTGGAGGAGGTTGTTACACCTGGATGTAGCTCTACCTGCTACCAGGAGGCAACATGGGTGACAACAAGACAGTGCTAAGACAAGGTAGGGGACATGTCGACGATTTCTTTGGGAGTTCTTTGCACTGGTTTGATATTGTTGCTTGCTTATGGTTGTTCCTGAGAGATCACTGCTGCAAAGTTTGTTGATTGTTTGTGCATTGGTTCTTGGAGTGATTTTGAACAACAGTTGAATTTGAAACTATTTTATTTCATTACTAATTGCTTTATTGGGAAGGAATGATAAGTGCAATGGTCACTTGGAAAAACACTTGATGGTAACTTGAGTAACTGGGTATATCATGAATATTTCAGAAAATATATACATTAATATTTATATAACTATAAACCACACTGGCTTGAATAAGCACAGTAGTCTCAAATAAGCACAGACAATGGTAAATAATGTTTTGTGGCACCCTACACCTTGTCAATATCAGCTTATAACTTAGTGCTATTTGGCTATGTTCAAGTGTTTCTTATAAGTGAGGTACAATAAGTTTATCCAGCTTTGGTAGTGCAGAAAAATAAATGGGTCTATATCACCCCAGCTAAGCACACACCCGTGGTCCCTACTGTTTATGCTGGGGGTCCCCTCCACTGTTGACAAAACATGGTTGATATGAAACTCAAATATTGGATGAGATTCTTAAAGCCCTTTAAGGACAGCATAGTGTTTTGATTTGAATGATACATGAATTCAGCTCTGGTGAGTTACTCGCCAGTTCTGCATTCATGCATCATGACGACCCTACAGAGTTGCCCAAGTAGCAAACCAAACTGGGCCCCAGTTGGGCCCCGATTGGGCTGCAAACTGGGCCCCACCTGTGTTTCCCGACTGGGGCCCTGCGAGAACGGGCACTGGGCGCCAGACCGGGCCCAAGTGGGCTAGCCCAAACTGGGCCCCGCCAGGGCCCCGAATGGGCCCCACTTTACTATTTTAGGGTTACAACTTGCATAATAGGGCAGTCCAGTAATCAATTTTAATTAATACATTCCCTTACATTTATTCAATGACTAATATATAGCTGGGCTTGAGGTGGGCACAGGTTGGGCTGGCCCAAGGTATGATTCTGGTATCCCTACCGGAAGCCCTTCAAGTCATGCATTTTCTACACAGAAGATAGAAAATGTATTCATCAAGTTTAAGTCAGCAAAGATGAGACTTGTGCAAGTGGCTAGATACTATTTCATCTTAGCCATCAAATCTGCAGCTGATACCTTCAGGTTATGTGGGTCCATGCCTTATAGTTATTTTTTAACCACATTGTAGGGGTCTCCAGGTGAATACTTCATTTTCTACTTTGTTTTACACATTAAAATGGAAACTTCCATATATTATCAAACTGCATTAAAATACCTTCATTCACATACATGTATTAACTACATGACAGATTTTGGCTTTATTGTATCTATGAAGAAGTTATCTTGAATTGGAGGAATTCTCTCTACATGGTATAGAGAGGCCATCTAGTGTCAATGCTTAGAACCACATAGTCCTCTAGTGTCAATGCTCTAAACTACTTGCTGGGAAGCCCATGTCAAGCCCACAGAAAGCCCAACTATGATTTTCCAGCAAAATCATCATTATAAAATTTCATTTTTATTTTATTTTAAAAGGAGAGTTTGATTCACATTGTTAGGGACTACCATAAAGTATTTTTGGAAATGAAAATTAGCCCAGTCTAAGCCCACCTAAAGCCCAATCATACATTTCCTACCCAAAAGTGACTATAACATGCTTATTTTTGGAATCTTTTTAATGGAGAGTATGATTCAAGATATTTTTGATATTTACAAAGCATGTTGTAAAATTCACTTAGCCCAACTGGGGCCCCACTGAAACCCATGGATTTGCCAAGCCCAAAACGCAGCCCAGTCCAGCCCAAGGTTGCCCAAGGCAAACCCAACTGGGCCCCAGCTGGGCATGTTACTTGGGTGAGACACTCCTGAAGCAGCCCAGCGAGTTACCCGCCAGGGCTGCATTGGTGCATGTCAATGGCAAATATCATCTTTAAAAGAAAAGACCGGCATAGCAAAAAGTCTAGTTATACCGATTCATTGTATATTAATAAACTTCAAACCGAGCTGCATTCCTCAATTCCCTTATTCACATTCCTACAAAACTATTTTATATTAAGAAAAACATGCAACTATTGGGTCTGAGTGGGGGCTGCCATTTTCTTGGCCACTGACCTCACAAAGGAACATTCTGTTGGTGCAGCAAGCACAAGAAGGCAGCACCTGTACACGGCAGGTACATATAGGGCAGACATGGTCCATAAGGTGGCAGGCTTGTTACCCTTTGGGTACACGTTGGGTATACCTATACATGCCATTGATCATAACCCCCATGGTCCTACTGTACATCCAACCCTGTCCCCGCACCCCAGCCCTGCACTCAGTATGGAAAGCATTCTGACTGGCCTGCCTCAGTGAGAGCTTTCCTCCCCGCCACACTCTCCTTGTCTGGGGGAACCTGGCGAGGCTGCCAAAGGGCTTGGCTAATGAGTTCTCTGTAAGAGTCTTAGTTATAGCTGTGGTCAATAGTCAAATGGTCAGTATAGGTTCAGGAGTGCGGGGACCGGGGATACGCCAGACAAAGTATACACCCACCGTGGCCGTGTTCAGGCCCCAAGCAGCAGGGTGCCAGTGTAGGTCGGTGGGCTGGTCCTCTCTGACGTCATTTTCACGGCATCTATCACCAAATCTCGCAACAAAATGTCAGCCCCCTTTGGTAGATGAATTGGGTTTGATTTCTTTGTTTTAATTCATGAAATGTACAACCTTTGGGTGAATGACACTCATAGATGTGTAATAAAATCACAGCTGCATTGATACAAATTTGGTTGAAAATACGATACTCTTTTCTTTTAAGAGACATGTCGACATTAAAGAGTTAAGTAGTTGGAGGTTTTATGAGAGGTTTTTGGGAATTCAGGAATGTTGCTCTAGATGCCCAACTCGTGTGTCTCAGTTATGTCAATATTGACATGCCTCTGTCAGCTCCTTGTTTGTTTTGCGACCCCGCACCCCCCCCCCAAAAAAAAAGAAAAAAGAAGAGGGCTTTGCTGGGGTTTTGCTGTCTCGTCTTCACCACAAAGTGGTAATCTTTCAACATCTGAGGGAGCGTTGTTGTTTTTTTATCTCTTTTTTTTTTGGGGGGGGGGGGGGAATAAATTTGACCAAGAAAATAATTTGACCCCTTGAGGTATGGACGATGTTCAAGTATGCTAAACAGGGGCGGATCCAGAAGGGGTGGTCTAGGGGGGGCACAGCCAAGAAAATTTGGTCTAGGGGGGGCACAGGCAGGGTTCTGGACCACATTTCCTATAGTTAAGAGTCATACCAAGGGCCATTCTCAGGGGGTCTAGGGGGGGCACGTGCCCCCCAGGCCACCCCCTGGATCCGCTACTGCTAAAAGACACATTTAATAGATGGACAATATTTGGACCTGGGTAATTCCCCCCCTCCCTCCTCCACCCAGCCCTCCTTCATATGTTTGCATTACAAGAGTCAGATTACAAGTACAACAAGGGTATGGCATCCAGGCACCCATTGTTCTGTGACCGAATGAAGCATTCTGCGATAGAGCCCAACTCAGGATTTCCCTCTCTGATTGGTCAAAATCTGTAGCAGATGCGTCCCTCTCCAATCACAACCTTGGAGTTGACTCAGAATTAGTTGCATACATTATCGTACATTAGTGGTGGGTTATAAGATGGCTGTACACGTATAGAGAGGTCATCTGCTCAGGTGGTGCCATCAGTCCCTACAGAATGGGGCACAGAATGTATATAGTCCTGAGTGAGGGCAAATGTTTTATACTCAGAGGTCTACAGGCGCGTGGCTAACATCAACAACATGGCAAATGGCATAGCACACTTGGGATGGGAGAAAATCATGTTCGCCATAAGGCCTCTGAGACTACAGAGCGAAAAGGAATTGAATAATGAAATATTACAAAGACCTGTAGCCTGTCTACCCTGCAGCTAGTGGGCCCTTCCCAGCAGGGGACAAACATTCAGGCAGCTATTCCATATTGTATTCAACAACAGAATAACTCATTGTTTATAGTATCAAAGCACACCCAGAGCTCAAACGTGCAAACTATATCTACCGCCATGCTGGCAAACCCTTGATAGCAATATTTCCAATAAGATTGTAATGAGATAAGATGGGAATTAAAGACCACAGGGGGGCAAATGTGAATAATACATAAAGTATTACAAAGACCTGTAGCCAATCTACCCTACAGTATAGTGGTCTCTGCTCAGCAGGGGACAAACAGTCAGGCAGCTATTCCATATTGTATTCCTCAACAGAACTCCTCATGTTTATCATACACACAGTCAGGCCTCAAACCCAGAAATTCTCTGCACACATACTTCTGTGAAGTTGAACCATTGATAAAGGAATATTTCCTGGGAAGATCAGATGACATTTATATAGAATTATTCCTCCCCTTCTATTTACTTATGAGAAATATCAACATTGGGGAAAGTGAAGTATACTACAGCAGTAGGCCCTACTTATAAGCTCAGAGGAGTTATGATTAGATAGGGAGATCAGTAGGTGGTCTGTATATATCTATACTCAGTTCCAGAGATTATCACCCCTTCCATTTACTAACATTGGGGGAAGTGACCTGCAGTACTTACAATCTCAGAGGAGTTATGCTTGGAACATATGCCTAGAAGGGGAATGTGTAGGTGGTCTGTATGGATCTTTATTTTTTTGAAATACAAGATGTCCTATGCTCTAGCACTGAAGGGCCGTATTCAATGCCCCCATTGAATACAACATGGCCGTATTCAATGGGCTAAGAAAAAGTTGGTTTTCATTCATTAAATAGCTTCAAATAAAAAAATAAACACAAATGCCAACTACATTGATACCGCTCTGACCTGCGGCTTCGTGGGATACTGCCCCAGCCCCCACTCTTGAAATACAACACAGACGGTATCAATGGGCGTTGGCATTTGTCTATATTCATTTCCAGAGATTATTCCTCCACTCATGAAATATATAACATTGGAGGAAGTGACATGCAGTACTGCCAAGCTCAGAAGAGTAATCACTATACTAGAGGGAGATCTGTTGGTGGTCTGTATATAGATCTATATTGAGTTCACAGTACAGTTGAGATGCACTTATACCATCTAACAGAAGGAGGCATTTATGAAGCATACACCCCACACTGTATTACCACACCACTAAACATGTGTTTATAAACCTCTAAGGACAGCATGATGCCTTAATGCATCATACCCTTGGTCGTCAAGATGCATGAATGCAGCCCTGGCGAGCAACTCACCAGGGCTGCATTCAATCATCATGCCGGCCCTAAAGGGGTTGAGACACTGCCGGAAGGTCGGTAAGATGCACTGGTGAGTTACTCGCCAGGGCTGCATTGGTGGATCATGACGACAAATGTCATCTTTTAGCGACATGCAGTCTTTAAAGAGATACACCGTTATAACCCCCAGGGGGTTCTAGGATGCCCCCAGGGTACTTTAGGGAGTGGTCATTTTTTAACAACAGGGGGGGGTTGGTGGATTTCCGCGCGAGCGGGTCGAAATTTTTTCGTCCCCCGCGAGAGGGGTCGAAATTTATTTGGTCCCCCCTCCAGCAGGTTGAAATTGAGTGCGGCCAAACCCTTTGAGCTATAATAATGCGCGGGCTTTTCCGCTAAAAAGGGGTGTACTTTTTTTGGTCCCCCCCTCAAGAGGGGTTCAAATTCTTTTGGTCCCCCCCCCCCTTCAAGGGGTCCAAATGTTTTTGGTCCCCCCTCCAAATCCACCACCCCCCCCTGTTGTTGACCACTCTCTACATATGCTGCATTGGATTTATATGTAGCCCCCATCTACAGAGTCAGATACCAAGTCTGAATAAAAACTGGGTAACCTCAAGTCTCTGACTGCTATTTCTGTCTGAGTGTGTGTGTCAATTCCTGGGGTTGCCTTCATCCATATTGCCCCAGCCTCGGCCAGCATCTATCCTATTTGGATAGTCTGGGAGCAGGCTGCCACTAACCCCAATACACATATTTTAAGTATTTCTTTCAAGTATAGGTGTTAATCACACAGTAGCCCCCACCTAAATCAATTACCCCTTTGTATTAGATAAGAATCTGTCTGTAGTTGAGAGTGAGCTCCTCAATACACTCTTTGGCGCCACGAAACTGGCGCAAAAGTGAAACGCAGACCTGCTCCCAGCCCATACTAAAGTATTTGGCTGGGAGTCCGAGACTGATATTGCCCCCTCCCCCTTCACCAAGTGTGGCAGCTGAATCATGTGGAGGGGAGATATCTCTACATTTATTATGGTCCAATCCCCCCTATACCTCTTACTGCTAGTACACATGTGTGTGGGCTATTTCAGTGCTGTACACACACTGAACCTATTCTAGACTTATTCTGTAGTACACACTACATATATGTACATGATGTATCATTCAGATTTGCTGGCCATGAGTCCAATTTATCATTAAAAGATGCCTCAGCCAAAATCTTATGTACGGATGATTATTTGTAGCTGCGGGAGTGGTCCCCATAGGAGAGACTCTGAGGTGAAATAGATATATTCATTTATAATCCATGTATAGAATTATGTAGATGCTAAACATAACCATATGTTCAAGTGAGGTATTTTCAATAACATTGAGTATAGGACAGGTAAGATAAATTGGCATTATTCCCACACTTTGCTCCCTTCACAGACATGGGTTCTGGCAGCAATTTGTCCCCAGTCCCACAGTCCTCCCCAGTAGAGAACATGTACTTTATATTGAGTACAAGCAGTGGAGAAAGATAACTGCCAGCCTCATGTCGGTACCCACACTACCTTTTGCTACCTTCACACTAATCACAGACTTGGGTTCTGGCAGCAATTTGTCCCCAGTCCCACAGTCCTCCCCAACCCTAAGCTACTACATAACCCACATAAGGCAAAAAGAAAGTTTCAGGCAACCTGACTCTAGAATAAAATTAGGGCCAACCCTGGCATTTTTGGGAATCTTTAGATAATTTTTTTCCAAATCTATTTTTTAGATTTTTTTGGGATAGAACAGGCTCCTACTCATTCCAACGCCCTAAATAATTGTTTGACTGCAGAAAATTGCCTTTTAACAAGTAGGCCTATGTCTAAAGTTTTGTGATATTCCTACTTACTGGAAGAATCAGTAAGTCATGCTGATGACCTGCTAGTAGGAGTAGAGATTTGCAACTCATTCCGGGTGCCTTCAATAGTTAACCTACCTACCCTAATTCTCAGGACCAGGTTACCTGAAACACACCTCATGTTTTGCCTCACTAACCCCTGTACACCCCACCCTATATCCCCGACCACTCACTCCTCATGTAATTACTCTGGATCACCCTTGAGGCCGTCTGGAGTCTGTCTGGAAGGCTGCAGTGAAGACTCCCAGACTCACAGCTTTGCTGATAACTACAGATAAGAGTTTAAAAATCAGTCTAGGGTTGATGTGTAAGGTATGTGGGGTAGGGATGGGGATGGGTGTGAGGGGATCAAGGGGCGGGGGGGGGGGGTGGGGTTATGGAGCATGTGGGAAGTGTGTGATTTATATGGTGTAAGGTGTGGTAGTGGCAGGGTAGTTTGATAAAAACTCAGTATAAGGTTGATGTGTAAACTATGGGATGCTAGGGGTAGAGAGGTGCATGTGAGAAGTGAGGGTGTGGTGAGGTTTATAGGGTGTATTCAAGGTGGGGGGTGGGGGTAAATGTGTGGCATTTAGGGGTACATGTAGTAGGGACGTTGTCAGAGAAAACATGCAAATCAACAGTTGATGGTACATATGTAGTAAGAATATTTTAAGGTGCCAGTCTCAAATCCATCGGAGGTCCCTTTGTAAAAGTTGTATTGAAATTGATATTTAACACTATAAATGTTGGTCTTTAATAAGAGCCGGTATGAAGAAGTGTCCGTTTTGTATAAGCGCCAGAAATACAGTACCAACATGTTGTATTGAAAGGCAGCAATCGTTGATGATCATTATGCATTTTTTATGCAATTTTCATTAGTACCAACCTTGCTACAGTCTGGTTATAAGCATCTGAGCAAGTCTAGGGGTGGGTTGGGGGTGTGGGTGGGGGTTGTTAGGGTGAGGGGTCTGTAAAGGGTTGAGAATGATGAGCAGCTCTGAGCAGCCCGTGAGCTGTAACACATTGTTGAAGGTGAGTAGCTCAACGTGATCAAAGCAGCCTGCAGACACCAGGTAGATTACTCCTGTCACTCACCCCCCAGCCCCAGCCTACTACCCAGACCACACAGAGAACCTATACAATAGATGTTGAAGGGGAGAAAAACAAAAACAAAAAACAGTCCCTATATTGAATCCCACATTCTTCAGCCAACAGTAAATTAAAACTTTTTTTCCTTTTCTACATTCATATATTTCTAGGGGAATGTTTAGGCCTCAGCAGTCAGGTAGATTGTCATTCACCCAGACCTCACCCCACCTCACATTCAGGCCAGACAGACCCTATATCAAATCCCACATTGTACAGTGAAATCACATAATGGGTTCATGAATTGTTATTTATATGAGGGATCTCTCAATAATTTATACTGGTACTACTAGTATCTAGTAGTACCAGTATGCTATATATAGCTCTGATCTAACTATAGTTGGCCCACATATTATATTCAACAGAAATATAAGCCTATGACATTTTTGTGAATCACTGACACGCTGCCTAGTATTGTGGCAAAGAGAGGTTGTTATTGAATTGTCTATTTGGGTCAATCACCTGGACTGGATTATACCCTATCCCATGAAGCTCACACTGATAGGAATCAGACTCTATATTGGGGTGCCAAGTGTGCCAAGAAATAAAATAATATATGTCATGTTCTTTTTTGTAGGATTTGTATCTCCCCATTCTCCTGAAGACACAAATTTTTTTTTGAAAAAAATACATCACTGAGAAAAAGAAACATCCCTTTGAAAGAAAACACTTCACTTTGAAAAAAACAACTTCACTTTGAAAAACAACAACTTCACTTTAAAAAAAAGAATTCACTTTTTTATATGTGAGCCTCCTGGGCCACCATACATATAATATCTTTATGTAATTAATTTGCATTTGAATAAACTGTAGATGACAATATAAATATGCAGAAATGTATGACATTTGGAGCCCCATAGAACAGGCTGTAACTGTTGTGGGTGTTGGGGAATGTTTGTAGACTTTACCACCTGGTACCCACCTGTACCCCTGGGTTTGTGGTACAGTACAGGTACAACACCTCATCTAATGGGATATATGCCCAAGTATAACATCACCTAATCTAATATAGGCCTCACCTAATGTGACATATATCCAAGTATGATTGAAGTCATATTTTTCTAGCATGAAGAATTGTAGGCAATAACCTGAAAAGTCTTTGCGATATGCCTTTACATATTATTATTCTGCTAAACATGTTGAAGTAATTTTATCTTTTTATTTTATTTACAGGGCTTTTTTTTTGGTTTGACCAATTTTGGTGTGGTCAAAAGTGGAGGTTGGGAGGGTGCCACAGCCCCAATGGTTTTTTTTAATTTTTTTTTAATTTAACCGATCATCACATACAACAAGTGATACATGAAGGTCTTCCCGGATATTCTAGCTCTTATCACACCATAGATACCAGTATCATGAGCATACTAAAACTACCAGACCACTATCGTCTAACTGTCAGCTCCAAAACATATACCCTGTATGCATGCATGATTCTGCAAAGTGAGACCTAGATGAGTCGGCTTGTCAGGAGAACCCTTTGAGGGTGGGGTGGGGCAGGGAGGGGGTCTGGGGGCGGGGTGTAATTTGTCCTCTACGAGTAATTAGGGGGAGGGACTAATGGTCATTTGTGGGGTCGTAATTACTCACACTAGAACTGACCACCGGTCAACTGGAAGGTCAACTGGAGGGGGGGGGAGGGGGTGAAGAAGTATGTTTTGGGTATGTTATAGGGTCGGTCAGTGCTAAAATACATATCTTTGCTTCTCTTTTGTGTTGGGGGGGGCGGGGGTTAAATAAAATGTGTGGTTTGTGAGGGTATAGTTTGACAGAAGAATCTGGATTGCTAATTCCTTACACAGACATTTTGTGAATGGAATTCTAAAATCGCCAATGAGTAATGAATAATGGTGTCTGCTAACAACAAGATAGTCTGGGAATGGTCCAACTCCAAATATTTTCAGAAGATAAGCAGTTATAATTCTCCAAATAGTTCCCCTGACACATTCAGTCCATTCCCTAGACACAAACCGACATTCTTAGTTCAGTAAACCAATTTATTATAATCCCCGAACCAATTTATCATAATCCCCGACCTTTCTCCTCTTTAAACATACCCCATGAGAAACCTTTCTCAACATTAGAAACCTTCCCTGTCACATTCCCAACAATACTGTCCCAATTTTACCAAATCCCCAGTGGCGCCAACAACATGAAAACTCACTTTTGAAGCTTAAACGGAGCTTTAAGTGTTTAACCAGGTTCAGCAGTAAATAAGGACCTTAGTCACCAAGTTATTCTAATCCCTTTCTCTATTTTATGAACATACCACATTAGACACATTTTTCCACATTATAAACCACATTCCCCAAACTACTGATCTCATTTCACCAAATCCCCAGTCGCGCCAACAACATGACAACTCACTTCTGAAGCTAAAACCAGCGTTGTGACTCTGGTCATATCTCTGTATTACAATCTAAATGTTCATATGTTGATTATGTTCAATGGTTGAAAGGTCTATAAACCTGTCCCTGCCATATTCACAAAACTGCTGCTTCACTTTCACCTAATCCCCAGTCGCGCCAGGAACATGAAAACTCACTTTGAAATCTTAAACGAGCTTCAGTACCAATATGGACCTCGTCACAGGGTCTGTGACTCTGGTCATATCTCTGTATTACAATCTATATGTTGATTATGTTGATTATGTTGAAGAGTTAAAAGGTCTATAAACCTCTTCCTCAGAGTCCCTGAAACATTTACAAAACTACTGCTTCGTTTTCACCAAATCCTCAGTCGCGCCAACAACATGAAAACTCACTTTAAAATCTTAAACCAGCTTCAGTACCAATCTGGACCTCGTCACAGGGCCTGTGGCTCTGGTCATATCTGCAATAAAATAATTGAAGGGTTTATAAACCTCTCCCTGTCACTTTAAGTTTAACAAAACTCCTGCTTCACTTTCCCCAAATCCCTAGTCGCGCCAAAAACAACAACCCTCACTCATGTGGATTTACAGAGTCATATATCTGCACTATATGGTCCACTATATGACCTTATGTTGACGAGTTGAAGGGTCCATAAATCAGTAGATATGGACCCCTGAGACAGACTGACAGAGAGGGACAGGCACAGGGGCATCATCCTCACACACACACTGAAAGGACCTCAGTCCTCAGCCACTTGAGAACAGACCTTCACATCCAGGCATCGTTAACTCCGACCCCTCCCTCTGTACCAGGCCTGACGCAGCTGACCATGAAAATAATTTGTGGAATTATCTTGGGTTTTGACCCTTTAAAAGCAGCCTGATGTCTTAAAGATTCACGTCATTTTGTCATCATGATGCACTGATGCAATTCGCCAGTACTGCATTAATGCATCATGCCGACACTGCACAGGAGTGTATCAAGATACATCCATAGGGTCGGCATGATTCATGCATCATGGCGACTCAGAGCATAGCACATTAAAGCACTATGCGATCCTTAAAGGGTAGTAAAGGATAGTGACTGGTGGCCAGGGGTGTGTGTGTGGGGGGGGGGGGGTGTAGGGGGTCATCTCTGACCTGTCCCTTAGCAGGAGGGGGTAATGATAATGGTGGTCAGTTGCTGCTGGTGGTCTTGTGGATATGGGTGGTCAGTACTGGTCGATCACATAAACCACACTCCGCAATATAAAGCTAACAATTCAAACATGTATTATTTTAATATGATGATATGAAAATGGCTATAGAGAGGACATCAGTACATCTACATCATATTAAACTTGCTCATGTTCATAGATCTGAGCTTGAGGTTGAATGGTTTAAGGAGGAGAGCAATTTTTGTGGGGAGGGGGGTGGTCAGTTTAATGGTCATCCTCGTTCACCCAGGTGTGTGGCGTACACAGGTGACCACTAGAGGCTGACCCCCGGGTGCTGGTACTAGTTAGAGAGGGTGAGGTGATGACAAGATGGGTTTGACCTCTGGTGGGCCATCTCATAAACCACACAGAGCTACACAGCACTGGGCCTTACACAAGGAACGGGGAAATGGGGGGGGGGGGCTGGGGAGTATAGACAAAAGAATATATATGGGCACAGCGTATTACATTATAGACCGCAAAGGTCACATGTAAAAGTAGGAACTTGCCAAAACAGCAACACAGGCGGAGGGGAAGGAATGCAGGGCATATGGTAGAGGGAATATTTGAGGGAATGGATTTTATATTTCTTATCTGAATTTGCTTTTGGCAGGAGCATAAATGATCACCTGCTCGCTGAGGCACGTGTATATATGACTTTTTCAACCCTTTGTAAACCCATTGTTGATGTGATGCATATTGAACCGTTTGGTTATTTTCATTTTGTTTCAAGGAATTGTCCTTTTGTGTTTACATGCATTACTAACCCTTTAAATGTGGCATGCTGCTTTAATGCATTACGCCCTGCTATGATCATGATTAATGAATACAGCCCTGGCGAGTTACTCGCTACTGCTGCATTCAAGCATCATGCTGACCTTTTGTAGATGATACACGCCCAAATGGTCAGTATGATGCATAAATGCAGACTGTATTCATGCAACATGATGATCAAGGCACAGCACATTAAAGCACCATGCATACTTTAAAAGGTTAATTAATGTATCACGCCCTCCTTAAAGAGTTAGGCCAAAAATAAAAATTGTGTTCAGGTATCCCGACCGACCCCAAAATATTTAGGCCCACTCTAATTTTTCTTTGAAAGGGAATTTTGTGATTTTACTACTAAAATTATTATTTTTCCTAAAAAAGGTTTGTGACTGAAAAGATGAGAAATGGAACAAATCCCCCCCCCCCCCCAACCAATAAAGAAATTGGTGAGATATACTTATGAAAAAAATCGACTTATCGACCCGATTTCTTTGGCCATGTTTCCTGAACACAACTTCTTTTTATTAAACACTTTTTCTTTTATTAAAAACTGCATGTGACTAACTTTCCGCACGTGTTTGCCTCAATCTCCCCCAGAGAACCTTGGCCCGTGGGGAGGGCGCTGCATGGATGACAGTATCGTGTCGGCAGCGACCTGTGATGGAGATAGCGGAGACCTGGGGTCCATCCCCGTGTTGGAGATCTTCCAGAATAAGGGCCTCTGTAAAGGTGATAAACCCACCAAGGAGTACCAGCCCTATAAAGGTAGAGATTCATCATGTATATATTATTGTCTTTTATTTTTTGGAAATACAACATCTCCTATGCTTATGTACAGGAAGTGTCGTATTCAATGAATAGAACGTGGCCATAGACATTGCCTTTCCTTCATTAAATGGCTTCAAATTAAAAAAATTTAACACAAATGCCAACGACATTGATACCATCTCTGATGTATTTCACTCTTGGGGGCTTATGAAATACATCAGAGATGGTATCAATGGGCGCTGCATTTGTCTATGTATTTTCGCTCTATAACCCTTAGTTCACTTATTCATTCACTATACATGTTTCCAATCTAGATGACTTTAAAATGCTAATAGACTTGTTCACATTACATAGTGCTTACAATACCCAAAGATCTGAGTCTGTCTTTTTGAGATGCATTTCCCAAGACAATAAGGGAGTGATCATTTTTTAACAACAGGGGGGGGGGGCGGTTTTCCGCGCGGAGCGGGCAAAATTCCCTTCACCCCCCCGGTAAACGGGTCGAAATTTTTTACCCCCCCCCCCCGCTACGGGTCGGAAATCTGTACGCGCGCGGGCCCCTTGAACCATAGTAACGCGCAGGCTTTTTAGCCCAAAACAGGTTAAAATTAAGTGTATCCTTTGCACTATTCTGATTGAAATACATTTTTTATTGCAGGCCAAGTCAAGTTGGCTGTTTACGTCAATTATGGCTTACTCACAATTCATGGTAAGAACTATATTTCAATATCATCCTAATGCATATATAATTATATTTATTCATTTAGAAGTAAATTAAGTTACAGAAGTGTTCTCCAATATCGTTTCACCTAGATAAATATTTCAATAATGATGAAGTAGGCTGCACATGTATAGATTTCAGTAATATAAAAGCAGTGGCATCTTCATAATTTCATGAGCTTTATTATTACATTGTTGATATAATGTCTCCCCATCTCCATTCTAGTTGTCCAGGCTCGGCATCTGGTGTGCAAGTGTAAAGACACATGCGACTCCTTTGTTAAGGTCAGTTAATTTATTTATACATTTTCTCCTTCAAAAATCTAATTTCACGTTTTACAAATACACAATCAGTGAGTCGGTGAAAACTCAAATTGTTGGTCAAAAAGGTCTGGACTTCCCCCATTTAAAAACATGTCTTGGAGATTTTTTAACAAGAGGTTTCAATGTTTCCCCCAGCATCTTTCCCATCAGTTTTTGTTGTACTTTTACCGGTTTACCCCCCCCCCATTTCAAATTTCTGGGGGTTCCCCTGGTACCAATTTCCTGAACAAGTCTCGGGTCAGCCATGCTTGCCCAACCACATGTCCCAACTCACCAGTGCTGACAGGACTCGGTAAGAAGACATCCAGGGAAGATATCCAACACTGACATGGAGCCCCCACCCTAAGGCTGTTCCCACACTTATAAACATACTGACTCAACCCTTCAAGGGCCGCATAGTGCTTTAATGCATCATGCCATTTGATCGGTATGATGCATGAATGCAGCCCTGATGGGTAACTCGCCAGGGATGCATTCATGTATGATGCTGATCCTACAGAGGTTGAGACACCCCAAAGGGTCGGCATGATGCACCAATGCAGCACTGGCGAGTTACTCGCCGATGCTGCATTGGTGCATCATGCCGACTAATGACTCTTGAGGTATGATGCTGCCTATACAGGGTTAGAGTTCAGACTATGACCTTGACCCCGGTGCCCTTGACCAGCTGGACCCTGTGTGTACCCTGTACCCCTGACTGTGGCCAATCAGTGAGACGGGCGGGGAGAGGTACAACCTGGGGTACTACTGTCCACAACCCTCACCCGGCTACATATAGGGGGGTGCAGAGGGGTCCCCCCCCCCCCCCACATCAGGTCGGAAAGTCGCCGAAATTAAGGGCCCAAAGTCACAAAGTCGCTTTTAAAACCATTTTTTTCTCATAACCAAAATTGTCCAAACATCGCCATGTCGCTTACATTATTGTACTAGGTCGCCAGGTCGCCTAGAAAACAGCCCAGGTCGCCAGGTCGCTTTTCACCCCTATGGAGCCACATATAGGGGTCAAGTTTGTTGCCCAGTGGGGGCAGCCATTACTAGACCCTGTACCCCTGGCTGTGGTCAATCAGTGGGACGGGCGGGGACGGGTACAACCCAGGGGTACCACTGTCCACAACTATTGGTGCTACACTATAGGGGTCAATGGGGTCCTGCTCTATGTAGTGCAGAGCCTATGGAAATAAAGTAATAAGGCTGGAGTCAACAGGTCGGCTCTAGCAAGATAGGGCTGTCCCAAGTATTCTTAATGCAATTTTGATGATTTTTTTTTCTAGCTTTTTAATACATGTATTAAAAAAAAAAATCAATATTTTTAGCCTGGAAAAAGTTCCTCATTCATACGTGTTCAAAATAAATTTTGCAAAACTTGCCAAGCTAGCCTTTTAGACCCTGTTCCTGGAAACCAGCCTCTGTATGTTCTGGCCCCTGCTTCCCTCCTCTGGGACTGAGCCATCCCCAAGAGGCCCTTAGAGGACGCAGGGTGTCGGATGTCACTTAAACCTGGGGGAGGATGACCACAGAAAGTGATTAGTAATAGGACGGTGGTGTGTTCCTGTGAAATGTTCTCAGGCTCCTAGCAATGAGTGTAGATCTAGCCCAGTGCTCCTAGTAATGGGGGTCTTATAACAGAAACCATCGGATGACACTCGTGGACCGGTACATCTTTAGGCCTTGAGCAGCTCATATTGATAGATACATTAGAGAGGGAGCTCTAGAGAATCCCCAAAATGTCTTCAGTTGAATTTACGGGTATCAGGCAGTGCTAGGTTGTATGCCTGGTCGTGAACTTCACATATTGATATTTATACTCCACATTTACCAGAGGCCACATGTGTTAAAGAGTAAGGTGATTTCATGTATTACAACATAGAGCACGATTACCCTTGCAGCTGGTGTAAAAATATATATTTGCAAATTCAAGTCAAGACATTTATTTTTATTTGATATATGTATACCAGGGTCATTCGCTGACATTTAACTCAATACTCCACACATAATAAGTTATAACCATGGCATTTTATAACGTTATGAATGGCATTTAACTCAATTTGTTACACTTATATAAGTTATAACCCTGGCATTTAGCATTATGAATGATACCTTAAGACACCAGCATGGGGATGCAGAGGGGTCCCCCCTGAGGTCGAAAAGTCGCCGAAATTAAGAGGTCCAGGTCGCAAAGTCGCTTTTTTGGACCCCTTAAACTATTGTTAAATTTTTCCAAAAGTCACCAGGTCGCTTAAATTATTGCTTTAGGTCGAAAGTCGCCTCCGAAACAGCCCAGGTCGCCAGGTCGTTTTTGACCCATCTGCAGTCACCAGCATGGTTCCCACACTGCTAAAGGTCGGAGCTCACACCTACCCAGCTTGTAACCCCAAAGGGGGTTGCTCTACTATTAGTCTTCATCAGACTGGTGGCAGGGTGAGGGCATGTTGTACCCTTATAACGGGAGGACCACCTATACAGACCCTCTCACAGTGTACATGTTGTACCCTTATAACGGTCAGACCCCCTATACAGACCCCCTCACAGTGTACATGTTGTACCCTTATAACGGTCAGACCCCCTATACAGACCCTCTCACAGTGTACATGTTGTACCCTTATAACGGGAGGACCACCTATACAGACCCCCTCACAGTGTACATGTTGTACCCTTATAACGGTCAGACCACCTATACAGACCCCCTCACAGTGTACATGTTGTACCCTTATAACGGGAGGACCACCTATACAGACCCCCTCACAGTGTACATGTTGTACCCTTATAACGGTCAGACCCCCTATACAGACCCTCTCACAGTGTACATGTTGTACCCTTATAACGGTCAGACCCCCTATACAGACCCCCTCACAGTGTACATGTTGTACCCTTATAACGGGAGGACCACCTATACAGACCCCCTCACAGTGTACATGTTGTACCCTTATAACGGTCAGACCCCCTATACAGCCCTCTCACAGTGTACATGTTGTACCCTTATAACGGTCAGACCCCCTATACAGACCCCCTCACAGTGTACATGTTGTACCCTTATAACGGTCAGACCCCCTATACAGACCCCCTCACAGTGTACATGTTGTACCCTTATAACGGTCAGACCCCCTATACAGACCCTCTCACAGTGTACATGTTGTACCCTTATAACGGTCAGACCACCTATACAGACCCTCTCACAGTGTACATGTTGTACCCTTATAACGGTCAGACCACCTATACAGACCCCCTCACAGTGTACATGTTGTACCCTTATAACGGGAGGACCCCCTATACAGACCCCCTCACAGTGTACATGTTGTACCCTTATAACGGGAGGACCCCCTATACAGACCCTCTCACAGTGTACATGTTGTACCCTTATAACGGGAGGACCACCTATACAGACCCCCTCACAGTGTACATGTTGTACCCTTATAACGGGAGGACCACCTATACAGACCCCCTCACAGTGTACATGTTGTACCCTTATAACGGGAGGACCACCTATACAGACCCCCTCACAGTGTACATGTTGTACCCTTATAACGGGAGGACCACCTATACAGACCCCCTCACAGTGTACATGTTGTACCCTTATAACGGGAGGACCACCTATACAGACCCTCTCACAGTGTACATGTTGTACCCTTATAACGGGAGGACCACCTATACAGACCCCCTCACAGTGTATATGTGATAACCATGTTGTCTCCTGTGGTGAGGAATGCCTTGAGGTTTGTATCAAGACGTTCTGTATATCTTGGGGCTGACGGTTATGTCACTGCATTCTGATAGGAAGAGGTTAAATTGCAACACATGTACATGCATATGTACATGATACTTGACAGCTACATTTGAAAAGCACCACTAAGTCTTTTGCTTTTCAAAAACCTTTAGTACTCCCTCCTACCGGCATTGGCACCATTAAATCTTTGTCAGTAGTATTCACTGTAGTGTCACATGATTTACCCACTGGTGTTCATGTGAATGATGGCCCAAACCGGCCTAAATGTATGGATTTTAATAGAAAGTGATGAATTTATGGTAGCGTCAGGTAAATCAAAACATACATTTAGCATAGCCCTATAAGCTGTTTCCAACTGTATTTATGACGGTTTCTGTGAAGAGAGCAATGGCCCTAGACCCCTAAATTCGACATGGCGACATGGGCATTTCTTAAATTCGACATGCGACATGAGGACTAGTGACATGCGACATGAGGCTTAAAAAGATACTGACATGGGACATTGACAGTTCTTAAAATCGACATGGGACATGAGCATTCTTAAGCGACATAGACATGCAACATGGCCATTTCTTAAAATCGACATGCGACATGGGGACACCCTCATCAAGGGCCCCAGAGCAGCTCAGTGCTCGGGGTGAGCTGCTCCCTGTTCCCCCTATCGGGGAGGCGGTGAACCACTTGACCGGAAGTGGCTGAAGTCTGCCCCCTCAGGGAGATTCTAGTTACACCGCTTATCACCAGGGGTCGGGGCTGGTCATCCGGGTACATGACGTCAGGAGATATACCTATTTAGTCTCACAGATACTGAGAAAGTAGAACCGCAATTCCTCAAAGTGCACATACTCTAAAACAATTACTCCAGTCAACCTTTAATTATACAAATTTACCCACCACAAATTAGAACAGTTTCCTACTGTATTTCACCCCCAAGTCCTTAGCACTCAGAGGTTAAAGTTAAAGTATCAGTTAAAATGCATGATCTATCATATACATGCTTATATTAGATTGTATGGAAAAGTAGTATTTGAGTCCCCTTTAGGTCTGATTCGGGGGCCCGGCCCCCTCTGCCCCCACTTTTCTCTATGCGGGAGAGTTAAGGATTGAAAATTGTATGTATTATATTACAGGTCATGACAAATTTTGGGGGGGCCCAAACATATTCAGCCCCCCTCCGTAGTGATTGGGGGGGGGGGGGGGGGCGGGCCCCCCTGGCCCCCCTTTTCCTACGCCACTGGAACTGTACATTCAGAGATTATTATAGTCATTATATCAAAACATCTAGGAAAATTTAATCAGAGGCACACTGTTCTTTAGGGGGGTATTCTGGCCCCCAGAATGTCAGTAAATTAGGTACCAATGTATGGTCCTACCACTAGTACCAGCAACCTCCCTGCCCCGGGGGGGGGGGTACTTGAATTTTTTCTGATACGGGTGTGCGGCTGGACCAATGACAATCCTTACCCTTGCTAGGGAGCTTTTGCTTCAAAAACCTACCCTTGCTAGGGCACTTTCGGCCGAAAAGTCCTTGTTTTTGAAAAGGAAAAACACAAAATGTACAATGGATGAGTAATTTACTGAGAAATGTTACCTGTGTCTGCAAAATTTTGGTGGAAAATGGACAAAAATGGGACATTTAGGTGAAAAACGGGTCATTTGGGTGAAAAAGTGACCCTTGCTAGGGACATTTTGTCGAGAGTATGCCCTTGCTAGGGACATTTTTTCTCCAAAAGAGGACCCTTGCTAGGGAGATTTTGTTGAAAAACTACCCTTGCCAGCCGCACACCTGTGTATACAAAATATACTAAGTGCCCCCCCGGGCTCCCTGCACTGCATTGGTGCATCATGCCGATCCCACAGTTACAGGAGTGTATCAACCCCAGAGGATCTGCCTGATGCATGACTGAATCATTGGCCAGTTAGATATCGGGGCTGCATTCATGCATCATGACGACCAAATGGGACATACATGTATACTGCTGAAATCAATCATAAATTAAAATCTTATTGAAAATGAAATAATAATTCCTTCTTCCTTTGCAGTTGTCGCTGGCGCCGGATGAGTCACGGAGGACGCGGTGTAAAACGGAGATCATCACGGACACCAACCACCCGGTGTATGACGAGAAGTTCTCCTTGTAAGTAGCCTACCACTTTATGTTCTAAATCTTTCATAGCCGCATAATGCAGGAAATACTATTGGTGAGTAATACTCAGGCCAGATTTTAAAAAGGTATGTTTCAGGCCCGGGGGGGGGTACTTGAATTTTTTCTGATATGGGTGTGCGGCTGGACCAATGACAACCCTTACCCTTGCTAGGGAGCTTTTGCTTCAAAAACCTACCCTTGCTAGGGCACTTTTGGCCGAAAAGTCCTAGTTTTGAAGAGGAAAAACACAAAATGTACAATGGATGAGTAATTTCTCCAAGAAATTCTACCCATGTCCACAAAATTTTAGCGAAAAAATTGGCAAAAATGGAACATTTCGGTGAAAAACGGGTTATTTTGGTGAAAAGGTGACCGTTGCTAGGGCGATTTTGTCAAAAGTAGACCGTTGCTAGGGACATTTTTCTCTGAAACAGGACCCTTGCTAGTGACATTTGTTGAAAAACTACCCTTGCCAGCCGCATGCCTGTGTATACAAAATATACTAAGTACCCCCCCCCGGGGTTTCAGGTTACCCGACCCTACCTAGCAAAACAGGGCCGATCCTAGAAATTTTTATACAATTTCAAAAAAAAAAATTATACTTTAGGTCATTTTGGGGGCTATTTAAGGGTCGATCTGATAGTTCACGAGTCGAGTCGGCTAGTTGGCATTGAGGTTCGTGAGTCGATTTCTGGGTACTTTTCAGGCCAAAGTAAAAAAAAATCTTTAGAAAAAAAATCCGACCTACCTACCCTAGATTTTTAGACCATTTAACCAGAAACATACTTTTTATTTTTTCGGCCTCACCAGGGCTGCATTCATGCACACGTCATTAGAACAAAGGGTATAAGAAACACTATTAGTCGCCATAAAATAATATGTCAATATCCAAACAGGGTTTGTTGCAGGAATAGTAGGTTTCAGATTAATATGTTAAAAATGGCTTTGCCATCTGCACTGAAAAAGTAAACTTGTCTCCAGACTCGTCGAAGTGACTATCATAAAATAAACGAGTCTAAAGTTGTCTAACCTGTTAGGTTACCATCCCACAAATAGAATCTGGAGCTGGCAAATGTCGGGTTTTGGGCTGGCACATATCAATTGGGTCTTCTATCTCCAGCTAGAAGACCGGCTTCCTTGTCACTTAGACAAGTTTTTGACTCGTTTATTTTATGACCGTCACTTTGAAGAGTCTGGAGACAAGTTTATTTTTTGAGTGTGGGTGAACCAGTTGTGAACCAGCTACATGTGAATCTGTGTACACTAACGTCTGCTCATTAGGGGTTCACAGATTGCCCTTAGTCTGTTTAGATAAGAAGCCCTGGTTCAGAGGACCCCATACTGATCCTATATCCTTATTACCCATAATCCCCTCTGTCGGTGAGATAAACCTCCACCAGGAGGACACTAATTACCCACAAACCCCTCTGATAGCGGGCTTACTTTCTAGGACGGTTAGATACGGGCAGGGATAGAGGCAGAGAGGGTGGATCCTGGATAAGCCTCTTGATGATAAGTAAATAGTGGGTACTTCCGGGGATACCTCCAGGGTCCCGACCTGGGTATACCCATAGACTTCCAGAGTCACTGGCATACTTGTGGCTGCAGATGGGTCAAAAGCGACCTGGCGACTTGGGCCGTTTTGGAGGCGACTTTCGACCTAATGCAATAATAAAAGTGACCTGGCGACTTTTAGACAAAATAAACAATACTTTTGGGGTCCAAAAAAGCGACTTTGTGACCTGGACCCCTTAATTTCGGCGACTTTCCGACCTCAGGGGGGGGGGACCCCTCTGCACCCCCATACTTATACCAGAACACAACTGCGTATCAACACAGTTAGTTGAACCAGTGACTTCCTCTATGACTATGGACGTCTATGATTGAACTCCAATCCTTGACTGGCTCCAGTCGCTGTACTCTACACTATAGTCCGATCTCACCTCCACTTCAAACTCAGATTGTTCTTTTACGAGAGAAAAAAGAATTACAGATCTTTTCTATCATTTTTAAATTGGCTTCAATTGGCTTAAAATATTCAATGACAAAAATATATCATTACTGAGGTGCCTTTCTACATCCGTAATTGCCCATTTATATATTCAGGTATCATGAAAAAGGGCCTCCCGTTGAAGGCTAAACCTGCTAAAGTGCTGGCCACCATCTACATTTATTTCATGGTGAATACGGCACTACCCTACTAAAGTATAACCAAGGAAGGCCGTATTTAACACCCCCCGTGAAATAACCCTTGTCCGTATTTCACAGCCTGTCAAATAATCAAAATTGTTGATTTTACCACCATAAATTAACTTTTTCAGAACAATTAAGTGGAATTTTGACGAATATGATTAATAATGACATGAAATAAGCACAAAGGGGCAGTCGTAGAGTTCCCCACTGAGGGTTAGTTCGCTCGGCTCCGCCTCGTGAAATAACCCTCAGTGAGGAACTCTACTCGTGCACCTTTGTCTGTGTATTATGGTACTACCCTACTATAGTATAGCTGTGAGTCGAGAGTCCTACAGACAGGGAAGCAGGTATGCTGTTATCTGGCGGGCCCTCATGCCTGTAATCCCCGCCTCCTGCTTATCTCGTACTACAAGTCCCCTACAGACCCAAACCTTCATGTCGGTAAGGGGTCAGGGGCACTCCCCCCGGGGGTCACTGAGTCTATGAGGGTAGATAACAACTGCCGCCCTACCGCCCCTCTTATCAGAGGCTGGGAGATTTGATGATCTATTACAAGTTAAGGTCTCCCTGAATTTTGTACAAATACAATTTTATTCACCCCTTTCAGCAAGAAAACCTGCTCAATTTAATGGATATGATTTTAATCACCATACTAATTGGGGCCTTGATGACATCTGACCGCCCCCCTTTTCAGGATCTAATGGAAATTCACCGCCACCGCTTTTCAGAGTCGTGCCGCAGTAGTTATCCAATACATGGTAGAGTGACCCCCCCCCTGGGGACTCCCTCTACAGGTACCCACCCATGTAATCCCCGACCTCTGCTTATCTCACCTGGCAGGAGGTCTCCCCCCCCCCCCAGGTGGGTCAGACAGGTGAGGCTACAGCTGCTACGACGAGATAAGAGCGGAGTCAGGATCTGGGTTGGGTCACGGGAGGGGGGGGGGGGGAGGGTAAGACTATTGGGTACATTTTGTAGCTCAAGCCCAAGCAAGATTGAGCACTAGGTCGCGATTCTGTTGATATATATATATATTTATGTATTCTAATATCCAGGAACGGCAGGATATCAATGCCTAGGCAATGAACCGTTCCTTATCCCAAAAATAAAAATAAAATAAAAATTAGGTCCAATTTAACCTGAGATATGCTGGGGTGACAAGAGAGGAACAATCCTGATACCGTACAGAACTTCTCTAACCGTCTTTGGAGTAAAGACCTGTACTTCAGTATAAAGCTTGTGTGAGCTCTACACCTGCACCCATCCTGTATTCACATCCCTGACCCCCTACCTGACAACACGTGCCAGCACCCTCCCCCTCCCCTCTCCTGTACTCCCGTCCAGTCCCCTCACGGCGGCGATAACTCCGTTTAGAGGTGATTAGCAGCAGACCTACACCCACCTGAGTAAACACACCTATAAACCAGCACCACGAAGGTGCTCACCGCCCTCCCCTATAGGGCTGTAGACCCATACCCAGTGGGTCGGCCATTTAAAATTTCGCTGGGTGCGGTTATCATCACTGGTAAGAGACACACTGACTGGTACCTTGTCCCTGGGTTACAATCACTTCCAGGGACATGTTGGTACCCAGCCTATCAGCTCTCATCAGTGTGGGCTGCCGCAACCAGCTCCAGTCCGGCCTAGGCCCTATAGCCGCCCCTGGTGTCCCAGGGCAGGGGGGTGTTTCAGAAATGTTTATCCAATTTTGAAGAAAAAGTAATACGATACAAAATGTACTATTTTGTACTTTTGGCTATTTTAATGTTGGGTTGAGGCTCTGCGAGTCTCAAACTCGACCGACCTACCCTTGATCTTTAGACGATGTAACCTGAAACACAACTTTTATTTTTCGGCCTAAACTAGGATCACAAAGCCCCTCACCACCCTCCCTCCCCTACCTGCCGCCCCTTGGGGCACAGCACAGGTGGGGTGCCCTCAGGGCATCAGGGGTGGGGCCTTCGCTCTATATATGCCCTCAGGTTTACTGCCCTCCGGTTTAGTGCCCTTAAGGGGCTACTAGGTGCTTTAATGCATTATGCCCTTTTATCATCATGAATGTAGCCCTGGTGCGTAACCCACCAGTGCATCATGATCCTACGAGAGTGTATCAACCCTGTAGGGTCGACATGATGCATGAATGCAACCCTGGCGAGTTACTAGCAAGGGCTGCATTCATGCATCATGCCGACCAAGGGCATAGCACATCAAAGCAGTATGCGACCCTTAGAGGGTTATTCCCAGTGCCCTTAGGGGTGCCTGGGGAGGGGCACAGACAGGTAAACTGCCACTGTGTGCGGTGCTGATGGGTCTATGTTGACGGGTAAGATTGTGGGGAACCCTTTAAGGGCAGCATGATACCTCAAAGCAACATTTGTAGTCATGATGCGCCAAGGCAACCCTGGAAAGTAACTCACTGCATTGCTGCATTGCTGCATCATACCGACCCTTTAGGAACTCCATAGGACAATCATGATGCATGAATACAAGTCTGGCAAGTTCCTCACCAGGGCTGCATTTATGCATCATAATGATTAAGGGCATTGGAGTAGGTCTACTATGCTGTCCTTAAAGGGTTCAAGTAGTACTGAGTCATTGTTCCCTATTGTGCATACATTGATACAGTAAGGTTAAAGTTCAGCAGTTTAAAGTCAGTATAAGAGCTGCAGATTGGGATGTCCACGTGTTGGTATCACTAAACTAGTCAGGTCAGTCGGCTGTGAAGATCTGATCACCAAACAGTTCACGCTAATACCTGATAGAGATGTCTAAATTCTCCCAACCTCCTTGGCCGTTCAATATGGTTCTTGAATCCTAGTGTCCTATTAAACCACTATATTATTTTGTTCACAGATAACCAGACAAGAGGCAATGAAAATTATACATTTTATTGGCGACAATTGGGTACATGCAAATTGGATGGTAATGCATGTTATTACGAAATTATGGCAATAATACCACACTATTCACTGCCATTCAGAGTCTGTTGAATGTTATATGAACTTTTAAATGCTAACCGTCCACCCTTTAAGCATTGTCAGACTAATGTCTAACGGTGCACCATACAGTAGACACTACTACCACTGTTAATCGTATCACCTCAGGCATGATCCCATATCTATACATCTACCAATTATAATCCCAGAAAGAAAAATGCCCTATCTTCTCTGAGATCTTTAACCCTGTGCAGAATAATATTTTAAAACTTTGTCGTTACGATGTAGCCTTGCTGAGAATCTCGTCGCCAGGGCTGCATTCATGCTTCATGATGTCACTACAAGATGACATTTGTCGTCATGATGCATCATGCCGACCAAGGATATGATGCATTAAGGCATCATGCCGTCCTTAAAGAGTCAATGAGTTACTTAGAGACGAGGAGACTGAATCAGACCCTATCATAGCCTCCTGAATGCTCCCTCTGTAATTGCATCAGTCAGCTGTCAGAACTAAGGATCATAAATCCAGCCTCACTCACAGATTACTTTATGAGTTATGGCGTCTTTGTCACGGTCAAAGGGATCGTTATCTGGGTGGTTAGACCTTTAAGGGCCGCATGGTGCTTTAATGTACCATGCCTTGGTCGTCATGATGCATGAATACACCTCTAGTGAGTTACTCGCCAGAGCTGCATTCATGCATCATGCCGACCCTACGGGGTTGATACCCACTCAAAGGGTCAGCATGATGCATGAATGCATCCCTGGCGAGTTACTCACCAGGGATGTATTCATACATCATGACGACCAATGGCATGATACATTAAAGCACTATGCGGCCCCTGCGGCGTCAAAGAGATGGTTATCGGGCTGGTTTAGACGTAATGATGTGTTTTATACTGTGTGTGTGACACTGAGTGATGGGGATGTGGTTGAGAATAAAGGAGATGTGTACTTCAGACACCAACACCTCAACTAAACCCTTTAAGGACGGCATGTCACTTTAAATTTGTCGTCATGATGCACCCATGCAGCCCGAGCGAGTAACTCGCCAGTGCTACATTGATGAATCATACCGACTCGGCATGATTCATCAATGTAGCACTGGCGAGTTACTCACCAGTGCTGCATTCATGCATCATGACGACCAAGGGCATGATGATGTATTAAGGCATAACGCCGTCCTTAAAGGAAGTATACTTTAAAGACCCACACCTCAACTTGAAGGTGGCAAGTAGCTATATATCACGTAGAGTAGGGTAGTTGAGATAAAGTCGCTGTTTCCTATACTACTCACATTCACCACTCAAACTACAACTACACATGGGTACAAGGAGCTTTGCCGTTAATATGTATAGCAAGGGCCTGTCTAGATAAGATGTTCTGACTAAGAGTCTAAGCAGAGACATACATGAGCTCATTGGTCACCTCATCTATTTATGTTATAGTGTTTCTAGTATAAAAGAAGCTCTGACCTCTTCGATTACCTCCCTGTCCCATTCCCCGTCCCACAGCCCATGTCCCTTCACAATGGACGCTTCTTTCCCTTAAAGGGGCATTCTCACCACTCGCACTTACCACATAGCAGACTAGAACAGTACTAGAATCGTGACTGGGAAACGCTCGGTGAGAATGACACTTTAACAACAATACTAGATACTCTTGCCCTCACCCTATCCCAGGTATGGAGATGAATCATCTCCACTTCTTCCTTCCCCTACTCGGTATACAGAGATAATACCTGCTGTTATTTCCCTCCCCTCCCCAGGTAGGTAGATGATTCCTGCTCTAGGTAGGTAGATAACTGGCAGGGAGCCTCCCTGACGGTTGATGGTGATTCTACCTGACGTGAGGCGAGTCATTACAACCCCCTCCTCCTCCCCCCCCCCCCTCCTACCTCTACTTACATATAAACGAGAACGTTAAGGGCTGCATGCTGCTTTAATGTACCATGCCCTTGGTCGGCATGATGCTTGAATACAGCCCTGGCGAGTAACTCGCCAGTGCTGCATTCAGGCATCATGCCGACCCTTTGGCGTTGATACACTCCCAAAGGGTTGGCATGATGCATAAATGCAGTATTGGCTAGTAGGCTTGCCAGGGCTGCATTCATGCATTATAATTTCAAAGGATTTATTAGTATTATTATTAAAGCAGTATGCGGCCCTTAAAGGGTTGTCAGTATCGTGAGGCGGCCACATCAAACAATATCTTACACCACACCTGTATACACCTGGATACTTACCTGTACTTACACCTGACACACACACCTGACAACACACCTGACACACACCTGACACACACCTGACACACACCTTGTACCACTCACCTGACACCCACCTGACACCCACCTGACACACACCTGACACACACCTGACACACACCTGACACACACCTGACACACACCTGACACACACCTGACACACACCTGACACCCACCTGACACCCACCTGACACACACCTGACACACACCTGACACACACCTGACACACACCTGACAACACACCTGACACACACCTGACACACACCTGACACACACCTTGTACCACTCACCTGACACCCACCTGACACCCACCTGACACACACCTGACACACACCTGACACCCACCTGACACACACCTGACACCCACCTGACACCCACCTGACACACACCTGACACCCACCTGACACACACCTGACACACACCTGACACCCACCTGACACACACCTGACACCCACCTGACACCCACCTGACACCCACCTGACACACACCTGACACACACCTGACACACACCTGACACCCACCTGACACACACCTGACACACACCTGACATACACCTGACATTACAGGTATCATCATGGTGAGGGGTGAACCATCATACAGGAGGTGTGTGCTGACGGTTCAATGCATGACATGTCAACCCTCATGAGGAGGGATATACAAAACTCTCCACCTAGTACTTTTCCCTTTGGAACCATTGCAGAGCTTCAAACGTAATTTGAGTTTTGAATATCTTTTATCTGGCCACAAGATCCGATACAACTTTCGATTTTAAACAATGCCGGATAAATAGCATATGTATTGAATACAAGGGAAAGGTGTGTGGAAAATATTGAAAAGGCATGATATTATTACCGGTAATAAAGGTTAGGCAAACATCAGATTGTCCATCAGCATTGGTGGATCCGAGATTTTAAAAACGTTAAAGAAATGCGCCTAAATCCGCCACTGAACAGATGATATTTAGATTCTTACAATGTCACGTGGTCTCCAACACCAACCGCCTCCCACTGAGCGTCCCTCCAGGGCAGTAACCATGGTAACTGTAACCTGTAGAAACTGTCGGCAAATGGGGGTCTTTGTGTCCGACAAAAGACGAGTAATAGCATGTCACATCTCTACCATGTCTACCTGTGCTCTACCATTTCTACCTGTAATTTTCAAATTTTCTGAAAGACCTTTATAGATAGGGAAGAAAAGGCTTTGGGGTATTTTTCAGATCTACAAATTGCCAATCAAAATCTTGATTGAGAACACTTGAAACTATCAGTCTAGACCCTATTACAATGTACAGTACAACTGTTCAGTAAATGGGGTTACTCATACATTCCTCCAAGGGGTTATTAATATATAACATGCTAACTACCATAGATGAGTACATATCTATGATTGGCGGATAAGTATAATGGTATAATGTTTATTGATCTGATTATAATTTCCCTTTGATATCCTCATCAGCAGAACCAGATTGCTTATACAGCAATAATCCAATCATGTCTCACTTATTAGCCCTTGGAGGGCCGCATAGTGCTTTAATGCTCTCTGACATTTGTCGTCATGATGCACCAATGCAGCCTTTGTGAGTCCATGCATCATGCCGACCCTTCGTGAGTGTATCAATCCTATGGGGTTAGCATGATGGATGAATGCATCCCTGGCGAATTACTCACCAGGGCTGCATTCATGCATATTGACGGCAAACTGTATTTGGCATTTAAGCCCTATAATAAGGCGGCCCTTACAGGGTTTACTTTGTCCCCCGAGGGTGGAATCCCAGTAATGACTTCATCTGGGGAGGTGTCAGTTGTATCATGCTAACCAAAGTGGGAGGAGTGACAGGTTGATCCATCATAGTTTGTCCTTTGTACCTGTCGAGAATATATAATTGCTGATTTGAAATTATATCCAAGGATATTTAAACTACTTTTCAAAATAGAACCTTGCCATGTATACGTACGGGCCTACATCCATGCTTGCAGTTTCAGAACTGTGCAGTTAAAACTGTGATAACAAGTCGCATTTCTGAAAATAAAAGACTGGGACTCTAGCTATGCTGAATGACCAGTATGTAGGGAAGAGCTTTTCCACATTGGGACAGGAAGGCCATGGGGCATGCAGGATATAGGCTTAACAACACCTGAGAAAACAGAAGTCATCAGAAATAGCAACCCCCCCCCCCGCCCCCATCCCCCGGGTCCCACCACTCCTTCACCACACCCCACGTCCATATTGGTGTAATAGGTTGTTTTCTCTGTGTGTACCCGTGCAGGTAAGCTGAGGCTGACGGTTGTAGGCTGGTGTCATTGTGTGGGGGTACTCTACCTGCAACAGGCACCACCCCTCCCACAGAAATGTCGTCTGCCTGGTTGTTTTCTGGAGATGGGCCTCATCCAAGTGTCGTCTGCTTTAAATTCTGCACTATTTGAGATCATCACACTGCACACTCCCCAAGTGGTGTCATTGTGTAGGGGTACTGGACATACAACAGGCACCACCCCTCACAGAAATGTCGTCTGCTGATGATGGTTACTCATCCAAATGTCGTCTGCTCTTCATTACTATTGGAGATGGGCACACTCTCTGAATATTCAGGACAGGATTAAAGAGAATCTATTTTAGGGTCATTGTGTAAGGGCTACAGGCCCCACCTACAACTCACAGAATGGCAGGATACCTCCAACTGTCGTCTGCTTTTCATTATTATGTATTGGAGATCGGCACACTCTTAGGGAAGAATTAAGGAGAATCATAGATCTGTCTGTATTAAAAGGTTGAATAGTTGTTGATGATTTGCCCATCTCTGGCTAGATCTACAACCAGTCTGGTGTTTGGGGAGTGTAGTAAGAACTGTGCTTGAAGACTGAAGTGGGTGGCGCGCGTTCCGTTGACCCCGGGTCAAGACAATTGTCGTCTGCTTTGTGTGAAGTCAGTCTGCCACGTGCCTCACCCCCCCCCCCTCTGGGACATCCTCATCTTAACCAGCCCCCCCCCCCCCAGCAGTCACCCATTTACTAACACTCCCTCCCCCTCCATAACCACAACCCCTCTAACTCACAGGTGACATCCCATCATGGTCTAGTCATAAACACAGAGGGCCAGAGAATGTGTGGCAAGATGAGTCCAATAGCACAGGGGAAAAAGCCGCACCCCTCAAAGCACAGGGGGGAGGGGGGGGTGGGAGGGCTAAAGAGGTCTTAACACACACACCCAACCCCTCCCCCCCCCCGACACACACACCCCAAAAAAAAACAAAAAAAAAACGACCAAGACCGTAGAATGAAGGTATAATGAAAATGTGAAAATAGACACGATGGCACACAGAAGCCGATGCCCCAAGCCAGGTCCCCAATCAGCAAGACCAGGGTCCCTGACCTCCTATACGTCCATGCACTTCGCGGGTACAGTGCTCATCTTTTCCAGACCAATGTTATGAAATAACAAAGAGCCATATTTATTCGAACAAAAAGGCCCACCATTTCATTCCCATCGGCATTCCGTCCTTCCCCCTCATGCCACCTCCCCACGTTCTACACAGTAGATCCCTGATATAATAGCCTCTATTCCTCCATGTTTTGGCTTCTATATGAGAAGTATATAAAAACATGCCCGGTGCATGGCGCCACAGAGTCAGGGTTGTACTGTGTGTTAGCGTACTTGATACGTGATGTGAAAACACACAAAGCTCTCAGGTTTGTAAATACCCCTGGTGTTTCTGTATGTACCTGTCCCTCCAGACCCCAGAGAGTTGCTGCATCAGACTCCACTGCACCCAGTGTGACGCCTACCTCTTTAACTACTAGTATCCCCGCCCCCGATTCTCAAACCATTCACTAAAATGATCATAATTATTCAATTCAAATTCAATTTGACGGTTTTTTTCTTCATACTCAAAAACTAATTAAAATACTCATTTGTTTCCATTGAAATACAGAGATGGTTGGTACTTACAATGATACCATAATATTCCTTTAGTTTTTGGATTTATGTCAATTTTTTTGGATTTGGAGAGGACCATATCTAAATCTTTAACAACCCCATCAGACTATGGTATAGGGGTGTGTGAGGGGGGGGGGTGCAGGGACGTCTGAAAGCAGAACATAACGTAGACTTGCTCAAGTCCTAGAATTTGAATAAAGACAAAAAAAAACACTTCTTTCAACTATACTTTTCTTAACTGTCTAATTCTAGGAACAACCAGGGGAGGGGAGGAGGAGGGGGGGGGGGGGGTAGTGCGTGGCTGAGTAGAGTTCTCACTGATGCAGGCCAGTCTAAACATGACGTTGACGGAACCAGAGAACTGTAGCAGCACTTGTTTTGTTGTACCTAATGGTCTCTGACAGAACCAGAGTGGTGGACATGGGAAAACAGGGCCTGGGGACGAGGAGGGGCAGTGAAGCAGAGACACCTACAGGCAGGAAAAGGAACCAGGGGGAGGGCGATGCCCCCGGGGTGGGTACCCGGGGGACGCTGGGGAATGGACCGGGGGGGGGGGCACTTGGTATATTTTGTATACACAGGTGTGCGGTTGGGAAGGGGAGCAATATCCACCTCACCAAGGGTCTGCTTTTCACCAAATTCCCCCTCACTAATAGTCAATTTTCACCAAAATCCCCCTCACCAAGGGCCAGTTCTCGGAAATTTCAACAAAATCCCCCCAAAAAGGGTCACATTTGCCAAAACTTTTCGCAACAAGGGTCACTTTTGACCAAAATTCTTACACCAAGGCCGACTCCTCAGGGAAAATTGCTAAAACCAAGGCACTTTTGTCATAAAATCCCCCTCACCAAGGGTCACTTCTGACCAAAATCCCCTTCACCAAGGGTAAGGATTGTCAAAGGGCCAGCCGCACACCTGTGTCAAAAAAAAATTGAGTACCCCCCCCCCCCCCGGGGGAATGGAGAGAAGGACTGGATAAGTCATTTCCCTCAGCACCACCTGATGGGGGTGTCTCAGATAATGAGTGGCGCTGATATATTTACAAATTCACAGGGCGTTAAATGCGGTGTGACACCGACTTATCACGACTGGTGCGCCACCCGGCGGACGGAGATAGAGACAGCCTGGGGGGGGGGGGGGGGGGGCATCGGATACACCACTAGTTACTGCTACCGACGTCCGTATTAACCCTTTAAGGACGGCATGTCGCTGAAAGATGACATTTGTCTTTATGATGCACCAATCCAGGCACCGATACAGCCCCGGCGAGTAACTGGCTGGTGCTGCATTTGTGCATCATTACGACCCTTTTAGGATCGGCATGATGGTTGAATGCAGCTCTGTCGAGTTACTTGCCAGGCCTGCATTCATGCATCACGATGACAAAAGGCATGATGCATAAATGTATTATATCGTCCTTAAAGGGTTAATTGAGACGACGTCCTATAAACCCCACAGACATGACCCTCTTAATCAAACCTTTAAGGGCCGCATAGTGCTTTAATGCACTGTGACCTTTATCCTCTTGACGCATGAATAAAGTCCTGACGAGTGCTGCCTTCAAGTATCATGCAGACCCTCTGGATTTCATACACCCTTGAGGTTGAAGGATGGGTATGATGCTTGGATGCAGGCCTGGCGAGTTACTCGCCAGGGTGACGACAAAGGGGACAGGACATTACTTCTAAGCAGTATGCTATCCTTAAAGGGATAAGCCGCCCACCCAGAAGCACCCAAGCCTTTTCTAAGAAGCCAATACTCTTTTATTGCGGAGAGCCACTCCATATCATCCCAGGATATCACATTACAAAGGAAATTAAGTGTAGCATCTTTCAACCGTCGTTGATAAAGTGAAATTAGTTTTTGCCTTTTGCCCCTGGCAACCACCAAGTTAATTTCCCACAAGAGGTCGTTTTTCTCAGGATACAAAGAATGTTGTTAGTTGTTGATGTCGATTATACAAAAGAAGATGAATTTATGGGCTATTTTAGATCTCCATTGTGTAGTGGAGAATAGAGTCTTTTATCTAGACTTGGCTTTTATAAGAACATTAGACTCACTAACAACAAATGGCAATCGCTGGCATTGAAATACTACCCTCTCAAAACATAGATTGTGAAAACATAGTTTGTGAAAACAGTCAGTTTCCCAGAGCTCTGAAGTTGTTCTATGACGACAACAGCAACCCGCACCTATCATTTAATCAACATTACCTGCACTTCCCCCAGCTCACCCGTCCTTAAATAACTATCATTTGATACTATTAACAGCACTTACCAACCCTTAGCTATTTCATTAAGGGTTCATCATCATCCCCTTTGCATCTTAAAAGCTCTCCTCAACTACCAGTTTTAGATGTGGGATCACTTACTATAGATCGTCAAATTAATTAAGAACCCATCTTTCAGAGACCCCTTGGATCTGAGTCCTTTCTAAACTTGCCCGATTATGGCGGGATCATTAACACTTGATGTACCCTATCCCTACTTAGTTAACACTTTAAGGGCCGCATAGTGCTTTAATGTGTTATGTTTTTGCCCTTGGTCGTCATGGTACATGCTTGCAGCCCTGGCGAATAACTCGCTAGTGCTGCATTCATGCCGACCCTATGGGATTAATACACTCCCTGAAGGTCGTCATGATGCTTGAATGCATCACTGGTGAGTTATTCGCAAGGGCTGCATTCATGCATCATGACGTTAAGGAGCATGACACTTTAAAGCAGTGTGCCACCCTTAAAGGGTTACAGGTAATTCATCAAGTTGATCCCCTCTTAATCAATTCCACGGTGATTAGAGATGCATAATGGGGGAAAGCTGTAACTGATGACTACTAGTAAGGTTGGCGATAGCATCGTCTACCTTTAGGACCCTTAGTCCACTGGAGATCAAAGAACTCTAATTATGCAATGGTAATTGAAAAGTCTAATTTAAGATGTATGGTCGTGGGTGAGAGCACTCAAGGGGAAGGGTAGTGAACACTACAGCCTGTGCTGCATGAATGCATCATGCCAGTAGTATAACTATGAATGCAGCACCGGCCAGCGCTTCATTTGTGCATCATTATGACAAATGATTATGAAGCCTTGATGTATCATGCAAGCATTTGTCTTCATGATGCACAGATGCAGTTTCGATACTCCCAGATATTGCATTGCTGCATCAACCCATCCTGTCAAGAGTGTATCAACCCTTTACGGCTAGTATGATGCATGGATGCAGCTTGCATTCATGCATCACGACGACCACTGGTTTAGCACATCGAAGGCGTGCAAGGGGATCTCACATTGAAGCACTATGCTGTCCCCAATGGTTAAATACACTGAAAATCCACAGATTGAAAGGGTTAGTCAGTACAGACTATCCTAGGTTGGTCATATGAGTGTTAGTCATAATGGCAAAGTTTTATTCAAAAATGACCGAGGGGTCAGTCAGTATAGTGGCTAACCTAGGTTCATCATTGGTGTGTTTGATTTGTATACCACTAGTTGGGGCCACCTGTCATGGCCACTCAGTGGCTCCCCCTGGAAATAAAAAGACTAAGGTGGGTTGGTCAGTACTGACCAACCTGACAATAATAACTGACCTAAGTTGGTCGTATAGGGAGCCAAAAAATGACTAACTAGGTTAGGCACTAGTGACTGAGAGGTTGGGCGTTTAGGGAGCCTACGATTATCAGTGTAGTCAAACGAGGATGGTAGTCTCCCTGGTTCAATCCAATACTGAGACCAAAAGAAGAGGGGTGTTTCAGGTGACATGGTCTAAAAATGTAGGTAGGGTAGGTCGGATCTTTTATCCCCATTTTTTAAAAGAACTTTGGCCTGAAAAGCATCCAAAAACTGCCTCTCAAACTTTCCAGCTGATTTACCAACAACAGCAGTGACTCATGGACATCAAATGGAATCTGAAATGGCCCCAAAATTACCTAAAACATAAATATCTTTTTCTGAATTGGATAAGAATTTCTAGGGTCGGCCCTGTTTTGCTCGGTAGGGTCGGGTAACCTGAAACATACATTTTTTTATATGGCCTGACCACTGGTTACCCAATACCCAGTAGACTGTAACTTACCCCATACCCAGTAGACTGTGCATTAACTGTCTGTGTTTTTATGTTGCAGTGAGTTGTTGGAAGAGGACCTCAAAAAACGGTTACTCATATCTGTTTGGCATCGGAACCGAAAACGAGAGTGAGTATTCAAATGGGATTATTTTTTACTGCAGTAGATCTATTCATGGACGATTAAAACATTTAAACGTGATTCATTTAGATGAAATACGAATTTCACAAGGTGGAAATAGGACACAATATTACCACTATGTATAGGAATTCACCCATGAATAGGAATGATAATAATTTGTGAATGAAGAACTAATAGTGGAAGATATGTTGACAGCTTTAGACGGTATACATATGTATACTCATGGATGATTATTTTGATTCATTGTATAATGTACTAAAATATTCATGTCTTATTTGCAGCAAAAGCGAGTTCATTGGGTGTATGTCATTTGGGATTCAACACATCAACACTCAAAAGAGGGTATGTATGCTACTTTGTGTGGATAAGAACTGATAAAGTTGTTGTAATGATTATATAACATACATTGCTGTGTCGGTATATTCCAGAGTTTAATGGAAGTCTAGGCAGACCCCTGTCCAATATAAAACTTCTGTAAGACAGCCAAATAATCCTCTTCAGATTGTGGTCATCTTTTTGTAACACACGAGAAGGGCCACCTGTTGTTTTTCAATCAAATGTTCAAATGTATCATGGCTGACTTTTAATACACTAGAAATAATCAATAAATGAAATAATTAGAAAAATAACTTGATTAAGGCAGCTTGAATCTAATCAAACAATATGTTTTTACATATATTTGAAATGATCAAAACACAATGTAATGCCTTTGTACAAGATAAATTCATTCCTCTCCAGGTTATAAACGGCTGGTACTACTTGCTGAATGAGGAGATCGGCCGGATGAAGCATCTACAGGTCTCTGCCAAACAGAAACCGGCACTAGCCGAATTATGTAAGTGCTAGCTTTTATACATTTTGTATCATATTTCCTTTCCTTACCTTTCCTTTACCTTCTTTAGGGACAAACAAAATAGTCTTACATGACCACAAGTACTTTTGTAAGCTAAGATAAATAGAGGTATATAGCACACATACTTCCATCTTCTTTCTGATTTCATCTTATGAAAGGTATTGTCAGTCATTGGCATGTTTTATAATCAATGTATATGTCACACCTTCTGTTTATTTATTTACTTATTTATTATTTATTTATGAATGATGAATATCTCTCTATATTTTCAGCTCATAAAAATATTCCAAAGGTGAACCAGGACTTGTTATGGATGGAGCCACATGTGGTGAGTAACCCTCTTACTGCCCAAGACTGCAAATATTGTCAATCTAGTCTCCTAATCATTTCTGAATAAATGCATGAATTGAATGAAATTGAGTAAATACTGCATCCAGAGCCTTTCATCTAGAGTTACTGTGGAGGAATAGAGGTGGAGAATTCTGTATTCTTTTCTTGAGGAAGAGCTGTAAAATATAATTAAAATTTACTTTGTAACTGTGTGTATGATATGAAAGTGGAGGATTACATGTCTCTGTTGAGAAATGTAAAATGCAACTAGTACTTTTCCATGATCAACTCTTTTAAATACTTTTAAAATCATTGTTTAAACTTCAAACTTCCAGACAATGTTGTTTGAGTCACTGCAATCAATCATTTCTCATTATTTTAGTTTGAAGAACTATGATATATTTATATTATTGGTTTGTTTGACAGATGTTGATACGGCGGGGTACGGTCGGTTACGGGTTCTCATTAACTGGATGTAGCCCTGTACGAGTCTGCAGTGTCATGCCAGGTAGGTCTCAACTGTGAGGGTATTGGTTGTAATCTAATGTAGTCTGAACCAATCAATCAATATGCTCTTAATTGTAAGTTCTCAAAGAATTAATTAAGCACATAAAAATACAATCAAATGGATATTGGCTAAAGGACAATTAAGCTGACCTAATGTTGGTTCTGCATGATTCAGAGTTACCTGCCAAGTTACTTTCCAGAGCTGAAATTATTCATTATAATGTTTACTCACTGTTACCCCTTGTCCTGCAGGTTCGCTGGCAGAGGAGGCGGGCCTCCAGAAGGACGACTGTATCGTGAGGGTTAACGGGATGAACGTGTCCCGCTCCTCAGCCGACAGCATAGCCAGGATTGTTAGGTGGGTGCGAATAGATAGGTTTACATGTCCAAAAGGTCTTCGTGGATTGTTTTGTATTTGGAAAGTATTTTGAGATATTTACAGATGATATTACCACTCAAGAAAATACCCTATTCTAAAATTGTTGGGTATGATATGCCAATACCCCTGTTAGACCCGCCTCTTAAAATTTACAGTATTGTACCGTACCGTCGCAACAAAGCGCCTGGTCAAGAGCTCCAGTCTTTAATAAGCGCCAGGGCTATAGGGAACCGTATGGTACTGTAAACGTACATATTTTCGCTGGTACAAATTTTCGCGGATTTGCTTCAAAATACAATTTCGCTGGGATTTAAATTCGCTGATATTGAAATATTACAGTTATAAAGCTATATTGGATAAATTTTCGCTCTGCACATATTTTCGCGGATTTTAAAATCCGCGAAATCCGCGAAAATATGTACAGCGCGAAATAAAATACTTTTACAGTATTCAAAAAACTAATTTTTCTGACCAATTTTCTGTGAGACAATATCAAATTCTAGATATCTACTGAATTAAACACAAAATTTATGTTACCAACAAACAATTTTTCAATGGCAAACCTTCTCTAATTTCAGACATTCAGCCAGAAAAATAGTGTTGGAAATTCAGCGTCCCCGTGCGATGGACACGCAGGACCCCCCTGCTGCAGTCGCTGGTTTAGGGGGTGTCCGCGGGGCCGAGCATCCCCCCAGGAAGCCCCCCTTAAGCAGTACCCCCCGGAGAAATAAACACCACCACCCGGACTCCGGTGCTCACAGCGACTCAGAACTGGAGGAGAATATACGCAACAAGTTGACGATAGGAGTTTGTGTAGGGACGCTACCGAGGAAAAGAGTCACTTTCAAGGTGAGTGTTCAAAAAATGAAAAATTAAGTTTTTAAATTAGGTTTTAATTCCCCCCCCCCCTTCCAGAAAATATTTGAACTATTCTCCCTTATCTAGGAGATGATGATTTCAGATGAGGAACTGAGTGAAGAAATGTGTGAAATAGGAAAGGATCAGATTCAAATTTGAACACTTTTAACTCTAGATAACTATCTATAATATGATATCAATTATAACTCAGCCAAAGTGGAGTGCCTACATGGATACAAATACACTTCCTAAATCATGATAACATACACTTATAATGGATTTTGAATGTTGCTTATAATTCCCAATTTCTATCCCCAGGACAATGCTTGCTGACGAAGGCAGCTAGTGTATCTCCATCCCTCAACATTTCACCATGGTGCTTTAGTCAACCCATCTGTATTCAGTGTATATAGGTCTATTATATCAGTTAATTTAAGTCAAATATTCACCTTAGGTCATTTTACACATAACTTCATCAATCTTGTTCATATATCATGTTCACTTTGTAAACAGATATCTCCAATCAAATATACTTATTATATAAGTTATAATGAAGATCAGAAGATCATAATATGTGTGGTGTGAAGTTGGAATGATAGTGATAGGTGAAAAAATTTAAACTATAGATATAGATATTTCTATTGTAAATATATTTATTTGTGATTGTGATCTACTCAATGAAATATGAAATCCTGTTCTAAGAATGGAACATCTGATATTGTAAATTAACAGTAAATATAAAATGAGTGAATTGTTGATTACCCCATGTGGTTGTGATACTGTAACTAGGATTTATTACCGTACCGTCGTAAGATGTTTCGAAAGAGTGTTGGTCTTGTTTGAGTGCTGGTCTTAGAGTGGCCTTGAAATATTTCTTAATCACTCAAAACCGGTGTTGTACCAGCATCTGTCGCTGGAATAAAGGTACCACCAAATTGGAGAGCACCCAGGCGCTATATTGTGATGGTACGGTATGCATTTAGATGTGTAAATATGGAGTGTGGTTTGGTAGAATGAGTGAGACATTAGTCCAGGGTTCCCACGGTCAGGGGAGTCAGCAGACCAAGAAGTCCTGTCAGAGAAATTGGTGCATTTTTAAAAGATTAAACAATAAGAACACAGTTATGACATTAACATCCTATCATCTAATATGTATCAATTGAAAGAAAATTGTAAAAGTAGACTTATCATTTCTGGATATAATAGTACTTGCCCTGTTTAATTCAATAGTTGAACTTCACCTAATTAATGGAAAGGTGGAACTTGGCCTGGTTTCATCTAAATAGCATACACAACATTATGCTCTAGAAACCTCTAGAAACCATAATAACTGTCCGACTTGAAAAATGTAAAATCTGCTTTTAACCTGATTATTTAAAAAAAAGCCATGTTATAGAAAATAGGTACATAAAGAAAGATCTTGGGAAATTGAGGGAAATTCTTAACAATCCAAAGAAATGCTGTTATATTCAATATCAGGATATATGTGTTCACTTGTATATTTTAGATTTGATTTTAAACAGAGATTGCGTTTTTACCCTAATCTGCTAACATGGCCATGGAAAATAGATTTTTTGAAAAGGGAGCCATGAATCTGATATGGGTATGGGAACCCTGCAGTATAATGAGTTGGTCATGGATAATGTTCTGACTTTCATGCTCTATGAGTGTGTAGTTCTTAGTGTAAATATCATGTACAGGACCTTGAAAGGGGTCTTCTTAACCTATTGATAATACCTAATATATTTCACTATATAAAAATGTGTTCCAGTCAATTAGAGAATTGACTGATGTTGCAAATGTTTTCTCCTACTAAGAGGAAAATAAAATATTTCCCAAACATGAAAAAAGTATTTGTGTCATTGAAATATTTAGTTCATGCATCATTTAAGTCAAGGAAAACAGTCTCTCAGTTTTTTTCATGTGATGATGACAATTCTTATAACAGTTTTTAGCTGTTTGAGATCTAACCAGGCAATCGGCTATCGGAGAATAGACAGAGGGACTCTTATCAGAAATGGCAGTCTGATGATGAGAAAACAATGATATTTTACTACAAATTGATTTAAGAAGTAAAGTTGATTATAAAGGTATGAAGAGCCTTACTCCAAATATTTCCACTGTATTCCTAGTAGAAAAAAAACATTAACCAAATATTCTCACAACTTGATATCAAAACACAATCAAGCCAGTAGAGTACAGGTCTATATAAAAGACCACACCCTCCCTGACGGTTAAAGACGGTCCTTGTATTTACCCCTCCCCCCGGGGGTCCTCTGTAACCCCCACTATTAGCCTCCCTAATATCTGTCCTCGGGGGATTCTTTAACCCTGAGAAAATATTCCCACATATTACGTTTTTAAGAGTCCTTTTTTACACCCTCCCCCTGGCCCCATTAGGGCACCTCCTTCCTTCCGGCGGGCGGGGCTCAATCTCCAAGCAGAACTCTAGAACTGTATCGGCTACTCACCAGGGCTACATCAGGACGACACTTCGGGAGTGTATTAACTCCATATGGGGTAGTCATGATACATGAATGCAGCCCTGGCCAGGACTGCATTCATACATCATGTCAAGAAAGGGCATTATGGACCTTAAAGTTGTATAGTCCGATGATTAGAACTCAAAAATAAATTTTGCTAAAAATGAACCAGAATGTTCAATATGGCCATATTTAATGTCCTACCTACTTTATTAAACATTATTACCCAGAATTCAGCTTAGATTTCAGCTAATTATCAGTTCTATGCTCAATTTGAGACTTTTCGCTAGACTGGCCTGCATCAGTGGGAGCTCTACTCCGCCACGCACTACCCCCTCCTCCTCCCCTCCCTAGCTGGTTGTTCCCACTAGAATTAGACAGTCGAGAAAAGTATAGTTGAGAAAAGTATATTTTTTGTCTTTATTCAAATTCTAGGACTTGAGCAAGTCTAACTTTTCGAGTGCACACTCCATCCATTGAAAATACACTGTAAAAGACTATACCTCTGCTCATGGGACCCTCTTAATTGCCTCTTATTGCCCATCAATGATATTGTATTGTGCCCCATCCTCCAAATGTGATATCATGATTACATTTTGAACAAATTTAAGTAGAATTTAAAATACTGAAAAAAGTGGACCATGCCACTAAGAGATCTATACTAAAAGGGTTACTTTAGGCATACTAAGAGACGTAGACTCTGCTTGGAGAGTGGAGCAGCCCCACCCTACCCCTACCCCTTATACACAGGCCCCAGGCTGCTTCTTTCAGCCTCACTTATCTGATAGCAATTAAACAGGGTAAATGGGGGCCATTCGCTTTCATGCAGAAAAAATAGGACAGTAGAGGGGGAGGGGAGGGGAGAAAGTAAAGTTAAGGAGAGAAAAAAATCCTCCTGATTTCGAAAATGAGATAATGAGGACCAAGTTCTGAAGGGAAATAATTCCACTTCCGGTGCTTCTATATAGTTATTCTCTTTTAATCTTGCAGCATATTAGTCTAGACACATAGGAGCACAGTGGAACAAAGGAAAGGGGGATAAAAAAAACACGGAAGTCACTAATAAAATGGGAAAAAACGAAGAATAAGGGACTTGGGGTGAACTTTTTCAACTGTCTTGAAAATAACGAAATCTGCACATTGCTACACAGAAATTAAGGCAACTAAGAATTCAGCATTATTTCAATTTCCATCTCTAGATTAAGATTTTATTCTAAAGAATTCTGTCCATTCAACATATATATCATAAACTAATGGCCTAGCTTTATGTGTTTTTTTTAACATGGACCAAGAAACTTTTGAATAGAGCTAATAGAGTAAGGAAGACCAGGAAGCCCAAGCACTTAGCCTTTCTGAGAACCGTTGAGTGATTGGTGATTGGGACTGCCTGCCTCACCTGGTTAGATATGAAGGTGTAGAGGTAGATAAGGGGGTAGTGAGGTGTGATAAGGTAGTCAGGTGTGTCACCTACCTGTACGCCCCTCTCACACCTGGACACACCTGTATATATACACCTGTACAGACTGCAGGCGTTCAATGAGGCAGAAGCCCCAGTGATGAGGACGTGATCTGCTGGTTTACCTACCTCCCCTGTCTCCTCTGTTTCTGTGTCCTGCCCTGTCTCTCTCTCCCTGTCTCTCTCTCTCTCTCTCTCTCTCTCTCTCTCTCTCTCTCTCTCTCTCCCTCTCTCTCTCTCTTTTCTCTCTCTTAATCGGTTTCTATATCTCTTTCTGTCCTGCCTTCACCTGTCTCTCTGTCTCTGTCTACCCCTCTCTCCCTTTTCACCGGTCTCTGTCCCTCTGCCAGTCAGTCTGCCCTGTCTGTCTTCATCTCTCTCTTTCTCTCTCTCTCTCTCTCTCTCTCTCTCTCTCTCTCTCTCTCTCTCTCTCTCTCTCTCTCTCTCTCTCTGTCTGTCTCTCTGTCTCTCCCTCTTTGTATCTGTATCTCCGTCTGTCTGTCTCTCTTTCACTTCCCACTCAGGCATTCATCTCTCAGTCTCTTTTCACCCCCTCCCTCTACTGTTTGTCTCTTCTCTCAACAGATCAAAAGGGAAACAAAATAACACCCTATCGATGATGGATCAAATAATAACTACACAAATGCCCCTGTAATCCCAAATTGACTAGAAAGTTTCAATTGACCACCCACATCAAACTGGCTGGGATTCCGCTAAGACTCGTTTTCTATTAGCCAATTTGGCGAATTTGTTTCAATTTTGATTCGCCAAATTGTTTATCAATTAGCCAAACATTCTTACTTTGAAATATACTTACATTTGTTCAAAACACCTAACAGTTAAATGTAATGAAATATTTGATTGATTAAACTGAGGAGCACAAACAGTCCGACAAACACAGTTAGCCAATTTGGCGAATTTTCAATGGATAGCATTAGCCAAAATGAACTTTGATTCGCCATTGACGATTTGGCGAGTGGCTAGCGGAATCCCAGTCTGGGTAAATTGAAACACATGTATTATACTGTACATTATGTATATACACCTGAATAGGCCTACAGGAAGCACTGGACTGGTGACAGACTAGACTGGTAGTTACCTTTGAAGGAGGCATAGTGCTTTAAAGCATCGTGCCATTGGTCGTCATGATGCATGAATACAGCCCTGGCGAGCAGCTCGTCAGGGCTGTATTCATGCATCATGACGACCCTATAGAGGGTTGACACTTTGCTATGATGCGTAATTGCAACCCTGATGAGTACAGTGTAGACTAGTCATGCAAGGCTGCATTCATACGTCATGACCACAAATGGTATAGCACATTAAAGCAGTATGCGGCCCATATAGGGTTTACCTGATAGGTAAGTAATACCTACCTGTACCAGAACCAGACAACCCGTGTTTATCTCCCCCTCAGGTATAAATTGACGCCCTGATACCACCCACGTGACCACCCACGTGATAAGACATCTAACCGGGTATCAACTGAAATCAATCCCTACCTATCACCAATCATCTCCTGGGGTATACCCCTGCAAGGGCCGCAGGGTGCTTTAATACATTACGGCATTTGTCCTCGCAATGTATATGTCCACGGATGCAGTCCTGGAGAGTTACTCTCCAGTGCTGCATCAATGCACCATGCTGAGACTATGGTACGTGTTGATACAATCCCAAAGGTCGGCATGGTGCAATGATACAGCACTGGCGAGTTACTCGCCAGGGCTGCATTCATGCATCATGACGGCAAACTGCATCTAGACATGAAAGAGCTATGCGGCCCTTATAGGGGTATTGTACAGGTAGGTATAGGGGCGTGTCATAGAGGTCCCACACCTGTAGTTAGGGGCAGGGCCTCTGTCTGTCTGTTTGTCTATATTTGTTAGGAACACTTATTATTTCTTCTGCCCGGAAACACGTGACCAGATTTTGTATGGAGGCAGCCATGTGCATTGGACTCTGGGAAAACTTGATCAGTCTTTTTCCCCCCGTTTTTTTTAGATTTCCTTCAATTCACCATTACTCATCGATTCAATTCTCATTTAAAATGTATTTATTGCACAACCATCTAAAGATATATCATTAATTTGGCACTTAAAAGTGCCAAATAGTAATACGGGGTTATAATGCGCTACCCACGCGACCAACTAGGTCACGCCCTAACGCTATGTAACTAGGTCACGGAGACGGCCACCAGTGTAAACTAGGTCACGGATGTGTATGTTGCAGCCTGCATGGGTGGGGGTTGTTGGACCGGGGGGGGGGGGGGGCACTGTTGTGTGTAGGTGTAGGTGTGTGTGTGTGTGTGTGTGTGTGTGGAGGGGGGCGCTCCTGCTGTCAGTGGAGGGGGAGGGGCTCTCCTATTGTGAGTATTTCGGGGGGGGGGGGGGGGCCCTGTTGTCAGTGTGAGGGGGGAGGCTCTCCTATTGTGGGTATTTCGAGGGGGGGGGGGCTCCTGTGGTCAGTGGGGGGGGGGGGGGGAGGCTCTCCTGTATTGTGAGTATTTCGGGGGGGGGGGGGCGCTCCTGTGGTCAGTGTGAGGGGGGGGGGGGCGGCTCTCCTATTGTGGGTATTTCGGCGGGGGGGGGGGGGGGTGGGCTCCTGTTGTCAGTGTGAGGGGGGGGGGAGGCTCTCCTATTGTGAGTCTTTCGGGGGGGGGGTGCTCCCGTTGTCAGTGGGGGGGGGGGGCTCTCCTATTGTGTTTTTTGTTCTTTTTTTTGGGGGGGGGCTCCTTTTGTTTGTGTGTGTGTGGGGGGGGGGGTCTGTTGTGTGTGTGTGTGGGGGGGGGGGGTCTCCCAGTAAACACACCTCCGTTATCTAAACGTCATTTTAGTACGTAACATAACGTCCAAATGTAAGGGTTGCTTTACGTTATTGAACGTAAATAAACGTTAATTAACGTTTATATATGTTATGTGAACGCTATTCTTAGGTTAATTAAACGTTATTTCCACGTTTCTTTACGTTATGTACATTTTATGGTGTGGGTTCGAATCCTGTATCAAGCAATTCATTCTTAAGCGTATCATATTAGGGCGCATAGCCTGTCTTCACAATCGCCATGTTAGAGATACAGAGGTACTCACAGAGACAGAGAGATTTAATAATATAAAAAAAAACGCAACAAGATATTAGTGCTCTCCCTCTTAGAATTGCCGGTTACAGGATTCGAAACCATATGTTGACATATATGTATTTCTATTTAAAAAGTTGAAATGTCTATGTCTATGTTCATGTCTGGAAACGGTGGCAGGTCTCGGAATAGAACCCGAGACCATTGGATTAGAAGCCAGCTGCTTACCTATCTGAGCTAAGCGGACCTGTGACAATGCAGAGCCTACACACTGGTACACAACATCATCATTAAACCTATACCTAGGCCTCTATACATGCATTGGTAGCAATTTGGTAATATCCTGTGTTACATCAATGCTTTATAAGCTACAAATGTACGGCATGGTTTGGCTGTTACATAAAGATAAATTTAACTGTTATAAAGGTTTCAGCCACTAGGGACCTTTAGCAATCACGTATAGCTCATAAAACGCATACGCAGCAGTGCTGAAAGCATAAGATATGTCTGAGTTAACTGAGCTACGTCAGGTTTGCTAAAGGACCCTACTAGCAAGGTTCTTGTCTTGACTATGCACCTCCACAGGCCCGGTTAGCACAGTCAGTAGAGTGGTGGACTAGATCATCAGAGGTCTAGGGTTCCCAACCCAAGTCCGGCACTATGTCTACTAATGTAGATGAAGGCGAAAATAAATTAACATCTATGAACAATTGTGAAGTAGCTACGAGAATACTTCAAATAGAACTACAGGTATCTGATGTTTGCGTTTTTGAAAAAAAAGACCCTACCTATGCTTATATTATACTATATATTTTTATTGGCATTAAAATTGCAGTGTTTAAGTTAAAGTGTGCAAATTGCTCAAGGTTAGGTTTACGTAATTTACGTAAATATACCTTGAACAAACGTTTACATTACGTATATATACGTGTATTAACGTTCAATTAGGTTTAATAACGTTAATAAACCCTTACATTTGGACGTTATTTAACGTAGTAAAGTTACGTATTTCAGACATAGAAATCACGTTTATGGAACGTTAAGTAACGTATGTGTGTTTACTGGGCTGTTGTGTGTGTGTGGGGGGGGGGGGTCTGTTGTGTGTGTGTGGGGGGGGTCTGTTGTGTGTGTGTGTGTGGGGGGGGGTCTGTTGTGTGTGTGTGTGGGGGGGTCTGTTGTGTGGGGGGGGGGTCTGTTGTGTGTGTGTGTGGGGGGGGGGTCTGTTGTGTGTGTGTGTGGGGGGGTCTGTTGTGTGTGTGTGGGGGGGGGGGTCTGTTGTGTGTGTGGGGGGGGGGGGTCTGTTGTGTGTGTGTGTGTGGGGGGGGTCTGTTGTGTGTGTGTGTGGGGGGGTCTGTTGTGTGTGGGGGGGGGGGTCTGTTGTGTGTGTGTGGGGGGGGGGGTCTGTTGTGTGTGTGTGGGGGGGGGGTCTGTTGTGTGTGTGTGGGAGGGGTCTGTTGTGTGTGTGTGTGGGGGGGGGACTCCTGTCGTCTTTTCTGTGTGTGTGTGTGTGTGTGTGTGTGTGTGTGATGTTTTTGTGGGGTTTTTTTTTTTGGGGGGGGGGTGTCCCTGTGTGTCCCCCAGTATCCCGGCGCCGAAGGCGCTGGTTCTGATTAAATCCGACAGTTGGACTTCCTGTTGGAATGAGTGAAAGTCTGAAAGAAGCTCCTTTATTCTGACCAGCCGATGTGGGGATTATCATTTCTTCGGAGTGTTCACCAGACATATTTATGTAGGGTATAATAGGCTAACCAATGCAGCAAGAAAGAGGGACTTTATCATGAGAAACACTTTCTTTTAGGGCAATGTTTGCAAACGTATCATATCGGAAATTTATAGGACAACTATCTTTCAAATAGTGCATCCATGGATATATCGGAATGTAAGATTTCGAGATCATATTTATGATATTGTCGCCCTGGTCATGCATCAGAGATTTTCAAAAACGTTTTCAACTAATTTTCTGGAAAGGTCCTTTCTTGCTGCATTATAGGAATGATTGGTCTTCCTGATGGCCTTACTGGCCTTACTCACTACCGTGAGATATTCCCACGATGTGTAGTACACATTTCATCAATGTTCAGCAGTGGTGGGAGTGAGAGGCATGAATGATGAGTCCGTTCATCAAAGTCGACTGCCCCCACGCCTATCCCCCCCCCCTCAGACGGCCACATCAAGGGGACGACCAGAAAGGGCCTTGGATACTGCTTGTCCACTTTTACACCCATTCAGGACTACACCAAGGTCCTGAGGTGAATTTCAGCAGGACAACACAACCTCAACACAATACGGTACCAGCAGAGTTTACAGGACATCCATGCCTCTCTGTCCATATATAAGATTTTTAAAAGGGGCTTCAACGCACTATATTATGTACCCAATTATCATCGTGATCCATGAATGCAGCCTTGGCGAATAACTCGCCTACGGGGTGAATGCACAATGCAGCTTAGATGCACAATACCAGTGCTGGCGATTAACCCACCAGTGCTGTGTTGGTAAGTTGGTAAATTTCTGCTACCTTTGGTAAGTTGGAAAGTTGGGAAGTAAATTCCTTTAGAAAATAATACCCGATACTCAATTGAAATTGTTCTATCAACCCTGGCCAATGAATATCATCACAAGTTCGCATTTAAATCTTAAGAAACTTGCATTTGATGGCTAGTCCAGGATAGACTCTACAGAGATACCCATTTCCAATTGTCTGCCCATTTTCTGTACTGGTCAAATCTGACATCGAGAGAGTGGCTATAAGTATAAAAGGTGCAGTGGAGCAATGTGTGTTCTGACTGTGTTCTGATTGTATGTGAATTCCGCCTCATTAGAACTGCAGGTAGGGGGCAGGTAGGGGACATGCCACATAGTGTTTTGATGCACCATGTCTTTTATCTGTATGAATGCAGCTCTGGCAAGTAACTCAGCAGTGCTGCATCCATGTATCATGGCAACCCCAAGGTTGATAAACGCTCAGAGGGTCGGCATGATGTATGCATGTAGCCCTAGTGTAGCCCTAGGCTCACAAAGGCTGCATTCTTGGATCATGACGACCAAGGGCATAGCACATTAAAGCACTATGCGGCCCTTAAAGAGTTATAACTGCAGGTATGGTACAGGTGGGGTGTCGGGTACAGATACACAGAGAGAAGAAACAGCGTCAAAAGCAAAAGGGGGTCCAGGTTGCCTCCAGAATGACTCCCCGATCTAGGAGAGCCCAGCTCCCTATGGGACTCCCCTAGAGTCAGGGAACTATGGGACTCCCTTAGGTGACCCCCCTAGATCAGTCAGGGAGTTACCTAGACTCCGTTAGACAACCTAAAGGGGGGAGTCATTCTGGAGGCAACCTGGACTCCCTTTTGACGCTGTTTCATTTCTCTGTGTAGTGTGCAAGTACGATGCAGGTAGGGTCATTACTGACCTGTTTCAGGGTCGTTTAGCACCTGACTTTGATGTCGCCGACCTCAGCTGAAGGTCATCACGACCCCCACCACGCCCCCTACCGGGCCCTGCTGGTACTGGACACACCAAATGAGCAGGGCAGGAATGTGCTATTGGTCTGGGACATTTTTTGTCTTCTTAAAGAAATAATGCACAATGTATAGTGGGATAATGGTGATGACGAGAATATCCAACAATGTTCCTAGTATGGTCAAATCTGACCCTGGGAAATTGATATTTAAAATGGCCGTTGCTATGCAACCGCTCAACCTAGCAACAAACCAATAACACCAACTGATTCCCAGGCCTCAATTTAGGGGGGATAGGTAAGGTTTAAAACTTTCTTGAGGCAATATTGATGCTATATGGGAGATGGATTTTGGATAATTTGGTGACCATCTTGGAGTTTGGACTGTTTCACCCCCTACGGTGGAAATTGAAAATTTGGCAACATCAAAATTTGGTATCAGCAGATTTTTTTGGTCAGATTTAACTATGTTGCCAAATTTCAACCCCAAAAAGCGATACCCCTTTGATACCCCATAAGTAGGTGTACTATAACAAGGAATATCACAAATGGATCAAGATATGTTTGTTCAATGTTACTTTTATTGACCAAGAATCTGCCTCTGGTTTGTTTATTGTATGCTTGGCCGGGCATTGCTTTATTTAGCCAACCGTTAGATTGGTTTGATGTCCCGGGTACTATAGTATGGCCTCCCTTGGGTATTGGCTGTGTAGACGTTAAAACATCAGGTGTATTATAATGCACGTATAAACAGAATGAAAAGAATCATCAAGTTGGATTAAAGTTAGATTGAATCCTGGGATTGAGTTTTCAATTCAAAATTTCGGATTGACCTCTCCAAAACTCATGGTTGCTCTAGCTGGGGATGTAAATAATTCCTTAAAAGAATTAAACTCACTTAAAGTCAACATTTCCTTATTATTTGATATTCTGAATGTCTAGGGTATTTTAATGTGTACTAAAAATAGTAACTAATAAGTCTAAGGCTTTGAGTAATGTAATATCTGTCGCCTCATCTATCAATGTCTCACCCGTTTTTTTCAATTTAAACTTTCAAAAGTCCGTTGGGATAATTGCGACTAGATCATCGTTGTACCCTTATCAGACTTGGATCACTTTTAGTCACTTAAGATCTTTCTACATCGGGTGGCGACTTTCCTTCAATTAAATTGCCCTGCTCATCAGTGACTTAACCATTTGAGGACCGAATAATGTGGTGAGGCCAAAAAAAAGGTGTGTTTCAGGCAACCCGACCCTAGATTCAAAAAAGGGCCGACCCTAGCATTTTTTTCCCCAATTTTGGAGATTTTTTTTTTTTTTTTGATTTTTATTGTTTATTTTTGATTTTTATTGTTTATTTTTACAATTCTTTCAAGAAAAACAAGCTTCCAGTGACCTCAGAGGCCTGAATAATTGATTAACTTCAGAAAATGGCTTTTTAAGAGGAATATGCAATAACTTCTTGATATTCCTAGTCAATAGAGGAATTATTGAATCATTCTGGTGAGTCGGGAGTCGATTTCTCCATTCGCGACTCATTCCTGGTTCTCTCTATGTTAAAAAAAAAAAAAAAAAATCTGACCTACCTACCCTAGAAATTCTGACCATGTTGCCTGAAACACACCTTTTTGTTTTGGCCCGGCCCCATGCAAAAACGCTATTGACAATTCGGACTGTCAATAGTGGAAAATATTTCTCTTATTGACAGTTCACACTGTCAACAGTGGAAACTATTCCTGTTATCGACAGTTCCTCATGCGAACTGTCAATAGTGGAATATTTTTGTCCTATTGACACTTCCCAAGGACATTGGAGTCAAAAAATGAGTTTTTTTTGGCAAAAGTGTTTTTTTTTTCACCAAAGTCGTTTTTGCCCCCAAAATCGGTTTTTGGACCCAAAATCAGTTCTGGACCCAAGAAACGGTTTTAGATCCCAAATCGGTCTTGTATCCAAAATCGGTTTTGTCCCCAGAATTGGTTGAAATCGGTTTTGTCCCCAAAATTGGTCAAAATCGGTTTTTGCCCCCAAAATTGGTCAAAATCGGTTTTGTCTCGAAATCGGTGTTGTCTCAAAATCTGTCAAAATCGGTTTTGGAGCCAAAATCGGTTTTGGAGCCAAAATCGGTTTTGCCCCAAAAATCGGGTTTGCCCCAAAAATCGGTTTTGCCCAAAAATCGGTTACCACCAAAATCGACTTTTCCACCAAATTCGACTTTTCCACCAAAATCGACTTTTCCACCAAAATCGACTTTTCCACCAAAATCGACTTTTCCACCAAAATCGACTTTTCCACCAAAATCGACTTTTCCACCAAAATCGACTTTTCCACCAAAATCGACTTTTCCACCAAAATCGACTTTTCCACCAAAATCGACTTTTCCACCAAAATCGACTTTTCCACCAAAATCGCTCTCAGGGTTATGACAGATAGGGAACTGTCAATAAGAGAGGAAATTCCCACTATTGACAGTTCAGTGAAGAACTGTCAGTAATGCTATAATTTACCACTATTGACAGTTTGAACTGTCAATACCGGGATATAATTCCCTTATTGACAGTTCACACTGTCAATAGTGGGATATTTTTCTCTTATTGACAGTTCCTTTTTGGAAGTGTCAATAAGAGAATCTTATTTCCCTTATTGACAGTTCAAACTGTCAATAAGGGAATTATATCCCGGTATTGACAGTTTGAACTGTCAATAAGGGAATTTTTTTCTGTTGTTGACAGTTCAAACTGTCAATAGTCACGGCCAATGTAGGCCGACGTTTGTCGTCATGATGCATTCATGAACTGTCAATACCGGGATATAATTCCCTTATTGACAGTTCACACTGTCAATAGTGGGATATTTTTCTCTTATTGACAGTTCCTTTTGGAAGTGTCAATAAGAGAATCTTATTTCCCTTATTGACAGTTTAAACTGTCAATAAGGGGATTATATCCCGGTATTGACAGTTTGAACTGTCAATAAGGGAATTTTTTTCTGTTGTTGACAGTTCAAACTGTCAATAGTCACGGCCAATGTAGGCCGACGTTTGTCGTCATGATGCATTCATGCCACTCGCCATGGCTGCATTCATGCATCATGCTGACCCTTCAGGAGTGTACCAAACCCGAAGGGTAAACTCGCTGGGGCTGCATTCATGCACCATGATGACAAAGGGTATAGCACATTAAAGCACTCTGCGGCCCTTAGAGGGTTAACGCTCATCAGGGGTTTAGGTGGGACAGGAATGTAAGGCGGGTTAAAGTGCTGAGATCAGCGGTAATTAGTGTGGAGGTAACGCCGGTGTGGGTCGTACTCGGAATACATTTAGGGGGTATAACATCTGTAAGTTTTTATTTGTAAAAAATATTACTATTTTTAAACAACTAGGGAATAAAGTAGCCTTAGGATGGATTTGAACCTATGACCCCTGGATTGATTGGCCAGTGTTCTAACCACTGCTCCAATCCGAACAGGTGACTCAAAGAACATTCAAATACAGCTGATTCAAAAGTTTATGACCCCTAAAACTCTGATTTTGGACATGTCAGCTAAAGTTCTCACAATGTAGAATCACTGCATCTCGCTCGTGCGGAATACACCATGACGAGTTGCCCTTTATGGGGTTTCACAGCGCTTTCTGTCATGATGGGTCCAATTTCTTTTGCTTCCCGCCCCAAATATTCCACTGCCCCCCCCCCCTCATGTTGTTGGATGAATGACCACTCCCAAAGATTGACAAAACTCAACACCAGTACTGAGTTTGAGTTTATTTATTGCACGAATAGTCCCAAGGCCAAAAAGGTTGGTTTCCGGTATATTGGTCTGACAAAGCAGACCCGGCCGGTCAGATTTTCCTTTATTCATTTTTTTTTTTTTGCTTTTCGCCTATTTAGGGCCTGGTTTTATAGTTTTCACTGCAAAATCTTTACTAATTGTCCGATTTACAAACCCTAAAAACCCGGGCCTAAAAACTGAAAAATAGCAAAGCTTTCTAAAAGAAAAAGAAAATAGGGGGACCCGGCACTGTTTTGCTAGACCCGGTCAGGTGACCGGAAACAAAACTTTTTTTTATTTGGCCCAATGGGACTGTTTTCGGTGCACACCTACATGATTGACAATGATAGTCCTGTGTTCACCGCACGGTACTTCTAACTAATCTCAAGTGCTATACATTCAAGTAATCTCACTTTGGGGAGATGAGGCTTTATTCCCTGTCCTACATACTAACACTACAAACATTGATACACTGATAAGGCTGAGCTGAGAGCCAGCGGCCACATAGCCATAGACGTAGGAGCCAGTCACATCACGCAGGAAACCTGAAAAAGCAAAGCAATATTGTTATTTGTTATTGGAGACAAAAAAGCAATATACATCAGTCTTAAAATACTATATTTGTATAAGGGAGTGCTCATTTTTCAACAACAGGGGAGAGGGGGGGGTGGATTTGGGGGGGGGGGGGTAAAAAAATTTGGAGCCCTCTTGGGGGGGGGGTGAAAAAAAATCCAACCTGTTTTGAGGGAAAAAGCCCACGCGTTACTATGGTACAAAGGGGTATGAACGCACACGCTTTTCGGCCTGCAGGGGGGGGGGGGTAAAAAACTTCGACCCCTCTAAGGGGGGTGAAAAAATTTCGCGCAATCCGTGCAAAATCTCACCCCCCCTGTTGTTAAAAAATGAGCACTACCTAATATATACAAACATGTGTATGGGAAACATTAGCTATTGTTGTAAGTAATTGGTGCTATGAGCCTGCTCAACGACAGGATAAATAAATGGAACAAAAACGAAAGAAACAAACAAGCTGGAAGACCTGAGACACCAAGATTAAATGTATTGATTTATCTTTTTATTTATACGGCCAATCAACAAAATACACATTTTGTAGTTTCAGATTAAAAAGAGAGACATTTAGTAGCAGGGTAAGGAATAGGCCAGCATAAAAAAATACAATGAGATAGAAAGGGGGAATTTAAAAAGAATCTATTGATATAGCAGAAAGCAGATTGAACTTACCTCCCAGGAAGGGCCCTATTAGGCCACCAATACCTTGAACTAGCCTCATCAGGCCTAGAGTACTAGTTATTGTTGAACGTGGAACAATATCAGACATCACTGTTGAAGCTTGGGTACCATACACCCCTGAAAATAAGCACTTTAGTATGAAATATATTTTTTTTGTGCTCACATAATATTGAAATGAAATGTAAATTACGGGTTTCGGACGAGGACAATGTGAACCCTGCCACTACTCAATCAGAACTGAATCAGGTAGGCCCTATGCCCATTGCTCATTGGTTTACTGACCTCAGCCATGACCTGGTTTGGCTCTCTCTCATTGGTTTATTTTGTTATTCAGGTCAATAACAAAATCCAAAATGTAAATTACACCAAAAAAACTTTCCAGTATTTGAAAAGTTTGGCATGAAATTAAATCATCCTAAAGCATATTGTAGGTAGTGAGTAGGGACAAAATGAGTCCAGGGTCTAATTTCTATTTTCTAGTTTATTGAGTTTATAACTTTAAAAGAAATTCTGAATCATTTAAAAAGTTTTAAACTATCATGACTGGATAAAAAACCTCCTTTATAAGCCAACCCCCACACTGCGACAATTCTATGTGTCGAATCAGGCCTACAATACCCCAAAAAAGGTTGGCTTATCAGAGATATTTTACGGTAGCTCTGAATACATTTTAGCCAATGCCATCTCAGAACTACCCCTCCTACAACAAAACAAAAGAAAAAAATAGTATTTCCGCAAACGCATTGAACTCAACCTACCTACAAGTCCATTCTGCAGCATCCAGAGGGCCATGGAGGGAATCAGCAGAGGCATGAAGGGTTGACACAGCACTGTCACTCCAATACAGATACTCAGTATATTAAACACCAACAGGCGCCGGTGTCGAATCACCGACAGATCAAAGAAAACCCCGCTCAGAAGTCTGAACGGTATCTCCACGGCAAAGTTCAGAGACATCAGTAATGTCACTTGAGTGTTTGAGTAGCCTTTCTCCAAGGCTAGACCGGTAAGAAGACTGGTATTTAAAGACACGGCCAGGTTGAGGCTCCCCAAGAGCAATGCAAGAATGCATATGTTTGGGTATCTAAATGCCTCAAGCCCAAAGACACTGGCACACTTCCTTGCTCCATTAGTGATACAAATCCAAATGCTATTACAGTGTCTTTTTTCCTGAACATTCATTGATTGCGTTTCAGTATTTCCTTGATTTTCAATCAAAGTATCTTCAACAGCACCCTTGATTTTGTTGCAGTGTCTTATTTCCTTAATATTCATTGCTTGTGTTTCGGTATTCTTCTTATTGCCAATCAAAGTGTCCTCAAGAGAACTGTCATTATGATTGCATCCATCATGATTGCATTCACCATTATTCCCGTTATTACATTTGGTAGTTTCCCCTTTATTTTCATTACATCCATTACTATTCTCATTAGTGGTACATTTGGTAGTTTCCCCAGGAGCAGTGTCAGTTTTTTTCACATCAGACAGATCTTCCTTTTTCGCCTCCAAAGCTATTGTAACAGACTTTTTACCGTGGACCCTCAGTGGTCTTAACATGGCAGACACTGGTATGAGATGTAGGAACAAGGCCCCCACAATAAGCATTCCACCACTAAACCCAAACTCTGTGAATAGGAAGGATAACAGCTGAGTCATGTACAGTCCTCCCAGACCGGCGAAGCAGCTCCTGACAGAATTTGCCTTGCCCCGGTTATTTGTGAAGTACATGAGGGATAGGCTTATGCTGGCCACCATGTACATACACGTCCCGACACCTGCAGCAGACAAAGTGAAACCGTAAAACTTTCATTTTGGTTATTTACATTTATGTTGGTGTCCTATTTTGCTTTATTGTTTGAAACACCTTTATTTATATACATGTACCGAAGAAGTATAGGCGATAGGTGCTTGTATTTGTTTCATTTCCAGTTGATGATTCATATATTTCACCTGAATATGTGACTGAGGTGGTATGATACTGAAAAATTGTGCAACCAAATTTCTTGAATTCAAATGACATTAGGGCCATATATTACATGTATCATCTGCAGACCATCTCTATTTCTGGAGTTTTCCATGAAAAAAAAAAACAGAAATGGGAAAATATGGCCATATTTGATACCAAATACCTGAAATTAGGGTATTACAATTTGAATTTAGTTCACCAAGAGCCAGCATTTCCCTATCTCTTTGGTCCCCATTAAATCTTTATTTTTTTGGAGTGGCCTAAACAGCAATAATTAAGAAGGTCAGATCTGTTTTAATAGTTAATTCATCACTATTAAGCATAGAGGGAATACCCTACCATGCAGCATGATAAAAATGGACAAATATTTGCATATTTGGTATCATTTTAAAGCTTATACTAAGTTACTTATATTTTCTCCACTTTTAAAGATCAATGACTTCTTAACTACTGAAAAAAAGCCTCCCTCTTCATATTTTTCAGACCTTGGTGATGAGAATCTTGAATCTTGAATCTTGAAGCCTGAATGAATTTTTTCCAATAAAAATCTATCCAACAACATATTAAGAATAGTGTTTTTAAGATATAACACCCTACCATGCAGCATGCCGTAGGTGAGGTAGACCCAGGGTAGGGAGGGCATGAAGGCTGTCAGGATGCAGGCAGCAGCTGTCAGCACTCCACTCAGTATTCCCACCAGGCGGTGAGAAGTACCGTTACACAAGGCACTCACAAAGGGACCTGCAAACAAAATAGTCAGAAATTTAGGGTTGAAAGATTCAAAAATCTGGAAATACACCCATAGTTTTTATAGCCTACATAATCATGTTCAGTTTTACCGTTGCTTGGTATTATGCATATTTTTCATTATGTTGCCCTTGAAACATTAATGCTGTGGTAAATCATGAATTGGGACTAATCCAATCAATTAGAATAATGAAAATGTGTACAGTCAGACCTCGATAAACTGGTCATCCTGTTTCAGGCAAAACATTACCTTATGTTGAATCAGCTACATTATCGAAGCACATCCATATGCTTATGTATAGGACTGTCACTGCAAGAAGCAGCCATCAAGGTTTGACTGCATCGAATAAATAAGAAGAAATTGAAAACTACTTGCTCATGACCATCCTGGCTGAACCTGCGATGGAGGTTGTCCCGGCGGTAAGGGCGGCCGACTGCCCGAAGCGCTGTAGGAGTTGCTGATAGAAGAGACTGATAGACTCATTAAAGCCTGCACTGACTGATATACCGAGTCCAGTCACGATCACCAGCACCCAGCCCCAGCCCCCATCAGGGGCCACCTCTTGTGACCGCAGGGGCTCCACAGAACTTGCCTTCAGACCATCTACAGTCCTTCCCTGCAAGAGCTCCACAGAACTTGCTACCAGACCATCCTCTGTCTGTCTCTGCACTGAACTTGCTACCAGACCATCCCCTGTCCCTCCCTTAAGGGGTTCCACAGAATTTACTTTCAGACCATCCTTGGTCTGGAGCTCCACAGAACTTGCCCCCAGACCCTCCCCTGTCAGTCTCTGCCCAGAACATGCCTCCAGACCATCCTCTGTCCTCCTGTGTCCATTTCTGACTTCATTATTGTCCTCAATCTCTATATTTTGATTACCAACCATAGCTGTATTTCCAGTTTCCTCCACGGTCTGGTTGGGTGTCTTGAGGAAATTTATCCGCTGTTTATCTTTCTTTCTCTTGTGTTAACCTTTGTATCTGTAGGAAAGTATTTTCCTATGTATTCTGTTGATGAACCTGTTCCGTATATCTCAGAACGGCGAATCTAATCTCCAAAATGAGGACAGTGAAATCCTATACCAGTGCGCCTGTGGTACCCAGGAGAAAATGAGAGGTGCAGGGGCCCAGTGTAGGTTATGTAACAGGTTGATGTAAGAGATGGCCGTCGTTGGGCCTTGTACTATGTTCCCAATTCAGCATCCCGACCTGAACTGAATGACACAGTGCCCCTTGATAAATTCAGATAATACGCTTTGTGTTATCATATCAGATAAACTTTATAATAATCTATCTTAAAGGTCTAATGAGGTCAGCTGGTATCTACATTACTGTCCATGAACAAGGGCTATCATATTTTCCAATATGAGGCTGTGTCTCATGAATTTGGGCCAATGTAAATGTCTTTGACTAGGTATCATCTTTGACCGGGTGCCATTTTTGACTGGGTGCCATCTTTGACCAGCTTTGTAGAAAACAGTTCATTTAGGGGAGATGAAGAATAAATGGGCTACTAATTACTTTAATTTAATTAAAGTTAAAGTGGTATAACATCCATTAACCTTTCCAACTCCTTTTCATCTTCATCTGCCCTATATGAACTATTTTCTATGAAGCCAGTCAAAGATGGCATCCAGTCAAAAACGTTCACATTGGCCCAAACTCATGAGAAACAGCCATAAGCGCCCTGGCATTCACATTCCCTATAGCCCGGCAAGAAGAATGATTTCCCACATTTGATTAATTGTCTCACATTAGGGAATTGCCTTTAGCAAGAATATCCAACAATTTCATGATATTCCTAGCGTAAGAATTAGTGAGTCATTCTGATGATCCGCGAGTTAATGTGGCAATTTGTGACTTGGCAGATTTACACATCTAGGCCTAACTTTTGAAAGAATAATGATAGAAACTAGCTTTAAAAATTCCAGAATCCTCTCAATGTGAAATAAGCTGTAGTTGATAAAACAGCCGCTAAGTGCCTGTGGCTCTTGTCCTTAAATAATTAACACTCCCTAAAATCAACAAAACTCAGCACGAACACTGTGCATTCATGTAATCTCACTTTGGGGAGATAAGGCTTTATTTCTTGTCCTACATACTAACACTATAAACATTGATAGGCTGATAAGGCTGAGCTGAGAGCCAGCCGCTACATAGACATAGACGTAGGAGCCAGTCACATCACACAGGAAACCTGAAAAAGCAACGCAATATTGTTATCTTTTATTGTTTTTAAAGAATAACATTCCCCTTGGGCCAAGCTAAAAAAAGACAAGTTGATCCATGGATTTGACTTTTGAATTAATGGTGTAAGCAAGCGAAAAAAAAGAAGGTGTGAGCTACTAAACAAAAGGAAGACCTTAGACATCAAGTTTGAATATGTAGACTGATCCTAAAACCTACAACTTAATTAATACAGCCTTTCATAAAAATACACGTTTTGTGTACAATTGATATGAAAGATAATTATTTGCAGGGGAAGGAAATATACAGGCATAAAAGAATACAATATGATAAAGGGGGTGATTTATGAAATTGATTAATGTAACGTCCAGCAGATTTAACTCACCTCCCAGGAAGGGTCCTATTAAACCACCAAAACCTTCAACTAGCCTCGTCAGGCCTAGAGTACTAGTTATTGTTGAACGTGGCACAATGTCAGACATCACCGTTGAAGCTTGGGTTCCATGCACCCCTAAAAATAAGCACTTTAGCATGAAATACATGTTTTTTTATGTCCACATAGGATATTGAAATGAAAAGTAAATTACACCAAAAATACTTTCTTTTATTTTTAAATGGTTTGATGAAATATCAAGCCAGGTAGAGTACAGCACTGAGCCCCTGTATTTCCTCAAACCTCGGTATTTCCTCAAACCTCCGTTTTTCGCCCATTATCGTCTGATCGTCTTCATTTTTAATAAATTAATGATTTTCAATTATAAAATAGGCATAATTTGCACAAAAAACAACGATATAGTCTATAACAGGGGGGATTACTTTTTCGCGAAACCAAATTACACACACACAAAGACGTGTTTGGATGTGACAGGGGACGATGTAGGTTAATAAATTGCCTTTTTCTCCTTTAATATGTGACAAATGCATTTAAAAATAAATACAGGATCAGTTTAAGTTCTGTATTTACCCTCCAGATTGACCTGGAAAGGGTTTCAACGAAATACAGGGACTTTCGAGGTCAATCTGTCGGGCAAATACAGAACTTAAATAAATCCTGTATACGTATTTAAAATGTTTGGCATGGGAAGGAGTGTGACTGTGATATGTTGCCACTGTCAATCTAAATAATTTAAAGCATGCTGAAGAGCTTGGACAAAATGAGCCTGTCCAGGGTCTACTTTCTATTTTTAATAATTTGAACAGTTTTAAACTATAATGACCAGATAAAAAACCTAATAAGCCATATAAGCCCTGAAATGACAAAAAAACACTCCAAGAACAAAAAAAAAAACAAAAAAAAAAACACGAAAATTAATTAAAACAATTGCACCTCAACTCAACCTACCTACAAGTCCATTTTGCAGCATCCAGAGGGCCATGGAGGGAATCAGCAGAGGCATAAAGGGCTGACACAGCACCGTTACTCCAATACACATACTCAGTACATTAAACACCAACAGGCGCCGGTGTCGAATCATCGACAGATCAAAGAAAACCCCACTCAGAAGTCTGAACGGTATCTCCACGGCAAAGTTTAGAGACATCAGTAATGTGACTTGAGTGTTTGAGTAGCCTTTCTCCAAGGCTAGACCAGTAAGAAGACTGGTATTTAAGCACACGGCCAAGTTGATGCTTCCCATTAGTGAAGCAAGAATGCATAAGTTTGGATTTCTGAATGCCTCAAGCCCAAATACAGTTGCACATTTCCTTGTTCCATCGCTAAAACATCTCTGAATACTGTTACAGTGTCTTTTTTCCTTAACATTCCCGCCTCGTGTTACATCATTCTCCTGACTTCCAATCAATGTATCTTTAGCAGTACCCATATTTTCGTTGCAGTGTATTTTTTCTTCAATATTCATTGATGGCTTTTCAGTATTCTCCTGATTTCCAATCAAAGTACAGTTATTTTCATTGCATTTGTTACTATTCTCATTAGTAAAACATTGAGTAGTTTCCCCAGGAGCAGTGCCATGGCTTCTTACATCAGACAGATCTTCCTCTTTCTGCTCCAAAGCTATTGTAATAGGAGTTATCCTCTGTAGTATCAGTGGTCTTAACATGGCTGACACTGGTATAAGATGTAGGAACAAGGCCCCCACAATAAGCAATGCACCACTAAATCCATACTCTGTGAAGAGGAGGGATACCAACTGGGTCATATACAGTCCTCCCAGGCCCGAGAAGCTGCTCCTAATGGAATTGGCCTTTCCGTGGTTTTTCGTGAAATACATGAGGACGATACTGATACTAGATACCATGTACATACACGTCCCGATACCTGTAGCATAGGAAATGGAAGATCTATACTTTTTATTTGGTTATATTTATTTATGTTAGTGTCCTATTCCACTTTCCAGACAACATTGCTTTAATGGGACCTATATGTGCAAGCTGATTTGCCCATATCTGAGTTATGGTCCTTTTTGTCCAGGGCTTTAAGTGGCAGCCCACATGGGTTAGCCAAGATCCAAAGTGCCCAGCTCCAGCCCAGATTTTTTTGTTTTAGCACAAACTATAAAAGTTTTCCTGGGCTGGCCTATATCTGGGCTCCCACTTATAGCCCTGGACAAAAAGGACCATAACCCAGATATGGGCAAGCCCAGGTGGCCTAAGTAAAACACATATAGGCCCCAGGGACCAATGCAGTCTGGGTTAATGACTGAGGTTGTATGATACTGAAGAAGTTTGTAACCAAATTTTTCATACATGAATTCAGATGCACTTAGAAATGTAAACTGGTTTCTCATCATTGCATGCAACGCAAAAATCACCTTTTTAAAGTTTTATGTTGGTAGTTTGTAAGTAAAAGATTATTGAAACTTATCAAAAATGGTGCACTTGGTATCCAATTAAAACTTACAGTGTCACAAATGCAATGAGGCAGTGAAAAGATACATATTTACATTGGCCAATCCATATTTTCCTGATCATTAAATCTTGAATTTAGTTCACCAAGAGCGACTATTTTCTACCCTTTTGGTCCTCAGTAAGAAATGTAAAACGGAAGCACCGTTATCATATTTTTCAGAACTTGATGGAAAACAAGCAATCATGTAGAGGGTGTGATCTGTTTTCATTACTATTATGCCTGGATTGAAAGTCTTTGGCCTGGATTGACAGACTAGACCTTGATTAATTGGCATTCATAGCACTAGCACTGCTGGTCTATCACACACGCCACTTGCTGAAGACCATCCAGAAGGAAGACCACTGACACCAGGAAGTGTCCTCATTATACGTGTTAGCTACAGTGCACCAGCACTGCCAAATAGCTTTCATTTCATCCATACACTCTATTTTGACTATAGATGGTCCATTGCACAAGCGATGCCCTCTATAAGTCTAGTTTACTTATACTATTACGACATGAGATGGTACATTGCCCCAGCGATGCCTTCTTTCAGATTTAAGAATAACATAAACAATAACTATAAAACATAGTATAATTGAGTTACCAACACTTAGATAAAACTCCTATATTTCATCTCATTTTCATGATTTTAGTAATGATATACCGCTACCCAGGATAAATGAAAATCTTGAATCTTGAACCTTGAATGAATTTTTTCCAATAAAAATTTATCCAACAGCATATTAAGCATAGTGTTTTTAAGATATAACACCGTACCATGCAGCATGCCGTAGGTGAGGTAGACCCAGGGTAGGGAGGGCATGAAGGCTGTCAGGATGCAGGCAGCAGCAGTCAGCACTCCACTCAGTATTCCCACCAGGCGGTGAGAAGTACCGTTACACAAGGCACTCACAAAAGGACCTGCAAACAAAATAGTCAGGAATTTAGGATTGAAAGATTCAAAAATCTGGAAATACACCCATAGTTTTTATAGCCTACATAATCATGTTCAGTTTTACCGTTGTTTGGTATTATGCATATTTTTCATTATGTTGCCCTTGAAACATTAATGCTGTGGTAAATCATGAATTGGGACTAATCCAATCAATTAGAATAATGAAAATGTGTACAGTCAGACCTCGATAAACTGGTCATCCTGTTTCAGGCAAAACATTACCTTATGTTGAATCAGCTGCATTATCGAAGCACATCCATATGCTTATGTATAGGACTGTCACTGCAAGAAGCAGCCATCAAGGTTTGACTGCATCGAATAAAGAAGAAGAAATTGAAAACTACTTGCTCATGACCATCCTGGCTGATCCTGCGATGGAGGTTGTCCCGGCGGTGAGGGCGGCCGACTGCCCGAAGCGCTGCAGCAGCTGCTGATAGAAGAGACTGATAGACTCATTAAAGCCTGCACTGACTGATATACCGAGTCCAGTCACAATCACCAGCACCCAGCCCCAGCCCCCATCAGGGGCCACCTCTTGTGACCGCAGGGGCTCTACAGAACTTGCCTTCAGACCATCCACAGTCCTTCCCTGCAGGAGCTCCACAGAACTTGCTACCAGACCATCCTCTGTCTGTCTCTGCACTGAACTTGCTACCAGACCATCCCCTGTCCCTCCCTTGAGGGGTTCCACAGAATTTACTTTCAGACCATCCTTGGTCTGGAGCTCCACAGAACTTGCCCCCAGACCCTCCCCTGTCAGTCTCTGCCCAGAATATGCCTCCAGACCATCCTCTGTCCTCCTGTGTCCATTTCTGACTTCATTATTGTCCTCAATCTCTATATTTTGATTACCAACCATAGCTGTATTTCCAGTTTCCTCCACGGTCTGGTTGGGTCTCTTGAGGAAATTTATCCGCTGTTTATCTTTCTTTCTCTTGTGTTAACCTTTGTATCTGTAGGAAAGTATTTTCCTATGTATTCTGTTGATGAACCTGTTCCGTATATCTCAGAACGGCGAATCTAATCTCCAAAATGAGGACAGTGAAATCCTATACCAGTGCGCCTGTGGTACCCAGGAGAAAATGAGAGGTACAGGGGCCCAGTGTAGGTTATGTAACAGGTTGATGTAAGAGATGGCCGTCGTGAGGCTTTGGACTGTCTTCCCAATTCAGCATCCCGACCTGAACTGAATGACACAGTGCCCCTTGATAAATTCAGATAATACGCTTTGTGTTATCATATCAGATAAACTTTATAATAATCTATCTTAAAGGTCTAATGAGGTCAGCTGGTATCTACATTACTGTCCATGAACAAGGGCTATCATATTGTCCAATATGAGGCTGTGTCTCATGAATTTGGGCCAATGTAAATGTCTTTGACTAGGTATCATCTTTGACCGGGTGCCATTTTTGACTGGGTGCCATCTTTGACCAGCTTTGTAGAAAACAGTTCATTTAGGGGAGATGAAGAATAAATGGGCTACTAATTACTTCAATTTAATTAAAGTTAAAGTGGTATAACATCCATTAACCTTTCCAACTCCTTTTCATCTTCATCTGCCCTATATGAACTATTTTCTATGAAGCCAGTCAAAGATGGCATCCAGTCAAAGACGTTCACATTGGCCCAAACTCAAGAGAAACAGCCATAAGCGCCCTGGCATTCACATTCCCTATAGCCTGGCAAGAAGAATGATTTACCACATTTGATTAATTGTCTCACATTAGGGAATTGCCTTTAGCAAGAATATCCAACCATTTCATGATATTCCTAGTTACTGTAAGAATTAGTGTGTCATTCTGATGATCCGCGAGTTAATGTGGCGATTTGTGACTTGGCAGATTTACACATCTAGGCCTAACTTTTGAAAGAATAATGATAGAAACTAGCTTTAAAAATTCCAGAATCCTCTCAATGTGAAATAAGCTGTAGTTCATAAAACAGCCGCTAGGTGCCTGTGGCTCTTGTCCTTAAATAATTAACACTCCCTAAAATCAACAAAACTCAGCACGAACACTGTGCATTCATGTAATCTCACTTTGGGGAGATAAGGCTTTATTTCTGGTCCTACATACTAACACTATAAACATTGATAGGCTGATAAGGCTGAGCTGAGAGCCAGCCGCTACATAGCCATAGACGTAGGAGCCAGTCACATCACACAGGAAACCTGAAAAAGCAACGCAATATTGTTATCTTTTATTGTTTTTAAAGAATAACATTCCCCTTGGGCCAAGCTAAAAAAAGACAAGTTGATCCATGGATTTGACTTTTGAATTAATGGTGTAAGCAAGCGAAAAAAAAGAAGGTGTGAGCTACTAAACAAAAGGAAGACCTTAGACATCAAGTTTGAATATGTAGACTGATCCTAAAACCTACTACTTTATTAATACAGCCTTTCATAAAAATACACGTTTTGTGTACAATTGATATGAAAGATAATTATTTGCCAGGGGAAGGAAATATACAGGCATAAAAGAATACAATATGATAAAGGGGGTGATTTATGAAATTGATTAATGTAACGTCCTGCAGAATTAACTCACCTCCCAGGAAGGGTCCTATTAAACCACCAATACCTTCAACTAGCCTCGTCAGGCCTAGAGTACTAGTTATTGTTGAACGTGGCACAATGTCAGACATCACCGTTGAAGCCTGGGTTCCATGCACCCCTAAAAATAAGTACTTTAGTATGAAATACATGTTTTGTTTTGTTTTGTTTTAAACTATAATGACCAGATAAAAAACCTAATAAGCCATATAAGCCCTGAAATACCAAAAAAACACTCCCAGAACAAAAAAAGGAAAAAGAAAAAAAGAAAATTAATTAAAACAATTGCATTGAACTCAACCTACCTACAAGTCCATTTTGCAGCATCCAGAGGGCCATGGAGGGAATCAGCAGAGGCATGAAGGGCTGACACAGCACGGTTACTCCAATACACATACTCAGTATATTAAACACCAACAGGCGCCGGTGTCGAATCACAGACAGATCAAAGAAAACCCCGCTCAGAAGTCTGAACGGTATCTCCACGGCAAAGTTCAGGGACATCAGCAGTGTCACTTGAGTGTTTGAGTAGCCTTTCTCCAAAGCTAGACCGGTGAGGAGACTGGTATTTAAGCACACGGCCAAGTTGATGCTTCCCATTAGTAAAGCAAGAATGCATAAGTTTGGATTTCTGAATGCCTCAAGCCCAAAGACAGTTGCACATTTCCTTGCTTCATCGATAAAACATCTCTGAATACTGTTACAGTGTCTTTCTTCCTTAACATTCCCGCCTCGTGTTACATCATTCTCCTGACTTCCAATCAATGTATCTTTAGTAGTACCCATATTTTCATTGCAGTGTCTTTTTTCTTCAATATTCATTGATGGCTTTTCAGTATTCTCCTGATTTCCAATCAAAGTACAGTTATTTTCATTGCATTCGTTACTATTCCCATTAGTAGTGCATTGAGTAGTTTCCCCAGGAGCAGTGCCATGGCTTCTTACATCAGACAGATCTTCCTCTTTCTGCTCCAAAGCTATTGTAATAGGCTTTATCCTCTGTAGTATCAGTGGTCTTAACATGGCTGACACTGGTATAAGATGTAGGAACAAGGCCCCCACAATAAGCAATGCACCACTAAATCCATACTCTGTGAAGAGGAGGGAAACCAACTGGGTCATATACAGTCCTCCCAAGTCCGAGAAGCTGCTCCTAATGGAATTGGCCTTCCCGCGGTTATTCGTGAAGTACATGAGGACGATACTGATACTAGATACCATGTACATACACGTCCCGATACCTGTAGCATAGGAAATGGAAGATCTATACTTTTTATTTGGTTATATTTATTTATGCTAGTGTCCTATTCCACTTTCCAGACAACATTGCTTTAATGGGACCTATATGTGCAAGCTGATTTGCCCATATCTGAGTTATGGTCCTTTTTGTCCAGGGCTTTAAGTGGGAGCCCAGATGGGTCAGCCCAGATCCAAAGTGCCCAGCTCCAGCCCAGATTTTTTTGCTTTAGCACAAACTATAAAAGTTTTCCTAGGCTGGCCTATATCTGGGCTCCCACTTATAGCCCTGGACAAAAAGGACCATAACCCAGATATGGGCAAGCCCAGGTGGCCCAAGTAAAACACATATAGGCCCCAGGGACCAATGCAGTCTGGGTTAATGACTGAGGTTGTATGATACTGAAGAAGTTTGTAACCAAATTTTTCATACATGAATTCAGATGCACTTAGAAATGTAAACTGGTTTCTCATCATTGCATGCAACGCAAAAATCACCTTTTAAAGTTTTATTTTGGTAGTTTGTAAGTAAAAGATTATTGAAACTAATCAGAAATGGTGCACTTGTTATCAAATTAAAACTTACAGTGTCACAAATGCAATGAGGCAGTGAAAACATACATATTTACATTGGCCAATCCATATTTTCCTGATCATTAAATCTTGAATTTAGTTCACCAAGAGCCACTATTTTCTACCCTTTTGGTCCTCAGTAAGAAATGTAAAAAGGAAGCACCCTTATCATATTTTTCATAATTTGATGAAAAACAAGCAATCATGAGAAGGTGTGATCTGTTTTCATTACTATTATGCCTGGATTGAAAGTTTTTGGCCTGGATTAAAAGACTAGACCTTGATTAATTGGCATTTATGGCGCTAGCACTGCTGGTCCATCACACACGCCACTTGCTGAAGACCATCCAGAAGGAAGACCACAGACACCGGGAAGTGTCCTCATTATACATGTTAGGTACAGTGCACCAGCACTGCCAAATAGCTTTCATTTCATCCATACACTCTATTTTTACTATAGATGGTCCATTGCACAAGCGATGCCCTCTATAAGTCTAGTTTACTTATACTATTACGACATGAGATGGTACATTGCCCCAGCGATGCCTTCTTTCAGATTTAAGAATAACATAAACAATAACTATAAAACATAGTATAATTGAGTTACCAAAACTTAGATAAAACTCCTATATTTCATCTCATTTTCATGATTTTAGTAATGATATACCGCTACCCAGGATAAATGAAAATCTTGAATCTTGAACCTTGAATGAATTTTTTCCAATAAAAATTTATCCAACAGCATATTAAGCATAGTGTTTTAAGATATAACATCCTACCATGCAGCATGCCGTAGGTGAGGTAGACCCAGGGTAGGGAGGGCATGAAGGCTGTCAGGATGCAGGCAGCAGCAGTCAGCACTCCACTCAGTATTCCCACCAGGCGGTGAGAAGTACGGTTACATAAGGCACTTACAAAGGGACCTGCAAACAAAATAGTCAGGAATTTAGGGTTACTGTACAGTCGCGATTTAGCGCCTGGATGCTGTTTCTCCACAAATATGCGGAGGTCCGCAAATTTGCGGAGGTCCGTAAATTTATTTCCATAAATTTGCGGAGGTCCGCAAATATATATGGAGCTCCGTATTTGTGTGCTTAAGTACTAAAATACGATTCCCATATATATTTGCGAACCTCCATAAATATAGGGAGAGTGTATTTACGGACCTCCGCAAATTTGCGGACCTCCGCATATTTGTGGAGAAACACCATCCTGGGCGCTCCTCAATTTGGAGGAGTCTTTATACCCAAGATATGCCATTATTCAAGATCCTATTTTAGTGCTTAAGTAACCTTTAAAGATCCCTTTGCCCCCCGTGCTTATACAATACAATTAACTATTCATAAATCTGAAAAAATTACATATATATATATACATATATATATATATATATATATATATATATATATATATATATATATATATATATATATATACAGTTTTTATAGCATACATGATCATTTTCCGTGTTAGTATTCCTTGGTATTTAAATATGCATATTATGCTCGAAAGCCCAATGTAAATTTCATCATGGAGTTTCTAACCTGGACTCTCCCCCATCACAATCAGTATCATTTGAGAAATTAGGTAGCATGTCATAGGAAGTGTATCAACGCTAAGTCTTAAGGCATCATGTTGTCCTTGACATTAAAAATGGATAATTCAATCAATCAGCATGATGAAAATGTGTATTGAATATAAATAATAAGTTATTGAAAACTACTTGCTCAAGACCATCCTGGCTGATCCTGCGATGGAGGTTGTCCCGGCGGTGAGGGCGGCCGACTGCCCGAAGCGCTGCAGCAGCTGCTGATAGAAAAGGCTGATAGACTCATTGAAGCCTGCACTGACTGATATACCGAGTCCAGTCACAATCACCAGCACCCAGCCCCAGCCCCCATCAGGGGCCACCTCTTGTGACGGCAGGGGCTCCACAGAACTTGCTTCCAGACCATCCTTTGGCAGGAGCTCACCAGAACTTGCCTTCAGACCATCCCCAGTCCTTCCCCGCAAGAGCTCCACAGAACTTGCTACCAGACCATCCTCTGTCTGTCTCTGCACTGAACTTGCTACCAGACCATCCCCTGTCCTTCCCTTTAGGGGCTCCACAGAATTTGCTTTCAGACCATCCTTGGTCTGGAGCTCCACAGAACCTGCCTCCAGACCCTCCCATGACAGTCTCTGCACAGAACTTGCTACCAGACCATCCTCTTTCCTCATGTGTCCATTTTTGACTTCATTATTGTCCTCAATCTCTATAATTTGATTAGCAGCCATAGCTATATTTCCAGTGCCCTGCATGGTCTGGTTTGGTATCTCGAGGAAATTTATCCACTCTTTATCTTTCTGTTTCGTGTGTTAACCTTTGTGACTGTAGGAAAGTATTTCCTGTATTCTGTTGATGAACCTGTCCAGTATATCTCAGGACAGCGAATCCGTTGTTCGAAATGAGGCCAGTGAAACCCAACACCAGTGCGCCTGTGGTACCCAGGAGACTGAGAAAATGAGAGGTACAGGGTCCTAGTCTAGTTTACGTAACAGGTTGATGTAAGAGATGGCCGTCGTGAGGCCTTGGACTGTCTTCCCAATTCAGCATCCCGACCTGAACTGAATGACACAGTGCCCCTTGATAAATTCAGATAATACGCTTTGTGTTATCATATCAGATAAACTTTATAATAATCTATCTTAAAGGTCTAATGAGGTCAGCTGGTATCTACATTACTGGTTATGAACAAGGGCTATCATATTGTCCAATATGAGGCTGTGTCTCATGAATTTGGGCCAATGTAAATGTCTTTGACTAGGTATCATCTTTGACCGGGTGCCATTTTTGACTGGGTGCCATCTTTGACCAGCTTTGTAGAAAACAGTTCATTTAGGGGATATGAAGAATAAATGGGCTACTAATTAATTTAATTTAATTAAAGTTAAAGTGGTATAACATCCATTAACCTTTCCAACTCCTTTTCATCTTCATCTGCCCTATATGAACTATTTTCTATGAAGCCAGTCAAAGATGGCATCCAGTCAAATACGTTCGTCAACATTGGGCCAAACTCATGAGACACAGCCATAAGCGCCCAGGCATTCACATTCCCTACAGCCCGGCACTTTATGAGACCAGCATACAGACCAGCACTCATTATTACAATTATCAAGGTTTTTTGAGAAAAAATGTCAAAATCAGGCCAAATTATGGTCAAGAAGAACGATTTCCCACATTTGATTAATTGTCTCACATTAGGGAATTGCCTTTAGCAAGAATATCCAACAATTTCATGATATTCCTAGTTACTGTAAGAATAAGTGAGTCATTCTGATGATCCGCGAGTTAATGTGGCGATTTGTGACTTGGCAGATTTACATATCTTGGCCTAACTTTTGAATGAATAATGATAGAAACTAGCTTTAAAAATTCCAGAATCGTCTCAATATGAAATAAGCTGTAGTTGATAAAACAGCCGCTAGGTGCCTGTGGCTCTTGTCCTTAAATAATTAACACTCCCTGAAATAAACAAAACTCAGCACGAACACTGTGCATTCATGTTATCTCACTTCGGGGAGATGAGGCTTTATTTCTTGTCCTACATACTAACACTACAAACATTGATACACTGATAAGGCTGAGCTGAGAGCCAGCTGCCACATAGCCATAGATGTAGGATCCAGATATATCACGCAGGAAACCTGAAAAAACAACGCAATATTGTTATCTTTTATTGCCTTTAAAGAAAAACATCCCCCTTGGGCCACAACGAAAAAAGATAAGTTGGTCAATGGATCTGACCTTTGTATTAATGGTGCAAGCAAGTGAATTCTTTTTTGTGAATGAATATTGTAGATGGGAAAAAGGAGGGAGCACCTAAAGAAAAGGAAGGCCTGAGACATCAAGTTTGAATATACTGTAAACGTAGATATTTTAGCGCTGTACATATTTTCGGGATTTTCGCGATTTTTTAAAATCGCTTAAATATGTACAGAGCGAATATTATCTAATATAATCCAATTACTACCATATTACAAAAATTGCTAATTTCAATACTCGCGAAAATGTACTTTTTGGCAAAATCGCGAAAATATCTACTTTTACAGTATAGACTGATCATAAAACCTACTATTTTATTAATACAGCCATTCATAAAAATGCACATTTTGTGTGCAATTGATATGAAAGATAATTATTAGCAGGGGAAGAGAATATACAAGCATAAAAGAATACAATATGATAAAAGGAGGGGATTTATAACATGTATTAATATAACGGCAAGCAGATTGAACTTACCTCCCAGGAAGGGCCCTATTAGGCCTCCAATACCTTGAACTAGCCTCATTAGACCTAGAGTACTAGTTATTGTTGAACGTGGAACAATATCAGACATCACTGTTGACGCCTGAGTACCATACACCCCTGAAAATAAGCACTTTAATATGAAATACATGTCTTTTATGCCCACATAAGATATTAAAATGAAATGTATCTTAATATACGACGTGACGTTTGTACTTACTCTTTTCACTACTGTCGTATTTGGAAGGACTGAAACAAACCGAGGACCGAAAACACCGGTGTTTTTTGCTGGGGAATGTCATTCTCCGCCCACCAAGGCAAGCTATTGTATTATGTGGAACTGTGTTTGGAGAGTGTGGGAAATTAGGCCAGGTTCTGTAATTGGTTAAGCCATGACACAGATCTGGACACACCTCAGGTCAGTTCATTGTACCTCCTCAAAGGGGTGGCTCCCTAGTCTCAAATCATGTGGCTGGGTCCAGTTCTAACATTTAAAATGAAATGTAAATTACATAAAAAATACTTTCTTGTATCTAAAATGTTTGGCATGGCCAGGAGTGTGACTGTGATATGTTACCACTGTCAATCTAAATAATTTAAAGCATGGTGAAGAGCTCGGACAAAATGACCCTGTCCAGGGTCTATTTTCTATTTTCTAGTTCATAACTTTGAGAGAAACTTTAAGCTAAATTTCAAATAATTTGAACAGTTTTAAACTATAATGACCAGATAAAAAACCTAAAAAACCATACATAAGCCCTGAAATACAAAAAAAATCTCTTAGAGCAAAACATTAAATAATGAAAAAGAGTTAATTACAGCAAATGCATTGAACTCAACCTACCTACAAGTCCATTCTGCAGCATCCAGAGGGCCATGGAGGGAATCAGCAGAGGCATGAAGGGTTGACACAGCACTGTTACTCCAATACAGATACTCAGTACATTAAACACCAACAGCCGTCTGTGCCGAATCACCGACAGATCAAAGAAAACCCCACTCAGAAGCCTGAATGGTATCTCCACGGCAAAGTTCAGAGACATCAGCAGTGTCACTTGAGTGTTTGAGTAGCCTTTCTCCAAGGCTAGACCAGTGAGAAGACTGGTATTTAAGGACACTGCCAAGTTGATGCTTCCCATTAGTAAAGCAAGAATGCATAACTTTGGATTTCTAAATGCCTCAAGCCCAAAGACAGTTGCACATTTCCTTGTTCCATTGGTAATACATCTCTGAATACTATTACAGTGTCTTTCTTCCTTAACATTCACAGCTCGTGTTTTATCGTTCTCCTGACTTCCAATTAATGTATCTTTAGCAGTACACTTATTTTTGTTCCAGTGCCTTTTTTCCTCAATATTCATTGATCGCATTTCAGTGTTCTCCTGATTTCCAATCAAAGTACAGTTATTTTCATTGCATCCGTTACAATCCCCAGTAATATATTTGGTAGTTTCCCCTTTATTTTCATTACATCCATTACTATTCTCATTAGTAATACATTGAGTAGTTTCCCCAGGAGCAGTGCCATGGCTTCTTACATCAGATAGATCTTCCTCTTTCTGCTCCAAAGCTATTGTAATAGGCGTTATCCTCTGTACTCTCAGTGGTCTTAACATGGCAGACACTGGTATAAGATGAAGAAACATGGCCCCCACAATAAGCAATGCTCCACTAAAGCCATACTCTGTAAACAGGAAGGACACCAACTGGGTCATATACAGTCCTCCCAGACTGGAGAAGCAGCTCCTAATGGAATTGGCCTTCCCGCGGTTATTGGTGAAATACATGAGGACCATACTGATACTAGATACCATGTACATACACGTCCCAACACCTGTAGCATAGGAAGGGAAAGACAAATGCTTTTTATTTGGTTATATTCATTTAACGTAGTGTCCTATTCTACTTCCTAGTCAATCATCTTTCAAAAAGTGTGTATTAGAATGCAGGATTTTGAGATTATATTTAAGTATTTGTGGGTCACACAGCAAAAATGTTCAAAAACTTTATCAACCACTTTTCTGAAGGTCACCCTTACTTGCTGCATTGCTCTATAAGAGGAACTGTAAAACTCCTCCTTTAAGACGACATCACCTTTAAGACGACCCCTTTGTATGAGAAAAAACTTTAGAATGCTTCTCTTTTCAATCCCATATAAGAAAACCCCACCTTTAAGACGACCTACTAGTTAGGGAAAATAAATCCTGAAATGAGGCCGTCTTAAAGGTGGGGTTTTACTGTAATACCCTACCATGCAGCATGCCGTAGGTGAGGTAGACCCAGGGTAGGGAGGGCATGAAGGCTGTCAGGATGCAGGCAGCAGCTGTCAGCACTCCACTCAGTATTCCCACCAGGCGGTGAGAAGTACCGTTACACAAGGCACTCACAAAGGGACCTGCAAACAAAATGGTCAGGAATTTAGGTTTACTGTACAGTCGCGATTTAGTGCCTGGGTGCTTCTCAATTTGGAAAATCTTTATACCCTAGATATGCACTTATTCAAGATCCTTTTTTAGTGCTTAAGGAACCTTTAAACACTGTTTAAGATCCCTGTACCCCCAGCACTTATACAATACGGGCGCTCTTTTGAAACTGGCGCTTCATTGCATTGATACAGTAATGCATTCATAAATCTGAAAAAATTACATATAAAGGTTTTATAGTCTACATGATCATTTTCCGTGTTAGCATTCCTTGCTATTCAAATATGCATGTTATGCCCAATAGTCCAATATGAATTTAAGCATAGGAGTTTATAACTTTTTCTCTCTCCCATCCTGAACAGAATTATTTGAGAAATTAGGTAGTATGCCGTTGGAAGTGTGTCAACGCTGAGTCTTTAGGCATCATGTTGTCCTTAACATGCAAAATGGATAATTCAATCAATCAGCATGATGAAAATGTGTATTGAATATTTAATAAGATATTGAAAACTACTTGCTCAAGACCATTCTGGCTGATCCTGCTATGGAGGTTGTCCCAGCAGTTAGAGCGGCCGACTGCCCGAAGCGCTTCAGGAGCTCCTGGTAGAAGAGACTGATGGAGTCGTTGAAACCTGCACTAATTGATATCCCCAAACCAGCAACGATCACCAGCACCCAGCCCCACCCACCATCCGGGGCCGCCTCCAGTGACAGCTGTCTCTGTGCAAGCTCCCCAGAGCTTGCTTCCAGACTATCCTCACTCTGTCCCTGCAGGATCTCCACAGAACTTGTCTCCAGACCATCCTCTGTCTGTTTCTGTAGATGCTCCACAGAACTTGGTGCCAGACCATCCTCTGTCTGTTTCTGTAGGAGCTCCACGGAACTTGATTCCAGACTATCCTCCATCCTCCTGTGTCCATTGTTCATTTCATTATTGTCCTCAATCTCTATAGTTTGATCAGCAGCCATAGCAATATTTCCAGTGCCCTCCATGGTCTGTTCTTGTCTCTTGTTGGAAATATATCCGCTCTTTATCTTTCTGTTTTGTGTGTTAACCTTTGTATCTGTGCGAAAGTATTTTTCTGTGTATTCTTTTGATGAACCTGTTCCCAATTTAGCATCCTGACCTGAACTGAATTGTACAGCGCCTCTTGATAATGCACTCTGTGTTATCATATCAGATAAACTTATTATAATCTATCAGCAGCTGTAAGGTCTAATGAGGTCAGCTGGTATCTACATTATTCTCCATGAACAAGCGTTACAATGGCCCATTTAACGGAAAGGGTGTTAAGTCACGCTTTGTCCACAGGGTCCTCTCAGATCAAGGTAAGATACAAGTTGGTGTAAAATAAATTCTGTTTTCACTTGGAGTATAATTTCTTTGCTACATGGATGATTTCATCATACAGGCAACTTTAGGATGCACCCAGACAAGAAATATCAGTTACAGTTTATTATGGCATAATTGTAGACTACATCTTATTCTATCATGAAGTGCCTTCTGTCCCTATCAAAAAGCCTTTTGCCCAGGCTGGGAGATTCGGTCATCTAATGATATCTTTTTTAATGTGCTTACCAAAACTGATAATGGACACTGCAAATTTCTCCTTTGAATAGATGAATTAAGTTCATAGAAATAGTTTGATAATGGGTGTGGACACTTTGTAGGATGTGGACAAAACGTGACTCCATAAGGGGTCTCAAATAAGTGCAGGTCTCATTTAAGCGCAGGTGTAGGATCTCGCTGAAACCCAATATCTCTCTTTAACCCTTCAAGGATGGCATAATGCATTAATGCATCATGACCTTGGTCATCATGATACATGAATGCAACCCTGGTGAGTAACTCACCAGTGCTGCATTCAAGCATCATGCCGACCTTATGATGTTGAGACAGTCTCAAAGGATCGGCATGATGCATCATGACGACAAATGTCATCTTTTAGCGACATCCATTCCTAAAGGGTTAATAGGACTTATTTAAGAGCAGGTTCCTGTAGAAGCATTTGAAATTTACAAGCGCATGTACATTTAGATGAGCCATTATGCTACTAAGGTTTTATCTAAAAAAATCCACAATATATGTGATGTGTTTTCACCTAACCAGTCATATCTCACACCTCCTAGACCAGAGATAATGAGGTCAAAACGCTAAAAGTATCAATTTTTATAAAATTAAGTTTTTTGGACATTTTAATTGATTAATATCTCCACTGCAATACTGTGGAAGGAAAATTTGAAAAAAATGGTCAAAATCTCCCAAATTCATCAATTTTTGTTACAATAGTCGCTTATCTCTGTCATAATTCTATTCAATATTTATCGGAAAATTCTTTAATAAACCCCACAATAGATTTTTTTGCCACTAATTTATACTATTTATTCAAACATATTCAAATAGCCACACCTGTTTACTCTGATTTGGTACCAAGCTTATTGGGTTTATACCTTCTAGATTGCAACTGGTGACGAATGCACAGTGGATGGGTCATGGTGTCTTTCAGTAAAGCCCATCTTTGAGGCTTGTATATCTGGGAATCAGTTTTGACCGCTTTTAAATTTGAGAAAATCACTAAAAATCAGGAAATAAAAGTATCCTGATGAAATTAAAAGTGAAATCAAGCTTGTGATCTGATCTCCATGAATCTAGCATAATCCTGAAATCCATTTTTGCGAGATATGACTGGTTAGGTGAAAACACATCACATATATCATTTTGACACATAAGGCTCATTTCAGGCCTTTATCCCACAGAAGTCGTGTTAACACAGAATAGCCCTCCTGAGGGTACTCCCCGCTTCCTCCACATCTTTCTTCATGCTATAGAACTACTTACAGCATACATGCTCCTTTCTGGTGGCACTGGTAGAGAGTATCAGTATGGTGTGACCAAACCTACCACACTGACCCCAGGCTGTATTACCCTGCCTTACCCTGTAATTCTGTATCTTTGGGCCCAATTTTAGAGGCTCAAATTGGTATCCAACAATGCGATGTTGTAAACAAGTCCTAGACCAGGCTGAGCTCTTCCACTGAGTGTGTGACCTGACCCATTTCTGACGGCACCCTTTGGACCCCCTAGCTAGGTCTCAATGAATGAACTGTTTCTTCTATATACCGTAAAACCTCACGTATAAGCCGCGGCTAGTGCGCGAATCAGATTGCTGGTGCAGCTTATAGGATCAGCCCATAGTCAGGGAGCGGCTCATACACTGATATTCCTAGGCTCCCTATACGCCCAACCTCTCAGTCACTAATGCCCAACCTAGTTAGTCATTTTTTGGCTCCCTATACCACCAACCTAGATTAGTTATTATTGCCAGGTTGGTCACTACTGACCAACCCACCTTAGTCTTTTTAGTTCCAGGGGGAGCCACTGAGTGGTCATCACAGGTGGCCCCAACTAGTGGTATACAAATACAACACACCAATGATGGACCTAGGTTAGCCACTACTGACTGACCCCTTGGTCATTTTTGAATATAACTTTGCCATTGTGACTAACACTCATATGACAAACCTGGGTTAGTCTGTACTGACTAACCCTTTCAACCTATGGATTTTCAGTGTATGAGGGTTTTTGCTACTATGGTAAAGTAGTAAAAAGCACCATAATCAGATCTCTGGTGCGGCTCATAGGATCGGCACAAAGTCTAGGTGCAGCGAATATGCGAGTTAGGCTTATACACGAGGTTTTACAGTACTTTAAAAGAAAAGAGCATCGTATTTTCAACCAAGTTTGTTTCAAAGCAGCTGTGATCCTATTATCTATGAGTGTCATTCATCCAAAGGTTGTACATTTCAAGAGTTAGATAGAAAAGAACAGGCAACTATAGTGCCTGAGTGGGGGCTGCCATTTCTGGGCCACTCACGTCACAAGTGAATGTTCTGCTGTGGCCGACCGCTATGCTTAGAGCCGGTACCTAATCTTTTAGTTACAGTTGGTCGCCGCCCCATGCCCATAGGTCAAGGCATGCACTAGCTCTGTGTCTGCTGTCGGCAGCACCTGTATGTATAATAGGTCAGGCATGGTCCATCAGGGGGCAGGCTTGTTACACACTGGGTACGTCTAGAAGCCATGCATCAAGCCATGGTCCTTTCTGACGTCATTTTCACGGCATTTATCGCCAAATCTCGCTACAAAATGTCAGCCCCCTTGGTGGATGGATTCGGTTTGATTTTATTGTTTTAAAGTAGTGTTACTTGAATGTAAATAAGAAATCTGAGGGATGGAGCCCAGTTTGAAGTTCATTTGTATACAATGCATCGATAGAACTAGACTTTTGGCTATGCCGGTCTTTTCTTTTAATATAGCACTGAACACTGAAGGTCGGGCAATGCTGGACTGTCTATGGCTGACTGGGTCACAGAGAAGCTCAGTGATCTAGTTAAGCATTATAATTATGACCTGAGGGAGTAGACCTATAATTTAGCTATAATTCATATTCATTAGCCCCTTACTAAAGCACTCCAAAATCCCATTTAAGATAATACGGTTATCCTGAATAGGGATGGGTGTGCTATCACAGACCACCAGTCATTTAGATATGTAGCAATATAGAGGTACATACACCACCATTATGCCAGAGGTTATCCTAGTATCTATATCAATTTATCTAACTTCAAAATCCACAGGAATGATGTCTTATACACATATAGTGTAAAGTCAGATATTGGAGACTAGATTGTAATTTCCTCAATTTATGTCACACGTAATATCATATTCATATACATACATTATGTAAAGTAGTTTTGTAATAAAACAGCATGGGGCAAGTATTGCATGGTGTTTCTGCACCAAAATTCCTAAGGATGTGAAGCTTAGCTACTGGCATGATGAAAGGGTACTATCGGCATTAACTAGTACTAGGATAAAACTAATCTTCAAATAATATACTGTAAATGTAGATATTTTCGCGCTGTACATACTTTCGCGATTTTCGCGATTTTTAAAAATATGTACAGAGCCAATATTTATCCAATATAGTCATACTACTACCATACTCCAAAAATCGCGAATTTAAATACTGGCGAAAATGTATTTTGTAGAAAAATCGCGAAAACTTATACATGCGAAAATATATACGTTTACAGTATAAAGATAAGATAATCATGAGAATGAAATCAATGTCTATTTTCATCTGGCATGGTTCTCTATATTTAGTTTAAGCTAAACTAGTAACCTGTGGTGCACATGTGAGAATATTCAGAACAGATATCCAGAACCCCAGTGACACTTTTATTACTTCAATAATGGTATACATTATCATCCATTCAGATTTTTATCAGTCACTGGTCAGGTGATAAACTTTAATATCGGAGAACAGATCGTACTATAATATCAACATGAGTCTGAAACTGGGAGAAATCTTATTTGAAAATGGTCCACATCAGAAGATGCCCATCTTTAATCAGCATTATGGTTAACCCTTTAAGGACAGCATGATGCATTAATGCAGCCCTGGTGAGTAACTCGCCAGGGCTGCATTCATGCATCATGCCGGCCCTACCAGGTTCAGACACCCCTAAAGGATTGGCATGATGCACCAAAGCAGCACTACCAAATTACTCACCAGGGCTGCATGGGTGCATCATGACAGCAAATGGCATCTTTTAGTGACATCTGTTTGTTAAAGGGGCTAAGGAGTTAAGTCTACACCACACACAGAGGATCCCCCACCCTATACATAGTACCTAACCCTACACACCCTTCCCCTACCTGGCCCTAATAGCACAATTAAGATGGTGATGATGGCCCATGATGGGATCTAAGACTCTGCTCGGGCTCATTTACATAACCCCCTCTCCACCCGCATACCAGCATAGCCCGTTACCATTTAAGGACCGCATAGTGCTTGAATGCAACATGCCCTTGGTCGTCATGATGCATGAATGCAACCCGGATGAGTAACTCGCCAGTGCTGCATTCAAGCATCATGTCGACCCTATGGGGTTGACACATTCTCAAAAGGTCAACATGATGCATAAATGCAGCACTGGTGAGTACTTGCCAGGGCTGCATCCAAGCACCACAACGACCAAGGGCATGATGTATTAATACATTAAACCACCCTTAAAGGGTTAACCCCCATATGTATTACAGGCAGGTACATTAGGAGCTGGGTCGGTGATCAAGGGGCCCTTAATGCTAATGATGAGATAAATTGCCTCCTTTGCTGTGTGTTGTAGACTTAGTGTAGTCAGGGTCCAGTTTGATGTGGGTTTACAACGGTCACTTCATTATTAACCCTTTAAGGACGGCATGTCACTAAAAGATTATATTTGTTGTCATCATACACCAATGCTGCTCCAATGAGTCAATGGCCAGTGCTGCATTCAAGCATCATGCCGACCCTTCAGGAGTGTCTCAACCCTGTAGGGTTGGCATGATGCTTGAATGCAGCCCTGGCAAGTTACTCACCAGCGCTGCATTCATGCATTATGATGACCAAGGGCATGATGCACTGATGCATTATGCCATCGTTAAAGTGTTAACCCTTTAAGGATGGCATGATACCTCAAGGTGATACTGTCAACAAGAGCCAGCACAGAGCTAGAAAGTTACTCCCAGCAGTATCATGCTGACCCCGTTTTTCTATCAGCAAGGTTGCCATGGCAAACATTTTCCTTGACAACACTAAGAACTACAAAAAATGACCTGTTGGTAAGCAAAAAGAAGTCATGAAAAAACTAAGCATTTCTACCTCCCAAATATGATCCCCCAAAGCTTCTATTCATAGAGATTCTTTGATACACTACTGTATTCCAACTAATTTGTTTCCAAGAGCCATGGTTGCTACGCAACAGCAGTTTGTCATGAATTTGTCTAGCAATAGGTTCATCAGCTGCGGATCACTTCTAAAACGAGCAATCTGTAAAAATATAATACTAGCCACACCCTAATGTCAGCTCCAATCATTCTATTTACTCAGATGTTTAGTTTTTAGCAATCATGGTTGCTTAGCAACAGCAACTGTTTTCATAATTTTCCCTATAGCAACCAACATAGCATCTCGGCCCAATTCGGGGTGTGGCTTATATGCGAGTTAGGCTTATACGTGAGGTTTTACGGTGGTACCCTTGTGCTCTTGGCAACATATTTCAGTAGTGCACCTGAAAAGGTTTGCCATAAATTCTATAGCAACAGTCACATGCAATAGAGCTAGCTGTCATTTTTACTTGTCAAAGGTATAGGAATAATGATTGCTATTTCATCAATGTCCCTAGTAACCAGCTTATCACAACATTATAAGTTTGTCAACGCCAACAAGACATAACATTGTAACTGATATACTCCATTATTTTACTGGCGCTAGCTACCTTTATGTCCCCTCCCACCTGAGCACCCCTGGCGAAGGACCCATTCAACCACCTCTGACTGTTCAGATGGGCCTATACTCAAGGAGCCAAAATGGCACACACTTTCTAACTGTCAAATTATGACTACTTTTGTCCGGGATAAAAGCTCAGCTATTTTCACACAGGGGTGAGACTTAAGCCCAAAATCCACGGCGGCAGGAAGCTGCGTTAAAACGGTGTCGCCCCTCTGTCGCCACTATTTCGCCGTCATTTCGCCCTGCCGCCCCTTTTTCGCGCCTGTGCCGCCAAAAGCTCAGACTCCACTAGGGCGACACAGCTACCTGCGAAACAGGGCGTTCTTTTAGGCCCTTTGTTCTCAAATAGATCGCCCTGTTTCGCCCTGTTTCGCCCTGAATGTCGCCCTATTCCTGGGGACATTCAGGGCGACATTCAGGGCGAAACAGAGCGAAACAGGGCGAAACAGGGCGATCTATTTGAGAACAAAGGACCCAAAAGAACGCCCTGTTTCGCAGGTACCTGTATCGCCCTAGTGGAGTCCGGCCTAAAGTCCACGGCGTAACAGGGGCGAAATCAGCGCGGCAGGACGAAATGGCGGCGAAATAGTGGCGACAGAGGGGCGACACCGTTTTAACGCAGCTTCCTGCCGCCGTGGATTTTGGGCTATAGTGTGTCTCTTTGATGCAGCAACCATAAGAGCACATATGTATATATATATATATGTATATATATATATATATATATATATATATATATATATATATATATATATATATATATATATATATATATGTATATATATATATATATATATATATATATATATATATATATATATATATGTGTATATATATATATATATATATACCTTTTCTATAAATGCTGGTATAAGGCATATATATATATAGGTCAATTCTGCTATCCCCAGACCTTTTTGGGGTTCCCCTATATGGCTTCCCACTTATTTTTGATAATGTTTTATTTGGGTAGATGTTAATGCAATATTACATCACCTGGTTCGGCTGGCCGTTCTGCCACCGGGGCCCAAATACTATGTCTCCAAGGCATGCCTTTCAAATATATTTGTGCACACCACTCCCATATCTCTCCTCCCATCGCACCCCTGCATGGCGATAGTTGCATCTACTAAAGGTGAGAAAATAGTGTTTCAGAACAAGTGTACTTATTATTCTACAATTCATGTCAATTGGCCAAACAGTGACTGATAACAGATTTACCCAAAATGCACGGCTCTGGAGTCAGGGGACAATTAAAAAATGGCGACCCCCATACCATGTAGGCTCTCCTCCATATATATCCCCTCGGGCGGAGTGGCCCCATTGACTTTCTGAGGTGACACAAGTCTGTCGGAACAAGTGTGTGATTCTCCTATTGAAACCAATGTATAAACATCGTTTTTGAACCTTTCTGACTATTCTGAAAGGCCTATATTTGCTCAAGGGGTTAAATTGACACACACTTTCTAACTGTCAAATTATGACTACTTTAGTCTGGGAGGAAAGATGTGCTATTTTCACACAGGGATGAGATCTATTGTGTCTCTTTGATGCAGTAAAGGCCAAGATCATATATACCTATGTACAATGAAGGTAAATGGCATATGGCTTAACTCTGACATCCCCATACCCTTTTTGGGCTTCCCATATGAACTCCTATTTCTTTTTTCTGTCAACAAAGAGATTCGTCTGAGATCAGATAACGATCAGTAACATCTGATGGCACATGAGTGCAAGGTCTTCAGGCAACCCTCTAAAAGAACAACTTCAAAGGAACTCTGATTTTCTCTGCAGTGACGTCAAAGATGAACTGAAGTGGATAGGGAAGACTTCTTATGAGGGAGTACAATGGGAGCAAAACTTGCCAGCCAAAAAACAGGTATTTGGCATCTGATACCTGACCTGAAATTAACCTTTTAATGGTGGCATGATACCTCAATGCTTCATGCTCATTTGTTGTCATTAACCGTTAATTTACCAGCGGCGAGTAACTCGCTGGTGATGCATTGGTGCATCATGCCGACCATTCACTGGTACTGCATTCAAGTATCATGCCGACAAACTGTGGTACTTCACTATGAAACCATTAAAGGGTTAAATCCGTTTAAAAGTCAGTATCACTAAGCACTATATAGCTGAAATTTAAAAAGAAGTATACTAAGGGAGCAGACCACCCATGTAGATGTAGTCATGGTGTATATGTACATTAAGATACATGGTGTGTAACGGTCATCCTCCCCGCCTCTTGTCTCTTTGGTTGATAGCCCTTTAAGGACAGCAGAATGCTTTAATGCGATATGTGATTTTGTCGTCATGATGTATGAATACATCCCTGGCGAGTAACTCGCCAGGGCTGCATTCAAGCATCATGCTGACCTTGTGAGGTTGAGACACTCCTGAAGGGTCGGCATGATAAACCAATGCAGCACTGGCGAGTTACTCACCAGGGCTGCATTGGTGCATCATGACGAAAAGTGTCCCTATGCATCCATATTGCTTTAAAGTGATATGTGATTTTGCCGTCATGATACATGAAAGAAGCCCTCTCTAGAGCTTCATTCATTTCTACATGGTTGATAGACTCCCACGGGGTCAGTATGATGCATCAATGCAGTGCAGGGGCTTCATTCATGCATCATGACGACCATTGGGGCATGATGCACTCCTTAAAGGGTTAGCTCTACAAATATGTCCCAACAGGTGGGTAACCCCCATGGTAACCCCCACAGGTGGGCCGTATAGAGTTATCTTTAACCCTTTAAGGACGGCATGTCGCTAAATGATGAAATTTGTCATCACGATGCACCAATTGGTGCATCATGCCGATCCTTCGGGAGTGTCTGAAACCCATAGGGTCGGCATGATGCCTGAATGCAACACTGGTGAGTTATTCGCCAGGGCTGCATTCAAGCATCATGCCGACCACGGGCATGATGCATTAATTGATGATGCCTTCCTTGAATGGTTAAGATGTGCCCCCCACCTGAACCCTACCCCAACACACCTCCACGGGATCCTTATCATGTTTGATCCCTGCTCTGGGATCCAAACAAATTCATTTTAGGATTGAATTTGCTGGTGAGTTACACCCTGTACAGGGTTGAGACACTCCCAGGGTCGGCATGATGCATTAATGCAATGCTGGCTCCATACCGGCGCTACGACAATGCATCATGACGACCAATGAACATATAGCATTGAGGCATCATGCCGTCCTTAAAGGTTTTTTTTTATAGATTTTTATTAAGGTAATATACAGCATAGTATACTAAACAGTATACAGCCGATATCCGGATTACAGCTGAGCGCCGATCCTCCATCCGGTCCTTCTCTATAAGCATGTCTATAAGACAGGTAACCCTACAGGTGGGGAGTATAGAGCTATCAGGCTGCATGCCCCCCACCTGAACCCTAACCACACACCTCCATGGGATCCTTATCATGTTTGATCCCTGTTCTGTACATCAAGGGACAAGAGACAAGATCATTTTAGGATCGAATTTCAATTCTTATACTCTGTCTCTCATAATATCCCTCCCAGTTGATAATTCTATGAATAAGCACATTGCAGGCACATTGTTGCATCCCACTCACACGTCTGTCTAAGGTCAGTAAGGATGCATTCATGCACGATTTCAAATGTTTAAGACATAGACCGCCTCCCTATATTTTCTGTTTTTTTCACCAAGAGTATGATGACAAGGTCTAGTCTAAAGCATCTACACTTTAGGGACTCCATAGATAAACCTTATACCCTGGGTGTCTCACCCTTAAAGGTGCATCCTTTAACCTATGACCCTTCAAGATGAACCACAACCACCTCACAAGTGCAGGATGATGGTGGGGGGGGGGGGGTGGTAGATGTATCTCCTGCCGGTGTACATGGATAGCCCTTATACAGGTAACCGTAGGGGTAACCCTTAAATGTCCATACAGGTAAATCTAAATGTATAGCCTCAACAGGTAAGTGCATTATTGTATATAGAATCTGTAAAATGAGATATTATGTATCAACTTTAATAAACCTAAAAAGGGTTAAAATATAGACCCCCTCCCCATATTTTGTGTTTATTCACCAAGAGTATAAAGACAGGGTTTAGCCTAAAGTATCCACACCCTAAGTTAAGGGTCTTCATAGATACAAGGTTTATTTACCCGGGCACCCACCCCTAGAGGTGCATCCTTTAACCCCTGAACCTTAAAGATGAACCACAACCCCCACAACCACCTCACAAGTGCAGGATGATGGTGGGGGGGGGGGGGGAGGGGGGGGGGGTGGAAGATGTATCTCCTGCCGGTGTACATGGATAGCCCTTATACAGGTAACCGTAGGGGTAACCCTTAAAGGTTATACAGGTAAATCTAAATGTATAGCCCCAACCGGTAAGTGTACACATAACCCTAAAGGTCTACTGCAGATAGACATACCTATAACCCTTATTATTTTTTCGGAATACAAGAATTCCTATGCTTTAGCACTGAAGGGCCGTATTTACATGCCCCCATTTAATACAATGTGGCCGTATTCAATGGGCTAGGAAAAGATAGTTTTTCTTCATAAAATGGTTTCAAATTAAAAATAAACACAAATGCCAACTACATTCATATTGATACCATTTCTGATGTATTTCACTCGTGGGGGCTGGGGCATATCCCACTCAGCCTGCGGCTTCGTGGGATATGGCCCCAGCCCCCACTCGTGAAATACAACAGAGATGGTATCAATGGGCGTTGGCATTTGTCTATTTATTTCATGGTATATACGGCACCAAGGAAGGCCGTATTTAACACCCCCGTGAAAATAACCCTCCCCCATATTTCACGGCCTGTCAATGATGAATATATATATGACGCTGATGTATCCTTACATTAAAATAGATATGCATGCATCAAGAGTCCTGTATTTGTATTGACATTAGTGTTGTCTTTTTTTTAAAGTGTTTTATTGGGTAAAAGATAACAAATACAAAAGTAGATGCATCATCCTAGCTTAGGCGCATTGCCTTTCTTCCGCTAGGCCCCCTATCATTAGACTAGATTATCATTGTAACATGCATAAGATATGGTATATGGCGTACATGTTGGAAATAAATAAAAGTTGAAACAGACAAAAATATTTTTGATTCACAAATATTCTTATAACACAATGATGAGAGATGAGATGAGATGAGGGGTTTGTGTGGCGTTATTACATTAGGAAACATCCTCTATAAAACTACATGCTTATATAAAACAAGTGGTATAATCAGTTTTGATAGCAGTTTTAAAATCAGCCAGGCTCTCTATAGTGGTATAGTAGGGTTTCAATTGGTTCCAACGAATTATTGCTCTATAAAAACAGCTTCTGAGTACAATTGGTTTCAATGAACGAGGTACCTTGAGCCTAATGCCCTGATTGAGACGCGTGGGTAGATTTCTGGCGTCAATCAATTTATCTTGTCCTTTTAAAGTGAAAGCATAGAACAGTAGGTGTATGTCCCTTCTAATATTAAGGTACATACACTCACTTTTATTATGTAATTGTACAGTGTTATGTAAAGGGTTGGCTTCAAGCCTGACTTTATAAATCAATCGTAATGCCTTGTTTTGCAGGTATTGTAGTTCTTGCGATTCTCCTATATTGCCTCTGTCCCAGACATAGTCAACATAATCGAATGCGGGCAGAGTCATGGTCTTGTATATGGACAATGCAGTAGGAATGTCAATAAAAACACGTGCCCTAGCAGATTGTATTATTTTGTTTCTTATGTTTCTCACGGTGTTTTGCCTGTGCAGGACAAATTTCAAATCTGGGTCTAGAGTCAGTCCCAAATATGTGAAATTATACACCCTTTCTATAATAGATCCATTTAATGTAAAAACAGGATTAATTCTTCTAAAATTGTTGAAAAACATCCATTTTGTTTTTTGTACATTTATAGTGAGGCTATTTCTAACGCACCATTCATAAATAAGATCAATTGCCTGCTGCATTTTAACCGGACACTCTAAAGAGATAACTGCGTCGTCAGCATATAAAGTTATGTTAAAATCATATATTTTTGGCAAAGAATTTATGTAAATAGAGAAAAGGACAGGACCAAGGACGGAACCCTGGGGAACACCATATGTAATTATTTTCTCAGTTGATAGATGATTATTCGCTATTGTTTTTTGGGTTCTGCGGTGGAGGTAACTTTTGAACCAATTTAGGCTGTTTTTACTAAGTCCAAAGAGGGATAATTTTTGGATTAATTTAGAGTGTGAAACCGTGTCGAAAGCCTTCTTATAATCTATATATAAAGATATTGTTGACTTATTATTAATAATATTTTCAATTATATTTTGAAGGTGTTCCCTGATAGCAGTTTGCGTCGAGTGGTTCTGTCTGTATCCATGTTGGCAGGGTGATAAAAGAGAACATTCAGACATGTAACATTGTAATCTGGAGCAAATGATTTTTTCCAGGAGTTTCCCCGGTAGTGGTAGTAGACTAATAGGCCTTAGGTCATTTACTTTTAGAGAGTTAGCCTTCTTTGGTAGCGGTACAATAGTTCCATTTTTCCATTTCGAGGGGAACGTACTACTTGACAAGCATTTATTATACATACATAGGATAACTCCAGGTATACTCATAAAGGCATCTTTCAGTACAAAAGTCTTAATGTGTTTTATAGAAGAGGATTTTTTAGTATTGATACCCTTTATGTATTTAATCATACTGTTATAAGACAGAGGTTCCATAATGTCCTTATTAATAACAGGTGTACCGTATGGATTTGTTTCATCTCTATGTAGAACCGCCTGTGGTAATTCATTTGCAAGTTTCTCTCCCACAGTCGAAAAGAATTCATTGATATGCTCCGCACACTGATCCATAGGTACTAACAGACCTGTGTGGTTATTCCTAAGTTTAATTAAGGTTGCACCTGTTTTTATAGGCAGTAGTTTCCTGATACCTTGCCAAAATTTCACTGGATCATCTTTTCTATGCTGTAGGAGTGTATCAATTTCTTCCCTTCTACTGTTAAAAATCAGCGTTTCTACCCGATTTTTATGAAAATCGGCAATATGCCAATCGTCTAAGTCCATAGTGCGTCTTGCTATAATGTATAATCTATCTCGTTCCCTCATGGCTTCTATAATGGGAGCTGTTAACCAGTCTGGAGTGAATTCAGGTATCATGATATTCCTTATGGGACACATTTCATCCAATATTAATTTAATAATTTCGATGAGTCTATCCCACATAATGTTTACATTATCAGCGTTAACAATGGGGTTCCAGTCAATGGCATTCAAGGAATTTTTAAAATTTGTAAAATCATAATTTTTGTATGATCTGGCTAAGACCTTTTTCTTCTTAATCTTAGTGCGTTCACATTTCACAATTACAAAAATAGGAACATGATCCGATATTCTAAAACCGATGGTGCCAGATAGGGATACATTATGAACATTTGTATAAATATGATCTAAAAGAGTTCCAGACTGAGGTCTAGTTATCTCATTTATTACTTGTATAACATCATTATCTGTACAAAAGGAGTCGACCTTTGAGTCGCGTAAGTCATCAGGTGAGAACAAATTGACGTTGAAGTCACCTATTATTATAATTTTCCTATTTTTTGAAACAGTCTTTTTAAATTCCTCAAGTTTCCTGTAGATAGCGTTTTTATCATTGTCAGCATCTGGAGGCCTATAACATACGAATATTTTATATTTTATAACTCCAATTTCTACATCAACGCATAATATTTCATACTCTTTATGTATCACAGACAATTCAATATGTACAGTTGCAGTGTAGTGGTCCCTCAAGTAAAGCATCACTACTCCTGCAGCTTTGTTCCTATTTGGATAACGATCTAACCTAATATATTGATATCCCGGCACATACATGTCAACATCATTGTGTGTGGGATTCAACCAAGTCTCAACAATTCCTGTTATGTCAGCGCTCGTAATTATCTTAAAAGCATTTTCCCTTTTCCTATATAAGGAGCGAGCATTCATGCTAACTATTTTTAAGCCCTTTGTGGCTTTTAATGCATGTAATTCAATCATTTGGCTTGAGGTGAAAGTATTCTCCTAGCCACGGATGAGGGGTGATGATGGTTTGAGTGATACCTGATATGAAGTGATTGTGTATGAAAAGGTAAAACATTACAGTGTCTGGCTATGGCTGACTAGAGCAGCGCACTCCCTGTTTAAGATAACATAGCTTATAGTGCATACGGTAGACCAGAGAGCATGTACAAGGCGTGATACAGTTTAGTCATCGTTGTCGGGACAAAAATTATACAATTAAATTATGTTTTTATAATACTAAGGTTCACTGTTATATATGTGATTATACATTCACACATGCGTATATATACATGTCTGTTCAAAACACAATGCTATTTTACAATACGGTATATCTGTTGTGTTAACATTTAGACTTCGAACAGCTGAGTGTATGCCCCATTGACCCAGTCCAGAACTAACCCTTCATGTAAGACACTATTACCCTGTCGCCTGCTCTATAGCATTATATAATGCCGTAACAGGACTGTCGGGGGTGAGTGCTCACAGTTCAGAGTAGTCTAGACGAGGGTCAATATGTGGGACATTACTTATACGGGTGTGCTGCAGTTTCTGCATTTAGAACATATGGGTTTAGTTCTTCCCTCTGATACATTAATACATAATATGACAGTAACCCTTCACACAATGATTAAGTTATTGAATATTGATGGTAGAACCAGTAATCCTCTTTGATGCTGAGTTGATTAAACCAAGCATTCTGTCTTGTAATCTCATAGAGTCAGGGTTTTGCTTTGGGTTAATACCTCGTTCATTTTTTGACTTTTTCTGTGTCTTACGAGAGGGGGTGACCATAATGGTGGCGTTAGCCAGAACAGGAGATGTTTGCACAGTAGCATTTCCATGCCTTTCCTGTAGGTCCTGCATAGTAATGGGTTTGCCTAGTCTCTTATCTGTCGAGGTGGTGTCAGCTTGGGTTGATGGGGATACCGAGGTGACTGCTACCTGCGTGCTGCCAGGTGTGGACACGACTGTCTTAGTGATGGTAATGGTTTGGCTCACATCAGGTTCCATTGTCAGTGGTGTTGTTGTAGCTTCATGATTTGTAGCTGTAGTCGGCGATGCTGCAGTTACCGTAGCTGTAGCGGATGTAGCTTCAGGCGTCGCTTCAGCTGCCGCAGGTAGATCAATGGGTGGAGGCTGATGTTGTATGGGCGTCACCGTGGCGGTGTTTTCTTCTACAGGCTCATCAGCGGCTGCTGCTATCTGTGTGGGCGTGGCAGTTTTTGGAGTTTCGACGTTTGCTCTGGGTGCTGTAGGGGGGGTTGGAGGTGCAGGTATTAGCTCTGGGTACTTGGCCCTTAGCTGTCTTCTAACATCCATGAGGACATTTCCCCCTCGATTTTTCCCCTTAAAATTATTTGTTTGGACCGCCTTGGATCGAAGGGGGGCCCCCGCCCCCCAGTGAGGGCAGGATGTGGCCTCCACAAGGTCACGTGACCCGCTAGAAAGTAGGGCAGTAAGTAGGTCTTTGTGCGTCTCATACTTAAGCAGGTTGAGTTCCTCCAGGTGACTCTCCTCTACCAACTTCCATGGCTCACTTAACATCGTCTTGGCTATGTTCTTTGCGGCCAGTGGAGTGTAGCAGTCCTTGATGCGCTGCCCCTTCTCCTCATTCTTGCAGTATACAGCTTTACGATAGGCTATGGCCTGTTCTACACTGTTGAACGTATAGCCTTCCGTTTCAATAGAACAGGGGAAAAAGTTGCTTAAGGGCGCTAATTCGGAGTGGTATGCAACTATTTCGTCAGAGATATAGGTACGCGCATTGGCAAGTCGAATTTTGGGGGGTAGGTCATTTAGGGCCTGGTGGGGGTAAAATTTTCCCTCGTATATTAGCCCTCTGCCTCTTGGCTTAACAGTGACCCCTGCCTCAAAAGCAAGTCTGGCTACCGTGCTAATGTCAGTTTTTTGCTTCCTGACAGCATTATTGCTGTCTTCTGAGAGATAGACATGTGGATTGTCTCTCTTAAGTCTCCCCTTAATAGAAAGAAGTCTATCCCTGGTACTCCCTTTCACGAATACAACAATTAATGTGCGGACCTTGTTGGCAGGGGATCCCTGTCTGTATGCGTAGTCTATCTCCCTAAGCATGAAGTCGTCATCGATACTTGATAGGAGGGTGGCTGCTACCTCCTTTGTGGCCTCATTAGCGGTGAAGGGGAGTCCCTCAATAACCAGGTTTCTGCGTCTTAAAGCATGGTCATTAAGGTTGATGGCTTCCTGATTATCACTAATGGCACCGGTGTTGACTCTTAGTTGACGTTGGCTGGACTCTAATTTACGTGTCAGATGTCCTACTTCCACTGTCAGACTTCCATTTGCACGTCTGAGTCTAATGATATCATCCTGTGAAAATTCTAATGACTTCCTAAATTGGTCATTCTCTGTGAGTAGATAGTCCAGAGCCTTACCAATTCCATCTGTATGCTGGTTTAAATCACCTGGGTTGTGCCTCGTAACAGGCTTGCGCAGATCTTGAATGGCCTTCTCTGTAGCGTCCCTTGTCGCCATGTTGACAGGTGAGTGAGAGGTGCGGGTCACTGGAGCGTGTAACATTAACAACCGGCGTCTCCGGGAAAAATGCTCACAAACCTACTTAAATTGTGTCCAAGACTCCAATCAAGTAGCTCCTTAGATAGATGAAACCTTTACACGAGTTATGTGCAAGTTGTGATCTTGAGGTAGACGTATTTCCACTCACAAAGGCAAAATAAGTGGGAGCGCGCTGCACTCACGTTTACTCTCTGTTGTCCGCCATAGCCAGACTGAGTCATAGTGTACTCATTGTTTCATTGCATATTTTTCATATTTGTCAATTTCTAGTTTGAAGTATTCATCTATTATTAGATATTCCATCTAAATATGTCACGTAGTTGGTGACGGGTAAATATCAAAGGCTAGCTTTGCTGTGTCGGTGTTCTAGTATTATATAAATAAACTAAATAGGCTTCATTTGGGTAATTAACATAGTCAACATTCCCACCACTTTAATACATTGCCGTAGCTTTAAATACCGGTATTAATTAAATGCTTTCTGAAAGAATCTTTTTCTTGTTGTTGAAATCTTGCATTCTTTAAAATGGTATTACAAAGTAGGGGCAAGGATGGTTTAAACAGAATAATATTATATGTCTTGACTATATGGGGTAACAGAACAGAAATTTAAACTAATTGTACAAGTATTGGTGTCCACAAATATTATAGTTCAAACCCTGTCTTTCTTTTTACTTGGAATTTCACATGACACTTCTAAATAAAGTTACTCCTTCTCACATTTTACTCCTATTCTAAAACTAAAATAAATACCTCTACAGGTGACCTTTCAGCTTCAGAGGTCACGCATAACTAAGGGTACACGGGTGGGGGGCTAACTGTTTTCACCCTTCATCCCAAATAAACACAAATGTTGTATCTCCAGGGTATTCTTTATTTAAATCAAAGTGATTTTTAAATCAGCCCCCTTCCCTTTCTGCCCTGCCCATTTTAAATCACCCTTTCCCCACCTCCGCCTCTGGCCTACAGGGGATATTCTAGCCCCCTTCTCAATACAAACCCCATTTAGGGCTGCATATGGCTTTAATTAGTATACTCGTTATTGTCTTGATATACTGGCTCATCAGGTATGCATTCATTGCCATCAACCCCATAGGGTCGTCATGATGCATGATTGCAGCCCTGGCGAATAGACTCGCCAGGGCTGCATTCATGCATCATGACGACAAAAGGGCACGGCACATTAAAGCAGTGTTCTACACTTAAAGGGTTAAGGCCCCTAGACTATACCATTGTCCCTATGAGGCGGGGGTTGATTTGTTAGTATAATTGTGCTGATCTCCATATTACAGCCGGTACACTTCTATAGTGGGACCAGCAAGAGGCCAGCGGGGCTTTCTCAGGCTGTGAAATGAAAAAGGGTAGATTTGGCCAATTTGTCTTAGTTAGTTTTAGCTTTCAGCAGGACAGATCTGTGTGGTTGGTGGGACTCTTTATATATGCTAAGTAGTGGGAAGTTTAGTGCGAAGACACCTTAGTCTTCCACTTTTACATTTTTACCTTATCGTTTACAATTAAAATAGCACAAGGGAGGCGGATAGATATACACACTTCATCATCACACATCGTTCAAATGGACTATGTTGCACCATTTTAATCTAGTGGCCGTGATAACAGCGCATAGGATGGACTAAATGGATTCACTCATCCATTCGACATCTATACTTGGTTATTTCTACAATGGTTACTTCTAAAGTAACCAGTGCCCACCAGCTAAGCTGCAAGCTTGGCTGGTGGGCAAGTATGTTTAATTGCTGGTGATGACCTTAAAAGGCTGCGTCAGTGCCTGGAGTAGTGGGGCTACTCCTAAAGATGTGCCTTCAATGACATTAATAGCATTAGAAAACTGTTAAAACTAAAAACTCAAATATTGCCCTGTGAAAGCCATATTTATCCTCGTAGGGACACTCTGGAATGTAATTTTCTCCCGTCGCTATTCATCATTCTGTAAATATATATTGGGTTGAGTAGACAATAAGTAATACCCAGTTTGTGAGGAGACATGGAGGGTCCTTGAAGAAGCTATTGATGTGGCAGTAAGTGTTACCATGACGACCTACAGCATAGTCAAGTAGCAATGTACAATATGTTCACAGGGGATGTACAGGGGATGTACACTGATATTCCTAGGCTCCCTATACGCCCAACCTCTCAGTCACTAGTACCTAACCTAGTCAGTCATTTTTTGACTCCCTATACGACCAACCTAGGACAGTTATTATTGTCAGGTTTGTCACTACTGACCAACCCACTTTAGTCTCTCTATTTCCAGGGGGAGCCACTGAGTGGTCATGACAGGTGGCCCCAACTAGTGGTATACAAATAAAACACACCAAATGATGAACCTAGGTTAGCCACTACTGACTGACCCCTCGGTCATTTAAATATAACTTTGCCATTATGACTAACACTCATATGAACAACCTAGGATAGTCTGTACTGACTAACCCTTTCAATCTATGGATTTTCAGTGTAGTAGGTCCGCTACACACTGCGATCTAAATTGAAGTGGAGACAATAATACTCCCCATCTAAAACTGGGTAAACAGACACATAACTGTTCTGCACATATCCAACAATGTCCACTACAATCCACCCAACAATATCCCAAATAATATCCCCAACAATGTCGCCAACAATGTTCACAAGAATATCCCCAACAATGATAACAACAATATGTCAACAATACCCCCAACAATGTCCACGAAAAAGCCCACAACAGGTTTCACAAGTTTCGCATGATGGACGAATGCAGCACTAGCATCTAGACTTGCTTTAGGGAGTGATCACTTTTTATCAACAGGGGGGGGGGGTTGGTTTGGGGGGGTGTAAAAAATTTGGACCCCTTGACCGGGGGTGTAAAAAATTTGGACCCCTCTTGTCGGGGGGGGGGCAAAAAAATTTAACCTGTTTTGGGCCAAAAAGCCCGCGCGTTACTATGCTTCAAAGGGCCCACGCGCGCGCCGATTTCCGACCTGTAGGGGGGGTAACAAATTTCGACCTGTTGACCGGGGGGGTAAAAAAAATTTCGTGCACTCCGCGCGGAAAAATCACCCCCCCCCCCCCTATTGTTAAAAAATGATCACTCCCTCAGTGCTAGTGTTCACATAAGGGGTGATAAATACCTTATGATTGAGAGGTGGTGTGTGGTTCACAGACCTCAAAGTGGGGGTCACTTCACAGTTAAGAGGGATATATAGTGCATCAAAGACGTCCAAGCTGATAACAGACAGCCACACATCATGACAAGTGTTGTTATACTGTACTAGGGTGCTGGAAATAAGTCAAGTATATCGGTGACCCTCCTTTACTTATACATGTACATAAATTGTAATTTATAGGATGGGGCCTTCTATATAACAGCTGAAGCATAATATAAAGTAGTATTGTGGAAAAGTGAGATTACATTGAATCAATTCAAGGCCACTACACATTTAAAGATTAACATATTTGATGGGGGAATTCATTTATTATGATATTGAATACATATATTTCAAGGGGTAAAGGCAATATCTCAATATTGAAATGATGTTTGCCCAACAAAATTATACGCACATAATGTTTGACAGTTTGGCCAATATCATGTATGCAAAAGGGAGTCCAGGCTTCTTCCAGAATGACTCCCCTCTCTAGGGGAGCACAGGTCCTTATGTGACTCCTTTAGGTGGGTCGTGAAGCTGTGAGACTCCCTCAGGCCACTCCCTAGCTCAGCCAGGGAGTCACTGACGCTCCCTTCAGTCATTCTGGGGGCAACTTGGACGCTGTTTCTTTTCTCTGTGTACTATGCATCCTCCTGGTCTAGGCTACAGTCTAGTTCTTCAGTTCTTCAGTTAAGGCATAGCTTGAGGCATTTTATTGCGTGAGGAAGATGATTTTATGAATAATAATTTCACGCTTTAGCTGCAGGGCTATATCGGCAGTATTATAATATGCGTGGGAAACTCACAGCTATCTAGGTTCTTGTGCCCATCTCGATTAACACAAGCTCATGTCAATTTTGACGCTAATGTAAGTTTTGATGCTAATGTGGAGAGGTTTTTTTATCCAAGTCAATTTTGACTCCAAGGTCGATTTTGACTTCAGGGTCGATTTTGACTCCAAGGTCAATTTGAAAACTGTCGATAAGACAGGAATCTTTCATTTTTGACAGTTTAGATTCCATTTTTGACAGTTGGTCTGGGGAACTATCAACAACAGGAATATTTTCCACTTTTGGCTGTTTGAACTGTCAGTAGTGTTTTATGTGATATTCAAGAAATTCCAACCCTATTGTGTGTTACATAATAAGGGAGTAGTTAATTTTTAACGAAATTCTTTGGGGTCCCCTCCCCCACACCCCATGGGAGGGGTTGAAAATTCTTCAGTCCCCCCCCCTCCCCGGGAGGCTGAAATTGAGAGCGGACAGCCTCTTTTAGCTATAGTAACGCATTGGCTCGTTCACTCAAAAGGGGTGCAATTTTTTTGGTCCCCCCTTCATGCAGTCCAATTTCCCCCCAATCCACCAACCTCTCTCTGTCGATAAAAACTGTCCACTCCCTAATGAAGAGCCGTTATTTGCCTGTTTCCATGCAGCTTGATGTCAATGGTATCAGGTCAATATCTCCGGGGGTACAGTTAATTAACATCAGGAGCAACCCCCGGGGGGGGGGCACTCTACCGTGTATTGGATAACCACTGCGGCACGACTCTGAAAAGCGGTGGCAGTCAATTTCCATTGGATCCGGAAAAGGGGGGCGGTCAGATGTCATCAAGGCCCCAATTAGTATGGCGGTTAAAATCATATCCATTAAATTGAGTTTTCTTGCTGAAAGGGGTGAATAAAATTGTATTTGTACAAAATTCAGGGAGACCTAAACTTGTAATAGATCATCAAATCTCCCAACCTCTGAAAAGTGTGATGGTCAAATCTCCCGTCCTCTGAAATGTAGGGCGGTCAAATCCCCCAACCTCTGAGAAGTAGGGCGGTCAAATTTCCCAACCCCTGATAAGAGGGGCGGTAGGGCGGCAGTTGTTATCTACCCTCATAGACTCAGTGACCCCCCGGGGAGCAACCCCAGAAAGCACTTACCATCTACCAGTATATTGATGCTACCTAATAAGTCCTATAGGTACGGCCGCTTTTATACTGGTGCATGATAAATATTGTGAATTGTATGAGCAATTAATATAAAGGCGGCTATATGGTGCTAATATTTGTTTACCCTTTAAGGCTGGCATGATGCATTAATGCATTTAGCTGGTTCCTTTCAAGCCATGGTGTGTGAGTGTGTGGTCACTGCCATGAGAAATTCGGAGCTCAGACCTAATATGGCCGCTCATACAGAGAAAAACGAAATTTCGCTATAGAGGTAAAATTCAGGCCCACAACTGCAGCTATGGGTCTCCAATGTAGGCAGTACTGTAAACATATGTTATTTCACGCTGTACTTATTTTTGAGAATTTCGCTGATTTAAAAATCCGCGAAAATATGTCCAGCGGGAATATTTATCCCATGTAGTCATGTAACTACTATATTGCTAAATCCGCAAATTTAAATCCACGCGAATTTGTACTTGATAGCCAATCCGCGAAAATACACATGCGCGAAAATATCTACGTTTACAGTATACAAACTTATTAGTATCAGGCCAACCCCCCAGTTAACCCTTTGAGGACAGCATAATGCATTAATGCATCATGCCCTTGGTTATCATGCTGCATAAATGCAGCCCAGGTGAGTAACTCACCAGGGCTGCATTCAAGCATCATGCTGACCCTATGGGGTTGAGACACTCCTGAAGGGTCGGCATGATGCACCAATGCAGCACTGGCGAGTTACTCACCAGGGCTGCATTGGTCCAGCATGACGAAAAGTGTCCCTATGCATCCATATTGCTTTAAAGTGATATGTGATTTTGCCGTCATGATACATGAAAGAAGCCCTTTCTAGAGTCTCATAGGGTCATCATGATGCACCAATGCAGCACCGGCGAGTTACTCGCCGGGGCTGCATTGGTGCATCATGACAACAAATGTCATCTTTTAGCGACATCCGCCCTTAAGGGTTAAACCATTACCAGTGGCGGTGATATCCTGTGGTAGTTGTACCATAATTAGTGTATGCTATATAACAGTTAGTACAGCCTCCCCAACCCCTACTCACACTACCTACAGTATAGGGTACCAAAAGGTACCAGCTAGCCCGGGGGGGCACTGAGTCCTTGAGGCTAGATAGCAACTACCAACCTACCACTCTACTTTTCAGAGCTTGGGGGATTTGACCGCCCTACTTTTCAGAGATTGGGAGATTTGACCGCCCTACTTTTCAGGGATTGGGGGATTTGACCGCCCTACTTTTTAGAGATTGGGGGATTTGACCGCCCCTACTTTTCAGAGCTTGGGAGATTTGAGCCCCCCCTACTTATCAGGACCTGGACAACATCTGACCACCCCTCTATTTTTGGATCTAACCGAAATTCACTGCCACCGCTTTTCAGAGCCGTGCTGCATCTGTTATCCAAAACATGGTAGAGTAGCCCCCCTGGGACTCCTAGTAATGTAGTGATATACAGGGTCTTTGGTACCAGTGTATCCAGCAGTGCACCACAAGGCAGTCAGACCTGGATACACCCTCCACCACATCTCAGCCGCAATAAGTCAGGGCGTTGAATTTGACAAATTATCGAAGCATATTCATGTGATTGAATATGCTAAAAGCAGCCGGATCCTCCTTCGAGGTCCTCGGACTACTGAATGCTGGATAATCGTGGCCTGACTATAGAGGGCTTACTATACCTTGCGTAAAAGCCGCGGCTAATACGCGAGTCAGATTATACCAGTGCGGCTTATAGGGTTGTCCCAAGGTCTGGTGCAGCTTATACGTGACTTATCTTACTAAGTGTGCTACACTTAAGGCATTTAAGGCACTTAAGGTATAATAAGTGGACTACAGTACTGAACTAGCAATTTTCAGTACAAGGCACCATCTCTTACATCAGCCTGTTATATAACCTACACTGGGGCCCTGTACCTCTCCTTGTCTCAGTGTCCTGGTGACCACAGACGCTCTGGGTGTCAGGTTCCACGTCCCAGGCTGGGAGCCTCTGAGAGGGTGGTGCCTTACAGTGTTTTCAGACCCTCGCTAGTACACAAGTTAGGGTTATACGCGAGAATTTACTGAACTACCACAATGCGTGGCCTGACTATAGAGGGCTTACTATACCTTGCGTAAAAGCCGCAGCTAATACGCAAGTCAGATTATACCAGTGCGGCTTATAGGATCAGGTCAGGTGCAGCTTATACGTGACTATAAGTGTACTACACTTAAGGCATTTAAGGCATTTAAGGCATTTAAGGCACTTAAGGTATAATAAGTGGACTTCAGTAATAAAGTAGCAATTTTCAGACCCTCTCTAATACACGAGTTGGGTTCTACGTGAAAATTTACTGGAACACCACTACCGTACCATCGCGATTAAGCGCTGGGGCGCTCTTCAATTTGACCGGGCTCTTACCCAGGCGCTTATACACGACAGGCGCTTATTCAAGGTCATGATTTTAGTGCTTAAGAAGAATTTGAAAGCCCCTACACCCCGGCGCTTATTCAAGACCGGCGCTTATTCAAGACCAGGCGCTTTATCGCGACAGTACGGTATGCAGGGGTTCATCCAGCAATGTGCCCTGCCTCTGCTGCTGCTAACATGGGGACTGAATCTGAGGCTGTGTGCTGCAGGTAAGACTATTAGGGAACTGCCTGCAATGACAGACGTGAGAATGTCTGTCCCGAGGCGGGGGACCGACATCTGTCATTGCAAGCATTTCCCTTCTTATTCCATGTTTATATCAAAAGTAGGCACCCTACTTCAGATTCAACACGAGTATGAGCTTTGTTTTGCTGTGATAAGCGCAGTTTTGGTTTCTAGTAGTTAGTCAATGTACAGACTTGGAATAAAGAGACAGAGGTCCACGATGATTTGTCTGAATGACAGGTTTCTCCACGAGCGGTGCATTGGATAATATCACACGAGATGGAGCCAAGTGTGATAGGATCCGAGGTACCACAAGTGGAGAAACCAGGAATTCAGACTGATTAGAGTGGACCTCTGCGTTTATTTCATGTAATTATTGATAAATTATATTTAGAAACGACATTTCAATATTGGTTTCATAGCTATTTTTGTGACGTCATCATGGAGAAACATCCCATGGAGAATGAGCGTCAGTTTCAATGTTGATTTAATGTGTGCAGTGACATGATATCAACAGTTAATACAGGGTTGTCATTTGGTTGATATTGATGAGGTCATCAACGTTGATCATTTATCAGTGATTCAACATTGATATAGCCATTGTGAATCAACAAGGAATATGCATAATAAATGGTGATTTACATTGATTTGATATTGATTGCTGATATGATTTGAGATTTAGTATATTGTCATGTTTTTGCATTCCTTGCAATTAATGTAGTTTCATTACAACACCCCCCCCCCCCATTTCTCCAAGATTAAATGCTAATTCTAGCACCATCCAGGGTAGGGGTACGTACATGGATGACCTCTGAAGATCACACTAAGAGGCTTCCTATTCATTTCAAACTGACCTGGTGAAGACTGAGGCTTTATCTATTATTCTTAGCAACATAAAGGGTGTCTTACTGAAACCATACATATATTCTTGTTATTTGATTCCAAATGTCAACCAAATGCACACACCATAGTTGTCAATGAAAATCAATGACATTTTTATCAATTGTATACATTGATGAGAAAATAAGAGCTTACGATTAGGGAAAATAGATGTAGCATGTAGATAGAAATGCTAAGGAGTAGGTTGTGGAGGCACCTAGTGGGAAAGGTTGGAAACGCATGGTTGATTCAAGGTTGATATCCAAACACTGCATCAATGTTGAAACAGGTGTTGCAATTGGTTGACAACGCGAAATAATAACATTGCATCAACGTTGAAAACAGGTTGATTTACCCTGTAACCCTATATCAACCAGTTGTCAATGTTGAATCAAGGTTTTGTGCCCACTGGGATAAGCTAATAGACTTCCCAAACCTTTTCTTCAAAATGGATGTAATTTTAATGTCAAGGGTTTTGTTATTATTTTAGCTGATATGCAGTGCTCAATGTTAAATATATTTGTCTGTAAATGAATGATTTGAGATAGAAAACCATATTGCTTATTCACCTCACTGACTCAGTGCCCCCCCCCCCCATGTGAGCATACCAGGAACTTAGCTAAGAGGGAAAGCACTGAGCCATGCAGTATAAACACATAGAGAGTTTTAGTGTCGACCTACAGTAAAAATGATCACATTAGATATGCTGATTTGATATATTTAGAGATATCCCATCCTTTTAAATGTAAGGGAGTATTTATAGCAAGGGATGTACAATAGTATTATTGCATCAATAGAAAATTAACGAATATAGGTGACAAACCATCTTTGAGCATAACAACTTTGTTTCTCCGCATGAAATAAATAGACAATTGATCCTGTCTCTGCCCTATTCCACAAGTGGGGGCTGGGCCATATCCCAAGAAGCTACAGGCTGAGTGGGATATGCCCCAGCCCCACAAGTGAAATATGCATGGCAGAGAGGTATCAATGTAGTTGGCATTTACATTTATTTTTTTATTTAAAGCCATTTAATGAAGGAAAGACAGCTTCTTCTTAGACCATTGACTACGGCCACGTTGTATTCAACAGGACCATTAAATGCGGTCCTACCTATAGTTAAACAAAGTGAATCTTGGATTTCAAAAAAATAATTGTTAACCCTTATCTTACTACCTGGGGTCCAACCGTACCCTAGGCATCTAATTTCTTGTAAAAAACATTAAAGTAGTGTCCCAAACTTCGCCAAATTTTATCTAATTGTCACAAACATTTTTTTTATTCAAAATGCTTGAATATCATATGCAGATTCCTAGGAATTATTTTGCTGGAAGCCATATAACCCTGTGGGGTCCACATGGACCCCAGTCAAATCCAATATGAAAGTATATATACTTTGGTTCTAATTGAACATGGACAAAGGGTCCCATGCTTTGCATTTCACTTTGATTACACTTCTGTATGATTTTGAACCACACCAACCTACTTGTAGACAATCATTTAGTGTTATTTATGTCACAATAGGTGGTATCTTTTATATATATATATATAGACAACGATGTCAGAACTCCATGCATTGTATTGATGCCCTTAGACAGATTTTAGGACTTACACCATTCTATTTTCTTTTGATTGGGACCCTGGAGGTGTCAATATGTAGGGAAGACACTTGGGATTAGGTTAGAAAGAACATTCTGCACAGAACAAAAAAGGCTAGATGAGATCCTATACATCTGTCTTCTAGTGCTGGCCTACGATCTACCGAAAATGTATGAAATCTAAATACAGCATCAGAGCCATCTAACTGGTTTCTCTGCTGCAGGAATAAGGTCTAACACAGTGCTGGGGTCCGCATGGATGCCACCTGAATTGACACGTTTTGTTGATTTATTGAAAAAAGACCCAGGCTTTTTTCATAAATGTTGGTAGGCATGTAGATACATGGGGTATCTAACATATAAAACAGAAATAAAATATTTGGCCACTATACTTTTAGATTGACAACATTTTGTCTTTTTTTCTCCTAGGAATTAATTGTTAAATAGAAATATCAAAATTGATGATAATAACATAATTACCATTTGGAAAGATGTTCAATATCCATTCACCATCTTGGACCATATATGATTGTAACATCTTATCATATATCATCTCAATTAAATTGTATTGTGTTTAGAAAATCATCTTATGAAATAAACACTTTGTGAACTCCAATAAATGACCATCCGGCACCGTAGTCTACACCCTGGCCCCGAGTAAACAATGTACCAATGCAGCACTGGCGAGTTACTCGCCGAGGCTGCATTGGTGCATCAGGATGACAAATGTCATCTTTTAGTGACATCTGTCCTCAAAGGATTGGGCATAACAGCTATGTTTCTCCACATGAAATAAAGGACAATCCGGCCCCGCGGTAGTCTACACCCAGGCCCCGCGGTATGCGGTGACAGGAAGTGACATCTACTATAAGGTGGTGGATCATGGTCCCCATCTGACCTCTGACCTCTCCTGCCTCACTGCTGCACCCAGGTAAGCTCTACCTTCATAAGCCTAATTTAAAAAAAATTAATACAAGTGCTCAAAATCCACTGGGCTATATTTATCTCATAATTGTTTCTACGACCGGGGACCGGGTGCAATCTATTACCAGGCGCAATCTATGACTGGGTGCAATCTATGACTTGTTGCACTCTATGACTGGGTGCAATCTATGACTAGGTGCAATCTATGACTGGGTGCAATCTATGGCTGGGTGCAATCTATGACTGGGTGCAATCTATGACTGGGTGCAATCTATGACTGGGTGCAATCTATGACCGGGTGCAATCTATGACCAGGTGCAATCTATGACTGGGTGCAATCTATGACTGGGTGCAATCTATGACTGGGTGCAATCTATGACTGGATGCAATCTATGACTGGGTGCAATCTATGACTGGGTGCAATCTATGACTGGGTGCAATCTATGACTGGGTGCAATCTATGACTGGGTGCAATCTATGACTGGATGCAATCTATGACTGGGTGCAATCTATGACCGACATGAAAGAAAATATCTTATTCAGGGAAGATGAACATAGAAATGGCCTGAAAAAGTTAATTCTCTGAGTCTGGCAGCGACTTCCTGTCAACATTCTGCCATTTTTTGGGGTGACGTATAACGTTACTGTGTCCAGACGTACCGTAAATTCCCGCGTACTACCCGCATCTCGCGTATAACCCGCACCCCCAACTCAGACGAATCCTATAACCCGTTTTTGAATTTGAAAATTTCAATTTTATTACTGTTCTATAGTAATAAAAACCCTCGTATAACCCGCACCCTAGGCATGTTTGGTATCAAATGAAAGCTGAGTCTGGTTCGCGTACAACCCGCGGGTAGTACGCGGGAATTTACGGTAGTATACAAATATGTTGATTCTGATGAAATATGTGTGTAAAATTGTAAATACTCTCAGATGAATCGAGAAATATGTATTTATCTTGATAGATTGACCATTTTATAAGCCTAACTTGGGCTTATTTTGCCACAATCGGTGATTTTTAGGGGGGAGGTCCTATGAAATTCAGTGCTTTATGTCCCCCAATAAAATGGCCGCCGATTCTGTGCACAGCGCCCTCTACAGCCTTAGGCGACTCAGAGAATGCATGTTTCAAAACTTTATGATACTAATAATTGTTCAAAAATTACCACTCCCTAACTTTTTCATCAGAACAGTGAGACCCGAGACCAGGGCCTACTGTAATACAGACTAGTTCTGTGGACAGTATCAGCATTTGATTTGAATTCTGAAATGCTAGATATAACATTATAAATTATATATAACCACAAAATTTATTATTCGTAAGTACTATCAGGGAATTCCATGATGTGACAGACGTTCTCACGTCTGTCCCGAGGGAGGGGCCGCAGGTCCCTCCCAAGGGACAGGCGTGAGAACGTCTGTCACATCATGGAATTCCCTTCTTACTCCATGTTTAAATAAAAATTTAAGCATTACTACTTACAATTACTACATGATCAGCTTTATTTTGCTATGATACGAGCAGTTTTTGGTGCGATACGGGCCGTGACCTACTTAAAATAACGTGACCTACTTTGACTAACATGACCTACTTCAAAGTGTGACGGACGTGGGAATTTATTACCCACTTACGCATTCTAGTACTTAGTCAATGTATGGAATTTGCAAACATGGAATAAAGAATTGTCCAGAGCAGGCGGAAGTAGCCCAGGACACAACATTTTGTCAAATATCATGAAGATGAATAAAATGTGTTTAAACCCCAAAAAAAAAGTTGAAAAAAATTCCACTTTCCAGGACCACTACGGGGTACATCAAGAGGCTGGTGAATCCATATAAACAGTCTACAGAACCCAGCTGCGTGATCTGCAGCAGTCTGCCCATAGGGGACCTGATCACAGGCGAGGTGAGGGACACCATGGGCAGGGAAATGCTGGTCTGGGTCGATGAAGAGGCTGTTGCCGGTAAATTTGTTTTTTGTTGTTGTTTTTTTAAACAGAGCAATGCTCACTTTATTTCTTCAATACAGGTTTTATAGTACTGTAACGGGTTAGCTATTAGTCTAACTGTTATCGTGGTATATCTATTATATGTTGTTATGATGTAAAACGACACGGTTCTATTTGTATACATAACTGGTTTATTCACTTAACGAGTATCGTCGGTTCCTTACATATACCGACTCACTCTAGTTCGGTTGTATACGGTAGTGTACCGGTACTACCCTCGGTTCTAGTCGGTAGTACTTATATAAGCGTGTTACATAATTATACCTACTAGGTGGCGCTGCTGGTACGGTCAGGTGACCTCCACAGCAGTGTATATAAGGTGGACTACTTCCCCATTGGAAGTCAGTCAGGTTTGGGACTGTCGAGGCAAGACCACCCTGCACTCCGGGCTTAACACTACGCTATAGGGTGACTTCCCTGTATTATGATACTGATCTGATTCCTGTATAGCTGATGGTTATACTGGTCATATAATACTCAAGAGTTATCCTTTGCAATAAAGTCGCCGTATATTAAAGTCTAATTTACCTTATCTGGTTTTTGTTCTCATGCGTTACACTTGTAGTAAGAGACCAACTACAGTACATCTACATTGCTGAATATTTTTTAGGGTCATGATGAATGGTCTATCCGTATTTATCATTTTAAGCTTATTTTGTTGTAGGAAAATCTACCCTCTCCAATATCAACCAACAAAAGTCTCCCCTTTAGATTCTTTATCATTATTACTATTATCATTATTATTATTATTATTATTATTATTATTACAAGCCAGAACCGAACACAAGTGTTCGGTTCTGGCTTGATCTCTCCATATACTCTTTAGATTATGATGATCAACTGAAATTAAAGGCATCCACAGTGGTGGGGGATGATAAATAAGTTGGTCAGATATTGTGCCAGTTGCTAGGCATAGAATGTTTGGAATTGCTGTTGTAACAGAATGGTCCTAGCTACATGACAATAATTCCAATAAAATCCCCAGGGATTGTATACTGGGGGTTGGTACAGTCAAATACCCTCTATTTCCACCTATTATGACAGTTGCTAGGCATGGAATGTATGGAATTGATGTTGCTACGTAACAGAGTGGTCATAGCAACATGACAATAGTTCCATTAGAATCCCCATGGCTTGCATACTGGGGGGCAGGTATGGTCAAATACCTTCTATTCCCACCTATTGTGCTGATTGCTAGGCATGGAATGTTTGGAATTGATGTTGCTAGGTAACAGAGTGGTCCTAGCAACATGACAATAGTTCCATTAGAATCCCCAGGAATTGTATACTGGGGGTACGTATGGTCAAATACCTCCTATTCCCACCTATTGTGCTGGTTGCTAGGCATGGAATGTTTGGAATTACTGTTGCTAGGTAACAGAGTGGTCCTAGCAACATGAAGATAGTTCCATTAGAATCCCCAGGGCTTGTATACTAGGGGTAGGTATGGTCAAATACCTTCTATTCCCACTTATTGTGCTGGTTGCTAGGCATGAAATGTTTGGAATTGCTGTTGCTAGGTGACTGAGTGGTCAAAGCAACATGACAATAGTTCCATTAGAATCCCCAGGGCTTGTTTACTGGGGGGTAGGTATGGTCAAATACCTTCAATTCCCACTTATTGTGCCAGTTGCTAGGCATGGAATGTTTGGAATTGCTGTTGCTAGGTGACTGAGTGGTCCTAGCAACATGACGATAGTTCCAATAGATTCCCCAGGGCCTGTATACCAGGGTAGGTATGGTCAAATACTTTCTGTTCCCAATGATTGTGCCCCTTTAGGGCAATTGTACTTTTGGGTGATTGACAGGTGTGACCTCAGGTCATCGGCTGACCTGGGGTCACACCTGTCAATCATCTTAGGATTTTGATGACATTTTTATCACAGCAATGATTGTAATAGGTGCCCTACACTGGTATTTGGGGATTCAGCATAAATGTACAGTAACATATAGGTAGAAATATATATTTTCTAACTCTGTACGAAAGGGGCAATGCCATTTGAAGAACAGGAGTTGCATAAAATCACTAAAACCTTTTTTGCATGATATCTATTAACACTTGTTTTAATTATTATTATTATTATTATTATTATTATTATTATTATTATTACAAGCCAGAACCGAACACAAGTGTTCGGTTCTGGCTTGATCTCTCCATATAATCTTTCGATTATGATGATCAACTGAAATCAAAGGCATCCACGGCAGTGGGGGATGAGAAATAAGTTTGGGCAGATGGTCAGATATTGTGCCAGTTGATACAATGCTAGGCACAGAATGTTTTGAATTGCTGTTCTAACAGAATGGTCCTAGCAACATGACAATAGTTCCAAAAGAACCCCCATGGCTTGTGTACTGGGGGTAGGTACGGTCAAATACCTTCTATTCCCACCTATTATGCCAGTTGCTAGGCATGGAATGTTTGGAGTTGCTGTTGCTAGGTAACAGAGTGGTCCTAGCAACATGACAATAGTTCCATTAGAATCCCCAGGGCTTGTATACTGGGGGTAGGTATGGTCAAATACCTTCTATTCCCACTTATTGTGCTGGTTGCTAGGCATGGAATGTTTGGAGTTGCTGTTGCTAGGTAACAGAGTGGTCATAGCAACATGACGATAGTTCCATTAGAATCCCCTGGGCTTGTATACTGGGGGTAGGTATGGTCAAATACCTTCTATTTCCACTTATTGTGCCGGTTGCTAGGCATGGAATGTTTGGAGTTGCTGTTGCTAGGTAACAGAGTGGTCCTAGCAACATGACAATAGTTCCATTAGAACCCCCATGGCTTGTGTACTGGGGGTAGGTACGGTCAAATACCTTCTATTCCCACCTATTGTGCCAGTTGCTAGGCATGGAATGTTTGGAGTTGCTGTTGCTAGGTAACAGAGTGGTCCTAGCAACATGACAATAGTTCCATTAGAATCCCCATGGCTTGTATACTGGGGGTAGGTATGGTCGAATACCTTCTATTCCCACTTATTGTGCCGGTTGCTAGGCATGGAATGTTTGGAGTTGCTGTTGCTAGGTAACAGAGTGGTCATAGCAACATGACAATAGTTCCATTAGAATCCCCTGGGCTTGTATACTGGGGGTAGGTATGGTCAAATACCTTCTATTTCCACTTATTGTGCCGGTTGCTAGGCATGGAATGTTTGGAGTTGCTGTTGCTAGGTAACAGAGTGGTCATAGCAACATGACAATAGTTCCATTAGAATCCCCTGGGCTTGTATACTGGGGGTAGATATGGTCAAATACCTTCTATTCCCACTTATTGTGCCGGTGGCTAGGCATGGAATGTTTGGAGCTGCTGTTGCTAGGTAACAGAGTGGTCATAGCAACATGACAATAGTTCCATTAGAATCCCCAGGGCTTGTATACTGGGGGTAGGTATGGTCAAATACCTTCTATTCCCACTAATTGTGCCGGTTGCTAGGCATGGAATGTTTGGAGTTGCTGTTGCTAGGTAACAGAGTGGTCATAGCAACATGACAATAGTTCCATTAGAATCCCCAGGGCTTGTATACTGGGGGTAAGTATCGTCAAATACTTTCTATTCCCAATGGTTGCGCCCTATTAGGGCAATTGTATATTCGGGTGATTGACACTGACAGGCGTGACCTCAGGTCATCTGCTGACCTGGGGTCACACCTGTCAATCATCTTAGGATTTTGATGAAATTTTCATCACAGCAATGATTGTAATAGGTGCCCTACACTGGTATTTGAGGATTCAGCATAAATGTAAAGTAACATATTGGTAGAAATATATATTTTCTAGCTCTGTGTGAAAGGGGCAATGCCATTTAAAGAACAGGAGTTACATAAAATCACTAAAACCTTTTTTGCATGATATCTATAAACACTTGTTTTAATTATTATTATTATTATTATTATTATTATTATTATTATTATTATTATTATCATTATTATTATTATTATCATTATTATTATTATTACTATTTTCAGATCAGTACTTGCAGATCTACTTGAATAGACAGAGCAACATGAATGGCATTAATCTAAGTGCCACCCAGCCGGCGAAAGCAATCGCCAATAAACTGAACGACGTTGAGGGTCTCCTCCTGAGCGGGACCTGGGCCAGCTGCCTGGAAGTAACAGTGGGGAAGGATTTGTCACTAACTAAGGCCAGAGGTGTGCTTTTGATTGCATTTGTAATGGACGAGACTTTGTTCTCTTAACAATATTAGATTACTAGGTTAAGAACAAGGTCCACAACAGTTCGATTAAAGTGTACAGGTTGCAAAAAGGTTGTTTATTCAATGGAAGCTAGACGGGCGAGCTAAAAGGGGAACTCCCTATAGAGTTCAGAACGGGTCAGTAGGCTTAGCAGCCGGTTATAGTTCAGTTAGCGCAGTTCATGTACTCCGACTAACCGACGAGTCCTCCTGGGCGTCGGCTTATATAGGCGACCAGCCTGTGTGCACACACCCAGACCGGAAGCCTATAGCGACCTCTGTCTATACCCCGAGCCCGGAGCAGGTGCTGCCACCTGCCGCCGGGCTGAAGGGTTAGGGTTAGGACAGAGTTCGCAACACAACGCCCAACAGAACCCGCCACGATGCTATATTAGTAAACCCAGCTCCTACACATCTATCACCAGTTTAATTCAAGATTTTCATGACAACACACCTTTGTTTTATTTCATGGGGAATATGGCACTCCCATTGACTTAACCAAGGAAGGCTGTATTTAACACTCTGGTGAAATAACCCTTGCCAGTATTTCACGGTCTGTCGAATCATCAAAATTGATGATTTAACCTCTATAAATTAGCTTTTTCAGAGTAATAAAGTGGAATTCAACGGATATTATTGATAATGACACAAAGAAGCACTCGTAGAGTTCCCCACTGAGGGTTATTTCACGAGGCGAAGTGGAGCTCTACTCATTTATCTTTGTTATATATATATATATATATATATATATATATATATATATATATATATATATATGAATATATATATATATATATATATATATATATATATATATATATTATTATATATATATAATGATTAACTAAATCCATTTAAAGGTGTATAGCTTTTGTTTAAATTGTTTAAATAACATCCAGTTGATTTTCAGCTACAAATAATGTATATTTCCAGTACATTGACTTTCATCTGAGCTTCAGAGCTTCATCAAGCTTTGGCATAGATGAATAGATGTACACATTTCTTACACTTGGTGACTACTGTACATGTTTTGATAAATGATATCAATTGTTTCATGTTAGTATCATACTTTACTTTAGTTCAAAGTTATCACAGCTTCATGTTATTGATTGATTGATTGATTATTCATTTATTTATCCTGTCAAACAGTGGGGCCAGGCCCCGTTAGCGAATGGCAGCTTTTGTTGTAGCATATGGAATATGTTACATATAATTGCCTTAGAGGCTAGTTATACATTTACAGTTCTTATGATAGAATATAATATGACATATTGAGAACCCATACCCACGTTAGTGGGATTTGGGCTCCCAAAATATCATTTTCCCATGATGTTTTGGGAAAGAAATAGAGATCATTTCTCTATAATACAAACAGATAATTATCTAGTTAGGCTGATGTTGTTTGCCTATAGGATGATGTTGTTTCCTTTAATGGATGATGTTATTTCCAGATTATAGTGGGATGATGTTGTTTTCCCATGGACTGATGATATTGTCCAATTTTGAGTATGAGCTTTTTATGAGAAATTTCTTCCTAAGCTTGAGTGATGGGGTAGGGGGTGTGAGTGAAGAGAAACAAAATACCAATTTTACAGTTTTATGGGGGGGGGGGGCCCAAACGGTCCTTGAACCTTTTCTTGTTCCAGCTCTGGAATTTTACATTTTCTATAATATTTCTTGTATCCTCTTTAAAGGAGTTCCAGAGCGATGGTAATCTAAATTCTAGACTTTTCCTGTAGAAGGGGTTTTTTGGCCTTTTTATGATTAATAGTTTGCCATCATGGGCTCTTGTCCTAATGTCTCTGGTATCAATCCAACTTTCATCCTTTGAAAGATTAAAAGATTAAAAGATTAAAGATTAAAAGATTAATATTTTAATATCATACAATACAATTTAAAGGTATCACAATGTTATTCGAGCCGTATGTTAGGGAGTGGTCATTTTTTAACAACAGGGGGGGTTGGTGGATTTGGGGGGGGGGCCAAAAAAATTTGGACCCCTTGAAGGGGGGGGACCAAAAACATTTGGACCCCTCTTGAGGTGGGGGACCAAGAAAATTACACCCCTTTTTAGCGGAAAAGCCCGCCCATTACTATATAATAGCTCAAAGGGTTCGGCCGCGCTCAATTTCAACCTACCTGGAGGGGGGGACTAAAAAAAAATCGACCCCTCTTGCGGGGGGGACCAAAAAAATTACGACCCGCTCGTGCAAAAATCCACCAACCCCCCCCTGTTGGTAAAAAATGACCACTCCCTTAGAATCCCCTCGAGCCATATGTTAGTATCATACTTTATTCAATTTTCAGGTATCACCGTGTTATTCGAGCCTTACGTGGACATGGCCACTCTGGGTGCTGCCAGTAGCAATGAGCTCTTCTGTCTCCTAGCCCTGGCTTACACCATGGAGGGATCCCAGCTAGATCTGGAGGTTGGTTGGTTTCTTGGGCCCCATAAAACACATATGGGCCCCATTAAGCAATGTTGACTGGGGTGTGTGTGACAATTAAGACTCCTGTATATGGTTACAATAAATATTATATGGTTTATTGGTTTATATACGCAACTAAAGTTGCATGGACAGTTTTCATTACCCCCACTAGGTGGAGGGATCTACCTCAGCGGCCATTGTTTGGCGCTCAGGCCACTTCTTCTCCTTCGGCCCATGTGGGTACATCGACAATTTTTCAATGATCTGTGCCAAGTGCAAAACTACCTATCATGGTAAGCGCAAAGTTTGTCCTAAATGTGACAATCCTACACCTACCAAAGACGGAGGTGGTGACGAGGAGGAGGAGGACTTCAAGGAGACATTAGAGTCGGACACGGAGTCGGACTCAGAGGGCCAGGACCCGGCAGCGTCCATGGCGTCCACAATGACCTCGGCTACTTCGACCATGACGACGACACCGGCGGTAGTGTCTACCGCCAAGTCCGAGGCTACTGGATCCGAGCCTACCTATGTCTCTCCCACCAAGAAGGTTCTCTCGGGCAAGGATACGGTGGACCAAATGGTGGGCCAACTTGGTGAGGCACTCTTTAAATTAGATGTTCTTGTGGACCTGTGGGGCAAAGATGGCGGCCCCAAGAAGGGCTCCAAGACTAAGAAGTCTACCAAACTGACCCCTGGCTCAGCTGAAGTAAATGTTCCTGTGGACGGAGTAGACCCCGTTCAACCTCCTGTCCCTCCATATCCCCCGGGGAACTGGGATGGCTCACTGGTGGACTATTCTCAGAGGCCTTTCCACACACCGGGGGTGCCTCCTCAGCTCGGTCAAACATGGCGACCGGCCTTCTACACTCATGCACCAGGGCAGCACTATCAGGGACTCTACCCACCCAATTCGGCTTATTCCCCTCCTATGGCATATCCTCATGGACACTCCTACCCCCACCAGCATCAACCTCAGTTCCAGTCTCCGATGTGGCCCGGTAGTCAGGATACTGGAGCCTACGCCCAGGGGGGATCTTACGCCCCTCCTCGTGCGCAGGCATACGGTTTTCAGCACCAGAGTCCCCATTACTCGCCTCAATCGTACGTCCAAGGCCATGCGTGGGGCGCAGGAGGGATCCAAGGCTGGGGGGGCGCTCCCCAAGGCTGGGGAGGATACAGCTATGACGATGGTGCCAACAACGGATGTTGCAAGTCACGTGATGTCGTTCAGAGTAAGTTTGACTACCGTAGATACCTACCTGCAAGTGAGAGGAAGAAACCATTAACAATTACCTTCACCTCAGAACTCTGGCGATTTCATTCCTGCCTGCTCAGAGAACTCATGCAAGATGGGGAAGATGTGTCTGGCTTTGTTGAACATATGAATTATATGGCCGAAATGGCAAGCTCAGGTGTATACACTGTTCAAGCACTGGTTAATTATGATGAGGAAATGCTCGAGAGAGCACGTAACCGTGGTCCCATTGCATTTAGCGGGGCAGATACTCATTTGTCTAACACCAAATTAGGGGTGGGTGGCTTAAGGGGAGCACAGGCCGCCCGAGGTGGTGGTGCCAAAAGTAAATCCAACAGAGGCGGTGGTACATCTTATGCAAACCGCCCATATGGCCAAGGTGGCGGTATCATCGATCAGGGTAGTAAAGTACTACAGGGGTGGCGTAAAACAGCTGCTGACAAGGGCATTTGTTTTAGGTTTTCCCAGAATATGATTTGTGGGGGATGCGCTTTTAAACACATGTGCGTATATTGTGAAAATGCCAACCACTCCATGTTTGATTGCCCTAACCGTAGTCGGGAGGGGAGCGATAATAAGGCCTGACTAGCAGGAACCGCAGTAAACAAAGGTATTATTGTCAGGGACGCCGCTGTATTACCTCATCACAATTGTGTAGTTTCTCCTAGTACTGTGGTTGTTCCGGGTGAAGAGGTAGAGGGTGGTTATAACCCTAATGATCCAAATCATGATTGTGTTATTGTAACCGACCGTCCCGCTGACCCACTTTCGAGGAAAACGGATCAGGAGGTGACGCGCGACTCTGATTTAGAATACGCTTTTGTTGGCATTGACCTAAATCCTGTAGACTATTTAAACTCCCCGGACTTGGTCAATTTGGGTAGGGACGACTCAGGGGATAGCGCAGGATTTAACTTTGGTTCGGAATCAGAAATTGTACCCCGTGATTTAATATTCGCTGAAATTGACGGAATATGCGCACCAAATGTTAGCATCGCGCTGGTAACCCCAATCCAAGATGGCGGTGCCCACACAAATGTCATCGACGCGGGCAATGATTATTGGGAAAATCTCAGTTTGTATGTGAGTATAGATGTATCTGATGACTCTAATGTTTATTTTGCGTCAACCTTTGATTGTGAACGCCCGAGAGCCCTTGTTAACATAGGTCCGGGTTGTATTTCTCCTGTTTTCGATTGTTGTGTGGAGGGCATCTGTTGTTGTGAATACACTCTGGCTGGCGCAACTTGTCAACTCAAACCATGCAGGTTTGCGGCAGCTGTTCTGGGGTTTGGGCTGAATGTGACCAAAAATGACATGTATGTTCTGACTAGCGCCTACAGGGGGGTTCGTATTATCGACCATGATTGTGATTCCACCTATGTATGTGAAAATTACCGCTCTATCACAGGCTCTAAATTTTCTGCTGAAATGACGAGCATGGTCACCTCAGAGGAGGCGGAGGGCAAAGTCAGAGTCTCCAATGTGACTCCTCGTTGTGTACACTCTCTTGGTGGCATTGAAAAAGCCAATGGCAGCCTCCGACCTATTACCGACTGCTCCATGCCTGAAGACAAATGTGTTAACTTGTTCATGAGTACTACGTGTGAAAAATTCAAATATAAAACTCTGGACCATGTTGTTGACATGATGGACAGGGGTGACATGGGCGCTGTCAGTGATATCTCCAGCGCCTACCGTACGGTACATATATTGCCGTCACATCGGACTTTCCAAGGCTTCAGCTGGGACACAGGCCAAGGTCCCAAGTATTATGAGGATCTACGGCTGTGCTTTGGTATCAAAACAGCCCCATACTCATTCACCCTCTTCTCTGATTTCATTGTCAAATGTTGTTCCCTACATGGTGCAAACCGGATTGTCAATTACCTAGACGACTTTGCCATCTTGGGCAAGGATTTTGACAGTTGTGCAAAAGCCCAAGACACTCTCCATCGTATGTTAGTCAATTTTGGTTTTGGAGTGGCCACGGGTAAATGCACCCCCCCTCAAAAAGTGTTTAAGTACCTGGGTATTCTAGTAGACACGGAATCACTCACCCTCTCCATTGATGAACATAAACTGGCACGTGTCAAGACTGAAGTGTCTCTTCTCCTGGACAAAACAAGCTGCACCAGGCACCACCTGGAGGAGGTAGCAGGCCTCCTCGCCCACTGTGCTACGGTCGTCAAAGGGGGTAAAACGTTCGCACGCCGTATATATAACCTGCTCCGGGACTCTGAAGGTGACACCATTACTCTAGATTGTGGTATCCAGCAAGATCTGGTGTGGTGGGCTAGCTTCGCCACCTGGTTCAATGGAAAAGCCCGTGTCTTAGGGAGGAAATTGGACTGGGAGGTGGTCTACACGGATTCATCTAACTTTGGTTTTGGTGCTCACATTGAACATGACTACTGCTGGGGTGCTTGGACCAAGTTTGAGGTGGACTGCCCCCATGTAGAACTTCCTCCTGTGAGTGAGCCTTACGATGACCACATCAACATTCGTGAGCTCTGGGCTATTGTGGTAGCTGTACATAGGTGGGGTGCTTTCTGGAGGGGAAAAAATGTTATTGTGATGACGGACAACACCCAGGCCCAGGGGGCCGTCAACTCTGGTAGGAGTATCAACCCTTATGCAATGGCCTGGCTGCGTGAGATCTTCTGGGTTACCTCGTTTTATAATATCAACCTACGGGCCATGCGCATTTCCTCAGAGGAAAATGTCTGGGCTGACTCCCTGTCCAGATTAAACAATGCGGACAGCATAGACATATGTACTAATTCCTTTTCCCCATTTTCTGGTTGTTGTAGGGCTGCATGTGTTGCAGGCTGAGTGGTCGGAGATCAAGGACTTATGTTGGTCAGCCAACACACACAAGGCCAGGAAAAGTCAATGGGCCAAGTATTTCCGTTTCTGCAAGGACCATGACTTGTTACCTCTCCCGGCTGAAGCTGACACCATTGGACTATACATTACCTTCTTGACAAGAACTTGTTGCTATATTACCATCCAGAACTATATCTCCGGTATCTGGGCACTCCATGACTATTGGGGGTTTCAGCACCCAGACCCTTCTTTATTTCTCATCAAAGCCACACTGAAAGGAGTCAAGCGCCTGCTAGGGTGTGAGTCGGTACAGGCAACTCCAATCTCCCCCTCGGATCTCAAGAAGATGTACTCTAAACTAGACATGTCCAGGTTTGAGGACTATCAGCTGTGGTGTGCTATCATACTAGCCTACAGGTGTCTTCTCAGAGTCAGCCACATCACACTCTCACCTCATGTCATGAAAACACAGGATCTTGTATTCACCTCAGACGGTATGGACGTCCATATTCGTTCATCAAAAACAATACAATTCAAGGAAAAGAAGTTGGTGGTTCCTGTCATTCGATCTACCGGTATACTGTGCCCATGCTCTTATCTGCCACACTATCTGGCTTGGGCTAAGCTCCCCCCTTCCTCGCCGCTGTTCCCTTATTCATACAGTGTCTTCTCCTCAAGACTCAAGAAACTATGTGCATCTGCAGGCATGATGGGCAACTTCAGTACCCACGGCCTACGGCGGGGATCTGCCACCTTCTTGGCTGGATTCCTTCCACTTCATGACATTAAGACCTATGGGGATTGGCACTCTTGGTCAGTGCTCCTCTACATCTCTGATGATTATTCTTCCCGCAAGTCAAAGGACCGGCTTGTGGCTGAACGCCTCTCTTATGTGTAGGGGCAAAAGTTGTTTGTTGTTTGGGTCTTGGGCCTCCTGCGGACTTGTTAGGGGCAAAAGTTACTTCACTATCTTCTCATGTCTGTGTTAAGCGTATATGGTTACAACAAATATTATATGGTTTATTGGTTTATATACGCAACTAAAGTTGCATGGACAGTTCTCATTACCCCCACAAGGTGGAGGGATCTACCTCAGCGGCCATTGTTTGGCGCTCAGGCCACTTCTTCTCCTTCGGCCCATGTGGGTACATCGACAATTTTTCTTTTTCTTGTGTTACCTAATAATAAAAGGGCCTCCTGCGGACTTGTTAGGGGCAAAAGTTACTTCACTATCTTCTCATGTCTGTGTTAAGCGTATATATAATCATAATACACATATCATTGTACAAATATGCATATATATGCATAAGCATACTTATGCTGTAAATGTAGATATTTTCGTGTGTATAAATGTTTTTGCTGAAAAGAACATTTTCGGGTGTATCTAAATTCGCAATTTTTGGAAGATTGTAGCAGTATATTGTACAAATTTTTTGCTTTGTACATATTTTCGCGGAAAAACGCGAAAATATGTACCGCGCGAAAATATCTTCATTTACAGTATATATTAAAAAAATATTATTTTTTATTTTCTCTTATTTTGTTTTCTATTTGCCTTGTTGTAGGTGATGTATAACAGCACATCTAAGACCATCCAGACTGTGGTCGGGTACTAGATGCAGTGGTGGGTGGTCGAGGTCAACGGTAAGTACTAAACTAAAACATTAATGTCGTGCTCTAAAGCCCTATAATTTCCTAGAAACTAGATAGAAAAAATACAAATAGTATGAATAACCAATAAGATGCAGTATAAATATTATGAATAACCTATAAGAGAACTAAGGCTTATATATGCAAGTCAGACTCAGCTGTCTTTTGATACCAAACATGTGCCTCTACATGGGTACCCGCAATTTTGACCGTGTCGCCGGGTCGAATTTTAGCAGCAGGGCAGTGGCATTGTGTCGATTTTTAGCTATATAAGGACATAGAGCAACCCCCCTGTGAGTCGATTTTTATCCCCGAATTTCCTGTGTCCGTCGATTTTTAAAAGGGCCTAAAAGGGCCGTGTCGCCGTGTCGCCCGTGTCGAATTTTACCCATGTAGAGGCACAAACATGCCAATGTCGAGTGCGGCTTATACCAGAGTTTTTTTAAGTATACTACAGTACCAAATTAGCAATTCAGAACCCCTCTGTGGCTTATATAATTTGTCAAAGTTAGGGGTGCGGCTTATACGTGAGTTAGGCTTACACACGAGGTTTTACGATAGCTCCTTTATCCCTGCAGGTGCTCTGCTGATGACAGGTGATGGTGCAAGAATCGCCCTGAGCTGGAGCCTGGCTGCCGGCCTAAAAGTACACAGTCAGGCACAGAAGGTGGGAGAGGCTGAAGCACCAGTGGCCGGGGCCATGAACGCCGCACGAGCCACTCCACAGCTTGTCCTCGGATGTAACCTGGATGGCGAGTCCTGCACACGTAGGTTCAATTCAATCAGTTCAATTCAATTTGGGCCATTCAACAAAGGTTGTCTTTTTTATGCAATTTTTTTTATATTAAAAAAAAAAGGTAAAAATTGATAAATATTGGCATATTTGCTCCGGACCATAAACGTCCAACGACTCACTCCACAGTTTGTCCTCGGATGTAACCTTGATGGCGAGTCTTGCACACGTAGGCTTAGGTTCAATTAAATCAATTCAATTCAATTAGGCCATTCAAAAAATGTTGTATTTTTTTCTATTTTTTTCAATTAATTTAAAAAAAGGAAAAAAAGTGAATAAATATTGGCATATTTGGTCCGGACCATAAACGTCCCATGACTCACTCCACAGTTTGTCCTCGGATGTAACCTTGATGGCGAGTCCTACACACGTAGGTTCAATTCAATCAATTCAATTTAATTCAATCTAGGGAGTGATCATTTTAAAATCTGTATTCGGGAGTTTTTTATACACTGTATTCCTATTAGGGAACCACGTTCAAATCTTGAATGTTAGACTGCATTTCACTCGTCTTGCGACCTCGTAAATTACTGCCTGACATTCAACTCGTGAGATAGCCCCGTCAATAGACTAAAACCTGTGAACCTTTGTCTATTTATTACATCCTATCATGTTTCTAAACGCCAGGCATGGTGCTGCAGGGACCGCTGAGGATCTGGGACGACTACAAGGATGAGGACTTCCATACCATGCTGAGCCAGCTGTAGGCACTACGGCAGTGGGAAAGCAGCCTCATCAGCATGAGCAGGACCGGCTGTCCGGCAGCTTTCCAGCAGTGAAAGAATTTTTCAAATATTCCTTCTAGAACCAGACTTATGGCCATCTGAAGAAAACGTTTTCATATTACATTCTAATTTTGAATTTCCCTAATGACATTTATAATACAGATCTGAGCCTTGATATAGTTACATATTAGACCAATCTCGATCTTCAAGTCCTATGTCTTGGCATTCTGGGAAGGTCATTATATATCTATATAGCTCCTATCCTATCCGATCCTGCAGACCTCTAGCCGGTCCTGCAAATTCTAAAATCTGCAGGACCGAATGTCCTTCGAGATGAAAAATATTTCGTAAAGAAATACTGGTATCCCGACTGACCCTAATTCTTTTTTTTGATTAAGATGACATTTTTAGATTTTTACTACATGTACTAAAAGATCTTTCTATTTAGCCTACTCAACACCCCCCCCCCCCCCTTTGAACTAAAGGCTGGAAATTTGTTCCCCCGCCCCTGTTGTTGAACAACGAGCACTGTACTAGTCAACATTCTTAGGCCTAATAAAAAAAAAGGGTTTGTTTCAGGTCACCCGACCGACCCTATCAAAACAGGGCCGATCCTACGTTTTTTTTATGCAATTTTGAAGAAATGTTCGTATTTTTACCCTTTTTTGGTCAATTTTAGGGTCTTCGGAGAGGCTGGGTAGTACTTTCACGTACAAAAAAAAAGTTTAAAGAAAAAAAATCCGACCTACCTACTCTACTTTTTTTGGGCCATGTTACCTGAACACAACTTCTTTTTTTTTTGCCTTAGCAATGTACATATTGAGAACCAGTGACACAACTTTTTTAACAATATTGATGCCTATTTTCATCTTATTTTACCAGATTAGAAGCATGGGAATATCTGTGAATATTAATCTGTCCTGTAAATATGATAACCCGCATTGTAACCTACTTCATTTAGAATTATTAAATACCATCATTCAAACACAAGAATTGTTTCTCTGTTATCCCTAATGCCATGAAACATCACTAAAACCAGAATACATGTATCTATGACACAAGGATTATGAGGAAATAAGTTACCAAGAGACTTGAGCAAGTCTATGTAAGTTCACACTAGGTGTGCACTTGATGCCCTGGGAATTAGACTTGCTCTGGCTGAGATAAACAGGATGAGGGCTTCACTAAATATTTTTTATAATATCTGAACAGTTATATTGGCAATAAACTTACATAAGTATTATTTTCATATGCCAATTATTAATTACACCATTGTGTAGTTGTTTACTACTGAGGTTAAATCTTACAGGTTATTACACAAAACCTTGGCAGAGGTTCAGTATGACAATAAAATATATAAAACTTTTATAATAACATCCAATATGACTGCTAAATATACTGTATACTTTTGGCACTATTGATTTATAGCAGGTTTTAATCAAACATCCCAAAATAGAACAGAACTTTAAATATAATTTTCTTTTAATTTCATATCCATAAATAGTATATCTCACAGGCTTGTCCCAGTCTAGTATATGTGAGGGCACCTGAGGTGTGGTTAGTTCTGGGGGCGGCCGTTGGGGGCGTGCGTGCATGGGTGTGCATGTGTGCGTGCGTGTAGAGTACAGGTGTGGGGTGTGGGGGTGGGGGGGGGTTGGGTGGTGAGGAGTATAAGGGGGGGGGCCAAGGGAGTGCTCATTTTTTAACAACAGGGGGGGGCGGTGAGATTTTGCACAGAGTGTGCGACATTTTTTCACCCCCCCCCCCTAGAGGGGTCGAAATTTTTTACCGCCCCCCCCCGGCAGGCCGAAAATCGCGCGCGTTCGCGCCCCTTTGTAGCATAGTAACGCGCGGGCTTTTTCCCTCAAAACAGGTTGAATTTTTTTGACCCCCCCCCCCAAGAGGGGTCTAAATTTTTTACCCCCCCCCCCCGGTCAAGGGGTCCAAATTTTTTACCCCCCCCCCCCCAAATCCACCCCCCCCTGTTGTTAAAAAATGAGCACTCCCTAAGGAGGTGGGGGGAGACAACATACACCTTGTTTTTGGGACCAGAACCGGCCTGGAGTCTGTGCCGTGTGGAGCTCCCCACCTCCCCCTACAGCCCAGAGGCTACAGGCATCCCCTGGAGTCACAACAATAACACACCCTGGAGGAATTACACCTCAAGGCTAATGTACATAGAGACATTAACACCACAGTGTCTTGTAGTGCTCCAGAGAGGACAGAGCAGACAATATCAGACTCCTACAGAGGTATATATAGTAGGACAGGCGGGAACAGCTGCCCTGATTTGGGTTGAAGTTTACCTTGGATGCCAGTTTTCTGGTGTGTTTTCCCCAGAAATCTCTATTTTAGATCATTGATTGGATCCTCCCAATATAGACTTTTAAACACCTGAAGGGTGCAGGAAATATCCATAACTTTTACACCAGCTGTGTGTGTTACTATGTGGAGGATGCCACAGTCTTAGACATTGCATTGTCGGACACACCTTGGGGCCTTGACACTTCACAGAGGCTGACTCTCCCATCTCTAGGCCTAGGATCACACAGCTCACACACACCCCTTTATACAGTTTCTAACAGGAACTATTTAATATACCTTTTAACCCAGCAGGACCCTGAGTCTGTGTGTATTACTATGTGGAGAATGCTTCAGTCTTAGACATTGTTAGACACACTTTGAGGCCTAACACTTCACAGAGGCTGACTCTCCCATCTCTTAAAGAGGCCTATAAGATCACACAGATCACACACTCCCCTTTATACATATCTGCCTTGGGACCCCTCAGGATGTGAGGGAGAGACAGATGTATACAGATGTAGCGACAAGCAGGGATAACCAACACAACTACTAGACTTCTTACATGTACTTCTCACAGGTAGGTGCTACACTTTTGTAAGGCAAAAAAAAAAGGTTGTTTCCGGTAACCCGACCGGGTCTAGCAAAACAGGGCCGGGTCCCCTCTTTTTTTCTCTTTTTCAATTTTTTCCATACAAACCAGTTTTTACGGTTTGTAAATCGGATAATTTTTAAGGATTTTAGAGGAAAAACGCTAAAAATAGGCCTAGAATAAGAAAATTTTAAAAGAAAAATTTAAATTTAAAAAAATCCGACCGGCCGGGTATGGGTTGTCTGACCATGTTACCGGAAACCAACCTTTTTTTTTAATTTGGCCTAATACTAAGTAAGGTAAATCATGTATCTCCTTCTTTGATGTTGGTCGAATTTCAGATTGGAACAGGGAGCAGATCTACACTTCTCGGAGCATGAGTCACGCCATTGATGCAGGTGTTATAATGATATCGTCCAACGTAGTCGCCAAGTTTATACCATTAAATTTAACCCGGCATTCAAAAATAATTGACAAATTGTACAATTGGTAAAATTATGGTTCAATTATTGCCATAACGGTTAGAGGCGCCGTTACTGTATCGGCAAACTTTGTTCCACTAGACTGGGTTTGGTGTACCCCTTGTTATAAGGTTACCAAGCAGCCCCTGAAATAGATTGGTGGTTATTTTGAAAAAGACCCGATTTCAAGTGTTTTCGTTATTGTCCTCTAAGCCATACAATCAGCCTCCAACCGAAAGCAAAGTTTTCTAGGCAGCTAGACTTGGTCGTGTCTTGAGACTCACTCACGAAAGGAAACCTACCACATTATCAAACATTTAAATGTAATGAATGGCATTGAATCTGTCCCGGAATTAGTTCTCATGTATAAAACCTACAGCAGGATGCGCCATATTTTCGTGTGTTTTTTTGTTTTCTTTTTATGCCATATCAATACGCCTGTAGTTTAGGCCCAAAAAAAAAAGTTTGTTTCCGGTAACCCGACCGGGTCTAGCAAAACAGGGCCGGGTCCCCCTCTTTTTTTCTCTTTTTCAAATTTTTCCCTACATGCCAGTTTTCACGGTTTGTAAATCGGATAATTTTTAAGGATTTTAGAGGAAAACGCTAAAAATAGGCCTAAAATAGGAAAATAATTTTTTTTAAATTTAGAAAAAAAAAAAATCCGACCGGCCGGGTCTGTGTTGTCTGACCATGTTACCGGAAACCAACCTTTAATTATTTGGCCTTATATAGCGATGTTGATATTGCTTTTGGGATTAACGTGCGGCATTCCTAGGGTACAAGTAGCCGAAAAGAGGCACTCCAACATGGTAAGTGTCGGTCAGTATATATGACGTAATGACGTCATGATAAGCACGTCACCCATGACATATCACTGTCAAGATAACGGTTGGGAGGGGTCAAACATTTTGGGGGAACTGGTGATATCCCAACGGCTTGACCCACGTCCGATAACGTTATATTCTCCACCAGGTCCCTCTTTGAATTTGACTTTGACAGTCTCATTCAAATAATGCATATTATGTATAACATGATAATAGCCTTGACCAATAAGTTATGTATTAATGCAGTGTAATGTGATTATTTATGCATTATATTCGAAGACTAAAGCGAGGATCACAGGAGAATGTGCCGGCTTTCATTCCTTTATTTTGGCCCTATTTCCTTTATTTTATCATTATTATTTTAGGCCTATTTCTTAGGACTAGTTGAGACAGGGGATCATCTTCCTTATATGTTACGTGTACAAGATAAACATTATGTGTGCACATTTTAGGACATGTTATCTTGGCCTGATCGTCCAGCCGTTGGTGTATAAATAAACAACTGACATAAACTCATCAGATACTACATAAGGGAGTGATCATTTTCTAACAACAGGGGGGGTGGTGGGTTTGGGGGGGGGGGGCAAAAAAATGTGGACCCCTTGACCAGGGGGGGGGCAAAAAAATTTGGACCTCTCTTGGGGGGGGCAAAATAATTTAACCTGTTTTGAGGGAAAAAGCCCGCGCGCTACTATGCTACAAAGGGGCGTGAACGCATGCGATTTTCGGCCTGCCGGGGGGGGGGAGTAAAAAATTTCAACCCCTCTAGGGGCGGGTGAAAAAAATTTGCGCACTCCGCGCGAAATCTCACCACCCCCCCCCCCTGTTAAAAAATGAGCACTCCCTAATGTTAACAAACCAGCCCCGTGTCCCCCGAGTGGTTTACATCAGCGCACACCAGGTGGCGTAACTGTCAGGCACTGTGAGCTTATACGTCCCAGGGGGTCCCTGTAATCTCCAAACTCTTGAAACTGGTGTATATAAACCGACTCCCATGGTAATACTATCATGGCCTGGGGGAACACCCATCATTCTAGAGCTTACTCTGAGTGTGTGGCCCATATCATACAGGATTATGGACTGTCTGTAGTTTGCTCTTATTGGATACCTCACTATATTAACCCGCTAAGGGCCGCATCGTGCTTTAAGTTAATGCAGAATGCCCTCCAGGCTTGGTCGTCATGATGCATGAATGCAGCCCTGGTGAGCCTACTCAAGGGCCTGTATTCACGCCTCTATACATGTAGACGGGTTGGTATACTCCTAAAGGTGTGCATTATGATGCATGAAGGCAGCCCTGGCGAGTTACTCGCCAGGGCTGCATCCATGCATCATGACGACCAAGGACATTGCACATTAAAGCACATCGCTGCCATTAAATGGTTAAATGTAGGAATGCCTATTGCAGGTGACCAAGGATTATCATGTATGGCTTGTCTGCCTTCTGCTCCTATTAGAGCCTCACTCCTTCATTACCAAGGCAGTTACCACCTGTAATTACCATGACTTATTCACGGCTTATTCACCTTCAAAGTAGATCCTGTATGGCCTCTGTGATCATCTCATTATCATCAATATATGGTCACTCACCCATGCAGTGGATTTAGCTCTTCAAAGGTTGGTGCATGGATGCAGCCCTGGTGAGTTACTCGCCATAGCTGTATCCATGAACCATGACCCATCAACGTGGATCCTCCCATTGTAAGATGGCCCTTGTGATCTTCTTATAATCATCCACATGGTCACTCAACCACGTCGCGTCTTTAACCATTTAAAGACGACATAATCTCTGGTAGGATGCTCTGATCCTCTATATGCCCTTTGCCTTCTTGATCTATGAATACAACCCTGGCGAGTAACTCGCCAGGGCTGTATTCAAGCAGCATGTCTTCTCTGTGGAAGTGTATCTACCTCATATTGTCGGCATGATGCTTGAATACAGCTCTAAGGAGTTACTCGCCATAGCTGCATTCATGCATCATGACGAACAAGTGGCATAGTGTATTAAAGCAGTATGCGGCCCTTAAAGGGTTAAGCCATTTTCCCATTCATTGATTCATACATGTATTCATATGTGATCCTCCAGCCTTTGTCATGCCTTGTCTGGTGACAGGCCACATGGGAGGCATACCGACATGGACCAAAGCCGGCCACCAAAGGGACCATCTCCGTGGGTGCTATCAATTTACAAAAATACTTTACACATCAATTCGTAACGGGATTCCTGCCCCATGCTAGCTGTGCAGGGGGTCCCTGGGGTATGGACGTGTCAGTGTGGGGGATGAGAGAGGTGGGGATGTGGTGGCAGAGGTGTGTATATTATTTATGGTGGCCTATTGTGACCCAGCCTCGAGCACTCCAGGCCCATTGCAGCCGTCAGGCTGTAATGGGCCTGGACAATTTTGTATCTAATAGCTGTAACCTACTTACAAAAATGATCCAGGATCCTGGATCATTTCTTAATGAGATAGGTAGCTCACTGATTGGTCAGCTATGATCACATGATCATGTAGGAGTTGTGTATGGCCTCATGGGTTCGAATCCCACCCTAGGCAAAATGTAGGTTCGTTTTTTTACATTATTTATTTAGCCCATTTAAAGCATAAATCCACCTTAATTGACATAGTTAAATTAGCTATTACATATGTGACTAGGTACATTATTTCAATTTAGGTGCAATATGCAGATATCAAAACTATTAAAAATTAAGCCAGAGTGGGGTTCGAACCCACACCCCCATGGTTGCTGATACTAGTAGACCTATACAGTATAGCCGGGTTTGAGGCCAGTGTAGGTACATAGATCTAAGTAATCTCCCAGACTGTAAACGTACAGTCAGGGCCCGAGACTGATTGTGACCTAGTGACAGAAAAACACAAAAGGGCATTTACCTGAAAGGCTACTGGATGCTTGATGAATTCGCCTCAGTATATGGACGGGAAGGCAAAATATACCAAAGCTGATGAAGCACACTGTAAATAGTGAAAACAAAAATACGTTCTTTCATATTGTGAACCAACAGTATAGACTCTATTGCCATGTGCACTGATACTGCAGTTTATATATTCTGTAAAACTAGAGAAGATTCTACTCGTACTCGTCTCGGGCCCATGTACACTACTTATACTGTAGTATATACTGTAAGATTACCCGAGATTCTACTGCTCAGCTACGTTAACTTCTAACAGTGTACCCCTTCCTCCTATAACATGTAAAAACATAAGGCCAATACCCACACGGGTATCCTCAACTATAGCCTCTATAACTACACTGATATTCCTAGGCTCCCTATACGCCCAACCTCTCAGTCACTAGTGCCTAACCTAGTTAGTCATTTTTTGGCTCCCTATAGGACCAACCTAGATTAGTTATTATTGTCAGGTTGGTCACCACTGACCAACCCACCTTAGTCTTCTTTTTAGCTCCAGGGGGAGCCACTGAGTGGTCATCACAGGTGGCCCCAACTAGTGGTATACAAATACAACGCACCAATGTTGGACCTAGGTTAGCCACTACTGACTGACCCCTTAGTCATTTTTGAATATAACTTCGCCATTGTGACTAACACTCATATGACCAACCTAGGATAGTCTGTACTGACTAACCCTTTCAACGTATGGATTTTCAGTGTAGCTGTGCTTGCCAATATTGAGACGATGCCCCACGTTCAGCCTTAGGTGACCCGGGGGTAGGTCCCCAACACTCCCCCCCCCACCACCTTCCATACCCCCCCCCCCCAACCCCCAGCAACGACCAAACACACTTGACTTTAGCCTGGGACGACAGCATCTCACCCCAACCCTCGTGGGCGGGGGGGGGGGGGGGGGCACTCCCTCAGTTTTTGGGTTGATTTTGGAGGAAGAGGGGTGGATTTTAAGGTTGAATGACCGGAAAAACTCCGAGGTGATACATTAATCCAGCTTTTTTCAACATCTAAGACACACATTTACTTAAAGGGTATACGTATTTCTGCTCAGTTTACCGTGAAAATGTGAGGTGTATAGGTACTAGGCCAAAAAAAAGAGTTTGTTTCCAGTAACATGGTCCTTGGAGGCAAAAAAAATGATTGGGAAAAATTGATTCTTTTACAATTTTCACTCTAAAATCGTTGATAATTGTCTGATTTACGAACTTAATGTGCCCCCCCCCCCCCAAAAAAAAAGAAGAAATATATATATATATTCAAAAAATCACCATTTCTGCCTTGGTAGATCCCGTCGGGTGACTGGAAACAAACATTCTTTTTTTTGTTGGCCCTAGTACCATAGAAAAGATAGGGAGTGCCCCCCCCCCCCCATGGCCCCAACTTCCCCAAACCCAACCCCCCAGTCATATCACAGAACCCTAGTGGTCCCCAGATAGCAGGATGGTAGTGTGACCTTTGTTGGCCCCATGCCCCTTTATTTACCATAGAACAAGTCGTTTTGACACTTTGACACTTTGACGTAAACATAAAACATGTTTGATCTAGATGTTGGTGTGCCAACATAGCACACACTTTGTCATGTTTTAGAGGCTTGCTGGAGAAGGTGTCTCCCACGTTGTCAACACGGGGGCCAATGGTATAACTATTTAAATGTTTACTATTAAAACATATTGTTCTGTTTCTTGAAGATGAAATGGTTCTGTGATGTTTTGAGATGTTTAAAACTTTTCCTCAGACCTCAGGTAGAAAGGGATTATGCATGTGGACATGTGCGTGACATACATGTGCCCGTATCATTTTAAATCTATTTATGCCCGCGGACTTTAATGGTTCGCCCCTTCAGAAGTAATATAATATACAAAACTGATTTGAGATCTGAAAAAGCCGGAACCATCTGCCACTGGTAGACGGTTAGATTAATAATGCACCTGAAACTGAAGATGATCCACCCCCCCCCCTCCCCCCACCCACCCGCCACCACCTGCCGTCTTCCTACCAGGCCTGGAAGGATTTAACCATTTATGGACCACATAGCGCTCTAAAGTACTTAGATGCCCCTTGTCGTCATGATGCATGATGCATGAATGCAGCACGGACGAGTAACGAGAGTTGCATTTATGTATCATGCCGACCCTGCGCAAATTGATATACCTCCAAAGGGTCGGCATGATGCATGGATGCAGCATCGGGAGTTACTCGCTGGGGCTACATTGGTGCATCATGACGACCAAGGACATTAAAGTTTAAATCACGATGCGCCCCCTACAGGGTTAACTAAGTGATGCAGCTGAAACTGAAGACGATCCAGCCCTCCCTCCACCACCTGCCGTATCCACCCTCTTCCTGCAACAGCAGTGGTGGGTGGGGGGGGGGGGGGGGGGATTTAACCCTATAAGGCCAACATAATGCTTTAATGTGTCATGCCCTTGGTCGTCATGATGCATGAATACAGCCCTGGTGAGTAACTCGCCAGGGCTTTTTTAATGTGTCATGGCCTCGGTCGTCATGATGCATGAATGCAGCCCTGGTGAGTAACTCGCCAGGGCTTACATTCATACATCATGCCGACCCTATGGGATTGATATACTTTCAAAAGTAGAGTTGACTCACTCCCAAAGGATAGTCATGATGCATTAATGCATCCATGATGCATTAATGCATCATGGATGCATCATGCCATCCTTAAAGGTCTAAGAAGGGTGACAGGTGTGCCCTTTAAAACTCTTCTGGCGATCCAACACAGTAGTATAGTATGTATCGGAACGGGACTATAGTTAAGTACTGTTTATTACTCAATCGACATGCAGCCAATCAGAGGCCTCCATTTGGTCACGTGACCGGAAGTGACCTACTTAGGGGATTAGTGGTGACGTCACGTGACCTAGTTAGCCAATCAGAGGCCTCCATTTGGTCACGTGACCGGAAGTGACCTACTTAGGGGATTAGCGGTGCATTCTGGGTAACCCTGAAGCCAATCAGAGGCCTCCATTGGGTGACCGGAAGTGACCTACTTAGGGGATGGTGCATTCTGGGTAACCTACTGACCTACTTAGGGGACCGGAAGTGACGTCACATGACCTAATGGCCAACCGGAAGTGACCTCATTGAGGATCACGTGACCGGAAGTGACCTGATTGATCACGTGACCGGAAGAAGAAGAAGAAGAAGAAGAAGAAGAAGAAGAAGAAGAAGTGACGTCACGCGACTTAATGAAGAGATGAGCGTCTTTAAGGGGTCACGGGCTTTAAAATGTGATATCTTTTTTTTTTGGAGGAGGAGGCGAGTCTCTTATTTTTTTTCGGTAAACTAATAAAAAACACTACGATATAAGTTTTTTTTTCTTTTTTTTTCATTTTTTATTGTTTTACGAGCGACTGGAAGTGACTTATTGAACTAGGTAGAAGCGTTCTTTAGAGTGTATAAGGGGGGGAGGGGAGGGGAGGGGGGGGAGGGGGGCTTCTTTAAGATGCATGGGGAGGGGGGCGCTTTTAGGATGCATGGGGCGGGTGGTGGGGGGGGAGGGGGGGGAGGGGGGAGGGGGGCACTCTAGGGGGGTGGGGGAGCACTCTAAGGGGCGTTTGTCTCTTTTAAGAAAAAAAGAAAAGAAAAAGATTTCAATCGAGAGACACGCTTCTTCCTCTCGAGAGGAAGAAGCGTGTCTCTTCGTTTTTTTTTTGTTTATCACGTGCTGCGATGAGGCGATCAGCTGCGACTGGAGGAAGTGACACTTTAAGAGATCGCGCGTCTTAATTGTTATGATATTTTTTTTTTTACTTACTAATAAAGAAGACGTATGAAAATAAAACACAACAATTCACATGTCCGTCGTTCTCGTTGTTTCTTGCTTGATAAAGTCAAGTAATATCGCGATGCCGAGGCCAAACTTTCCCATGTCCTCAGTCAACACTCGAAGGAGTTCAAAAGGCGTACCGCCGGCGCCGTCAGCTTCATCTTGCCACATTTTCAACACTCGGAAGGCCCACTCAGCGGGACTTCCTCCGTATTCGCATTCTTCAGGGATCTTATCTAACCTCTCAGGCGACAATTTTAAATGGTCCCCCACCTCTTTCCACCTGCTACCCAGACGTCTGCCGAGGGTGCCCAAGTGCTTATGCATCGCGCGCGAGTCGGGGTTTTCGAAATCCAACCCCTGTCTGTGGAGAAGGGCCATCCACTGAGCCAACAGTTCCATGCGTCTTATGCGGGTGAAGACGCGACCGAGCTCGCCCCATCTATGACGATGCGGGGTTTCACCCCACCACACTCGGAACATCGCCGTACACAGCTCCTCCGGTGTCTTGACACTGCGCTCTACTAGAGCATCCATACGGGCGGCGCTGACTTTTAAGCTACTGCCCAACTCTCTCCAACAGCCGCTCAACTCTTTACCTAGTTGACGAAGCAAGGCGTCGCTATAGGCTAACCGCCGCTGTCCTACCTGTCGGGTCTCCCCATCATCGGTCTGCTGCCTCGCGCCGCGTCTCACGTCGTCAAGCCGCATTAACTTTTTTTCAGGCGCACCAGGCGGTGAAGGCGAGCTTGAAAGTGGAATAGCTTGAGCCATCTCGTCTCGTCTTGGCGGCGGCGGCAGCGGCGGCGGCGGCGGCGGCGGCGGTGGCGGCGGTGGTGGTGGTGGCGGTGGTGGTGGTAGTAGCCGTTACTGGGGTCAGAGGTGATATGTTTTTTTTCCAACAGAAATGAGAGCTTTTTATACAGAGGGAGTTTAATCCCATTTCCAACAGCGCTCCAGCTGTCTAGCACCCTGTCCGCATGACGCTTTTTCAGCCGCTCCGCTCCTTAAGAGCTTAGATGACGAGGGGGTGTGGCATCGCTATCCGTGGAGACCAGCTGAAAACGGTGTTTTTTCCTCACTCATAGCCTTAATACCTCCTACCCCCTACCCGAGGACGTCTCCCTCCCTCTGACATTCATTGTAACAAACGTCAGAGGTCAGGTGAAAATCGGATTTTTTTTCATGCACAGCCTTAGGCAGCTGTCACCCCTCCCTATTGAACTAGCCGGCCGCCCGCCCGCCTGGCCGGCCCGGTCTACTCACCACGGCAGGAGGTGGCGATTTTTGTCTTACACTTAAGTCGCTCACCACATGCACACGCCTCTACTCACAGACAGACACGTTCGTCTTAGGGGGGTCCTGCTTCACGCCACACGCCTCCTGTAGTTTTTTTTTGTATACACACTGTAAGCTCATCACCGTTACCGTTAATCCTTTATACAGCTAACGCGCGCTGAATGGCTGAACAGGGTGGTAAGCGGCTTAGCTCACCACAGTGGATCCCTCAAAAAGGGATCCAGCTGAAAACGTCATACCTTATGTCTTTGTGAATGGCCGCCGCCGGTCAGTCGACGGCAGGCAGCAACCGCTTAACCCTTTATACAGCTAATGCGCGTTGAATTGCTGAACAGGGTGGTAAGCGGCTTAGCTCATCATCACAGTCGATCTCTCAAAAGAGGGGGGGGAAAGGGATCCAGCTGAAAACGTCATGCCTTATGTCTTTTTGTTTCTCTTTGTGAATGGCCGCCGGCCAGCCGGCGGCAGCTGAACAGGGTCGGTAAGTAGCTTAGCTCTAGAAGCGAGAAGGCGTATATAAGGGGCTTGGAAACCTCCATTCACTCACTCATTCTTTTTTGCTGCTCTCTACAGTCACCACCATGAGCAAAAGACAACAGCTAGCGGCGTTCAAGAACAAGAAGACTACGCGGAACAGCGTTCGTTTAGCGTCAGTGCCTGCTCTTGCTACTGAACATGAGACTACCGCCGCAGCCGGTTGGTCTTATCACCCTCCTGCTGTAGCGAGCGCTCGCGGCAGTAGTAGTAGTAGTAGTAGTAGCAGTAGCACTAGTAGTAGCAGTAGTAGTAGTAGTGGTAGTAGTACTAGTAGTACTACTGGTAGCAGTCGTCGTGCTAGCGACGTTGTTACACTCGCGACGGTACACGTTGCTGCTAAGCGCGCTGCCGCTGCTACCGCCGTCCCGCCTGCCGCTGCTGCTGCTGCTGCTGCGCCTGCTACTGCTGCGCTTGCTACGGCTGCGCCTGCTGAGGCTGCTGCTGCGCCTGCTACTGTTGCGTCTGCTGCGGCTGCGCCTGCTGCGGCTGCTTCTGCTGCACTTGCTGCTACTGCTACTACTACTGACGACAACGCTCCTGGCACAGCGCAGTACTGGCAACCGGGTTTTTACCTCCCCACTACTGTTGATGACTTTGATGACCTGCCGCACGTTGCACAGCCCCTCTCCTCCACCACTACATCGACGGACGCCCTCGACGCCGCTCGCGCTGAGAGTTACAGCTATTCGGACACTCAGCCCCTGAACCGAGAAGAAGAGGAGGAGGAGGAGCAGCAACAGGGTGAGACAGAGAACGACGCTGACGACGAGGCGTACGAAGAACCCGAAGGGCAAGGGGTGAGCGGTACGTTTTTCGGCTTCCCTCTTCGACCTTTCGACCTCACTTCCTCCACTGCTAGCGCCCCCCCGTCCGGTCCGTGGCGACTGCCCTCACCGCCACCTTACGAGGGCGGCGGCGGCGCTTCATCTTCTACCGCTACACACAGCACGGACGGCGTGTGGCTGCGCTGTTCCAACAACGAGACCTCCGATACCACCAGCGCTGACGCTGCTCCTGCTATCGGTTCTGCTGCTGATTCAGCTCACGCTGATGGTGTTACTCATCCTGCGGGTGTGAAACGTTCTAAGGTGAGTTCCAGAACAACAAGGCCCACTAAGAAGAGAAAAATACAAGAAAAAGAAGGAGATGGACGAGAAGAAGCAGAGAAAACACTCGGGTTAGAGTTCTGCTTAGACGGAGCTTTGACGCTGGAGATCTGGGAGGACGTGGCTAGACTGTCTAGGAGGCCGCGCTACACAAAAGACGGCCAGGTGAAAGAGGCGTCTCTGACCAGAAGCAAGCGAGTGCACTTCACGGCCGACGCGCTGCGCGAGCTCATAGCACGCATCGCCGATATCCGCGCAGTGGTGCGCATACGCGACACAGCGGCCGCGCAAGGAAAACCTAATCACACCCCCTGGTTCGCAGTGCTGGATGAGGCGGGCGAAGTGTACGCAGCTGTGAGCTACTACAGCGGTAAGAACCTCGTCCACGTGCGCAAGTACGAAGGTCCTGACAAAAAACCCACACAGCAGGGGGTGACGCTGTCCGCCAGAGCGCTCAAAGAGTTGGATGACAAAACAGAGATCATTCTGAAATATCTCGGCATAGATTCGGAATGAGAGACGCTCAACGCTCACGCGCGCACACACACACACACAGCGTTTGACGTACGCTGTATGAGACAGACAGACAGACAGACAGACAGACGGATACACAGACAGCAGACAGAAAGATAGTTACATAGACGACAGATTGATAGATGGCTAGATAGATAGATAGATAGTTAGACGGCTAAGTAGTTGGTAACCGAGTGAAAAAAAACATGACACAGTACGTATGCGAAAAGTGTTTCAAAATGTTTAAAAGAGCGTACAACCACGAGAGACACGTAGAAAATTGTAGAGTAGTAGCTAAGTTTTGCCCTCTATGCGGCGAAGGGGATTGCCGAAAGAGCGCTTGTCGACGCGAATCTCTGGACGGGGTGACCGTCCCTCCGCGCATATGTGCTGTACCGAACGGGGAGGAAACGTTCACGGCGAATTGGCCTGCGATACAAACGGGCGTCAGGATGCACGGGACTCGCGTGAGTGTAACAAACTTCAGGCTACCAACCGGCGAGTTGAGTGACGCTGTAGATACTATGCGTCGCATTCACTTGACACAAAGATTCAGATACAAAGTGGGTTTCTCGGTAGGCTTACTGTTACAACACAGAGAAGACAAGAGCAAACTGCGCTACTTCCACGCCTCCCAGAACAACGCAACTCTCATACAACCGCTCCCTACTGTAACTAATTCAGAAACTTTGGAAGAGCTCCTCTCAAAGATGCAAAACACCGTCGCTTGCGAGGAGGTACGGAAACTTTGCGACGCTGACACCAAGTGGCACGTTCTTTTTCCTACCAATTTGAACATCTGCGTTTACATGGGACCGGGGGAATTCCCCATAGGCGGTAGGATCACTCAGGCCGGTCGAGTTGGAAAGAGAAGCGGCGTGTTAGATTTTCCCAACAAGGACAACCTCTGCATCTTCCGCTGCATTTCCTTTCACTTATACAACACCAGCAAGCGCGCTTCAGATTTGTTACGTCAGTTCTGTCCCGCTGCCACACCTGAATCCTTTCCGGGTCTGAACATCCGCGACTTACCCGCGTTAGAGAACTTGTTTGACGTACAAATAGCGGTTTACACCGCGTCGCGTCAAGTGCCGGGGCGGAAGTTGAGAAGACGCGTTACTCTGATCAGACCGCCTTCCAGAACTGTGGCCGCCCGAGGTAAAGTCAACCTACACCTGACGGCGAAAGGCGGTTTGCACGTCTCTCTCGTCACGGACTTCAACGCGTACGCAGGCATATACGAATGTTGCAAGTGTAAGGCGGCGTTCACCACCGAGTTCTTGCTGAAGAGACACAGGAACCAGCTTTCCTCTTGCCGACAAGTCAAGTTGCGCTACGTAGGTGGCATCTACCAAAATTCGAGAACGATTTTCGAAGCGCTAGCAGACTTCTCCATTTTTCCCCCCGACGGACATTCCGGAATCTACCCTTACAAGATCGCCTTCGATTTCGAGGCTTTCTTCAGACCGTGCAAAGAACCGTCGACGGAGCACGTGTCCCTGCTGTGGGATCACGTCCCTTTGTCGGCTAGCGTCGCATCCGACTTTCCGGGGTGGGAGGGGCCCGTCTGCTTCGTCAGAGCGTCCGACGCAGATTCCGACCCCTTGTTGGACCGAGTTTTAAATCACATAAACGAGAACGCCAAAGCGATCGGGGAAGCTGTGCTAGAACTTTACCGACCGACGTTAGCGAAGTTAGATGCGGCGATAGGTGAAGCTCTCCTGCTGGAGGAGGCGACGTTCACCACCCCTTCTCCAGGCGGCTTCGCTGCGGCTCAGACCAGACACCCGTTAGTTCAACTGAAGAAGCGTCTTCTGAGATACATCCGTCAAGCTCCAGTGGTGGGCTTCAACTCGGGGCGTTACGACTTGAACCTGATCAAAATACGCCTTCACTCGTTCTTCGCCTCCGGAGACCGAAGAAACCAAGAATTCAGCGTCATAAAGAGAAGCAATCAATACTTGGCGGTTTACACACAGCACACGGTTTTCTTGGACGTAGTCAACTATTTGGCACCCGGTTACAACTACGCGACCTATTTGCGAGCTTTCACCAGGAACGAAGAGAAAGGTCACTTTCCTTACGAATGGATGACGTCTACCAGGAAACTGGCAAACAGAACGCTGCCGCCGAGATCGGCTTTCGACAGCGAGCTGACGGGCGTCAAAATGTCCGAATCCGACTACGCCGCATGTCAGAAAGTTTGGTCCGACGAGAAGATGCAAACTATGGAAGACTACTTGATCCACTACAACAACAAAGACGTGAAACCTTTCATAGAAGCTCTGAAAAATCACGCTAAATTTTTCCAAGATCGCGGCATCGACATGTTGAAAGACGGAGTTTCTCTCGCCGGTTTGACTTTACGCTTCCTCTTCCAAAACCTAGAAGACGCGTTCACAACGTTTCCCCAGTTCGACGCCGTCCTCCACGCTCTGATCAAAGAGAATCTAGTCGGCGGTCCTTCCATCATCTTCCATAGATTTCACGAGAAGGGCACCACGCGGATAAGGGAGCACAAGTACGGCGAAGAAGCGAGACCGTGCCAACACATCCTAGGACTAGACGCTAACTCTCTGTACTTGCGCTGCATGAGCGAAGCGCACTGCACGGGCTATTACGCAGTGAGACGGCCCGAGACCGAGTTCAAGCCCGAAATCAGGCAAAGAAACTCTCACAGCGCTTTGGAGTGGTTACGCTTCGTAGAGCACGACCGCGACGTGAAACTGCGCCACGCTCTGAACGGCGGCGAGATGGCGGTAGGCTGTCGGAGAATTCGCGTGGACGGATTTCACGCGGCCTCTAATACGGTTTTCCAGTTTTACGGGTGTTGGTTCCACGCTCACGAGTGCATACCGTCGCACCGATATCAGTGCGCTTCACTGAGAGAGGAGAGACGCGACAGAACGACCAGAGTAAGCGCTTACTTGAAAGCGTTAGGTTACAAGCTGGTCGTCGTGTGGGAGTGCGAATGGCGAGAGATGAAGCGTCGAGATGAGCGGGTCAAGGCCTCCCAACAACGCTGGAAGGTTGACGCTTTGAAAGTGTCTCGAAACGCGATGAGCGAGAGCGACATCCTTTCCGCTGTGAAAGAGGAGAAAATGTTCGGTTTAGTTCAAGTGGACATCACTACGCCGCCTCACCTACGAGAGTACTTCGAAGAAATGACCCCCGTTTTCAAGAACGCGACCGTTTCAAAATCGGACATAGGCCCTCACATGTCAGACTTTGCGCAGGAAGAAAAGCTGTTGAGCACGCCTCAGAGATGTCTGATAGGGAGTTACCACGGAAAAAATATTCTCTTGGGAACGCCGCTTCTCAAGTGGTATTTAGAGCACGGTTTGATAGTCACCAAAGTGCAGCTGGTGGTAGAATACCTACCTAAACGCTCCTTTGCCGGTTTCGCGGACGAAGTGACGGCGGCGCGAAGACGTGGCGACGTGAACGAGAACGAGAAAATTCTGTCAGACTGTTACAAGTTAATGGGAAACGCTACGTACGGTAAAACAATCTGCAACAAAGAAAAACACACGGCGGTGAGATACACTGACAGTCGGAAGTTCGAACTATTGGCCAATTCGTGGCGCTTCAAAAAGGCGTCCGAGTTGACTTCCGATCTGTTTGAAGTCGAACTACAACCGAAAACGGTCAAGAACAACCTCCCTATTCAGATAGGGTTCATGGTATACCAGTACGCGAAGTTGAAAATGTTAGAGTTCACATACGACTTCTTGGATAGATTCGTCGATCGGCGCGATTATGCCCTTTGTCAAATGGACACCGACAGTCTTTACATGGCTCTCAGCGGTGCCACGTTGGATGACCTAGTGAAACCTCGCCTGAGAGAGACGTACTTCAGAGAGAAACGAAAGTGGCTTCCGACAGCGGTGTGCGACGAGCACTTAGAGCTTTTCGTGAAGACAAAAACGGAAAGAGTGCGAGAATGGTGTGCGCCGCCCGGCGGATGTTGTGAGAGACGGTACCTTCACGATCTGAGAACTTCGGGGCTCATGAAAGCGGAGTGGGAAGGTGACGGGATCCTAAGTCTCAACCCTAAGACTTACATTTGCTACGATCGAGTCAGCGACACCGGTGAAAGAAAATCCAAAAAATGGAGTGCAAAAGGCGTACAGAAGAAACAAAACCCCCAGGAACCAGACGCCTTCTTGGATGTTCTTCGCCAACGAAAAACTCTCATTGCTGTAAATAGAAATTTCAAAGTGGTGCGAAACAAAATGGTCACCTACACCATAGAGAAAGACGGCGTGCGCTACTTGTATTATAAGCGTCGCGTGCATTCTGACGGTGTGACAACGAGTCCTTTAGAGATATGAAAAAAAAAAAAAAAAAAAAAATAAGCGTGTGCATCTTTTCAAAAATAGAGTGTTTATCAAGATTGAAAAAAAAAAATAAAAAAAAATTAAAAGAAAATATTGTTGTGTTTTTATTATCATACGGCTTCTTTTACTAGTAAGTCGCGCAGTCTCTTAAAGCGTCACTCATGTGACGACGTCGCTTCCAGTCACGGGATCCTAAACAAAAAAAAAACTTCTTCTTCTTCCGGTCACGTGATCAATCAGGTCGCTTCCGATTGGCCATTAAGTCGTGTGACGTCACTTCCGGTCACGTGACTCATCAGGTCACTTCCGATCACGTGATCCTAAATTAGGTCATATGACGTCACTTCCGGTCCCCTAAGTAGGTCAGTAGGTTACCCAGAATGCACCATCCCCTAAGTAGGTCACTTCCGGTCACCCAATGGAGGCCTCTGATTGGCTGCAGGGTTACCCAGAATGCACCGCTAATCCCCTAAGTAGGTCACTTCCGGTCACGTGACCAAATGGAGGCCTCTGATTGGCTAACTAGGTCACGTGACGTCACCACTAATCCCCTAAGTAGGTCACTTCCGGTCACGTGACCAAATGGAGGCCTCTGATTGGCTGCATGTCGATTGAGTAATAAACAGTACTTAACTATAGTCCCGTTCCGATACATACTATACTACTCAACACCCCTTATACCAGTAAAGACAAACGCCAATCTGTCGTAACTTACTGGCCTGGAAAATTAAAGGTAAAAAATAATGATGGGAAGCAAAGGGAAAAATAAAACGTGAGAATTTAAGAGGCAGAAAAGTGGACCTGTGGGGGAAAGTTGTCATCTGAGCACACAACAAAACACTCGGGTGTTTTTTTTCTCATCTGTTTTTTTGTTCAAGGGGTATGTTTTATGCTCTACATCCTGTTTTCTTTCATTTTCACCTTTCTTCCCCAAGTAATAAAAACAGCCCCTTTTAATGTTCAACCCTTTAAGGACGACATGTCGTTAAAAAAGACACATGATGCACCCATGCAAACCTGGCGAGTAACTTAGTGACCGGTGCTGCATTGGTGCATCATGCCGACCCTTCGGAAGTATGTCAACCCCGGTAGGGTCGGCACGATGCTTGAATGTAGCTCTGGCGAGTTACTCGCCAGGGCTGCCTTCATGCATCATGACGACCAAGAGCATGCTGCAGCTGGCAAAAAGTGTGGGTGTCTCACTCTTCAAAACACTCTTAAACTCCTTTAAGGTCAGCATGATATCTAAAGGGTTTTTCAATTGATATTTTCCCTGTACCAATTTTTAATTGGACACACGTGACTGTTACCGGGGTTGTCAGTACATTTTGAAAAAATGAACTTTACCCTTTCACTACACCGAGAGTGTGTTTTAGCGTTGGGGAAAAAAACAACCTCGTCTTTTCGAATATTAATCTAAAGGGTTTTTCATCATGATGCCTTAACAAAGTGCTGGCAAGCTGTATTGGTGCATCATGCTGGCCCATCATGAGTGCATTAACCCTGTGGAGTTGTCATGATGCATGAATGCAGTTCTGGCGAGTTACTCGTCAGGGCCGCATTCATGCATTAAAGCACTATGGCCAGTAAAGTATTACCAGGGGACTATATAGGGAGCCCGGGAAAGTGACACATCAGCTGAAAGCTCAAATTGCTGAGATCCCAAATTACCTATATATATATGCAAATGTGACGTCTTACTCGAAATAAAACACCTTTCAATCAAAGATCAGAGATAGTCACACAACCAGAGGTATTGACAAGCATCTGTAGTGTAGGGTGAATTATGACAGGGGCACAGTGTGACCGCAGACAGTCGGTCAGAAACTGGGAAAGGGAGAGTGGAGCTAATAGCCCTTCGTGTGGTTAGGGGGGGAATCAAGTGCCGCAGCGCCATCCGCATTGAGTGGCTAGAGTGGAAACTACACACAGTCATTTGTAACCATATTTTAAGCAGTTATTACACAAAAGCTATTTAAGTTTAAATTCTGTTGTATTTTTTCCTGGGAAGATTTACCCTTTTGCAAGTTATATTTCAATGCAGCATTATAAAGCTTCTGTCGTTATCTCAATATGAGGGTTTCATTCATGCTCTCTCAATGCAACGCAAATGTAGGCTACTGGGGGTAGGCTATATGACCATGGCCCTCCTACAGCCAAGTAGTGCCACCTCATGCCAATCGTGTGTACTAAAGACCTTCCAACAGGTTTGGATCACACTGGACTGTACAGTGTTGCCTGCTCCCTGCCCTACTTGAGACTGCCCCTACTAGGCCGGTGCAGCCGCATACTAGGTATATGCTCCGCGGTATAGAGGGCGCCAGCACACTTGATTCCCCCCCTTGTGTGGTGTAGATCCCCCTGAGTGCCCTGACCCGGGCCCTGACCCCTGGTGACCTCACCCACCTGCCCATTATGGGATCAGGGGGGAGTGGTCAGAGAGTGGTGGGTGGGGCGGGGGGGGGGGGGGGGGGCAGGTAGTCAGATGGTCAGGTAAAATAAGGGGGTAGAAGGGGTGTACAGGGGGAGAAAAGGGATACATGAAACTTAAATATAGTTGGCCATAGCCAAAAACTTTTCCCCTTTCAACCGGTTGAAAAGGACTGCCTCTCTCTTGAGGTTCAACACTTTTTATTATCTATGCGGCTAGACCGCATCGATCCAAAAACTACCTATAACTGGGTTATAAACCTGGTACATGTATACCCCGAAAGGGCTACCCTCTTGTAATCCATGCAAGAGACAACGATATGCTCCCTGGAAATATCCAAGGGACAAACTCTCCTTTAGTATTCTCCTGGCTTCGCCAGAAGAACTTCACCCTTGCTATTAGGTCAAATAATGGACGTTCAAAGGATCGTATCGTATCGGGTGTACAGGGGTGGGGGAATGTTCACAAATGAGACCATATAGGGATTGGGGTGGCTGGATCTAGATTGAGTGAGTGAGTTATGGATCACGATTCTCCTATACAGACTGTAAAGATAGTGACTTCATGTGTGAACGTTCCCAAATGGAGCCTAGATATCTGGGTTACGCGTGGGTGGCGCCACCTGTACCAGGTCGGCCGGAACCGGAACTCGTAGATACACTGCCTTGTGGGGAGGGATGCCGCTGGTACTTGTTGGAGGGCCACGGACAGGGGAACCAGCAAGACGACCATGGAGGTTACCAGGATTGGTGTCTGAGGTAAATTTTAAATTGTCTATTTCTCTTACTCCAGTCCTTTGGCTATCATTGATGTCACAATTAGGTTTCAGGTCGAGTTGAATCAGGCTCCTATCCTCCATTCCCCTTTTTGTGGGTGTGTTTTCAGACTGCACTGGCTGGTACTCCATCCTTTCACAAACCTATAAGTGTCCCTGCCCAACGACTCTCACAGTCTCAGACCTATCTCAGACCTCAGACACAATAGAGCCAAGAGCCACCCCAGGGCAGAGCTCCGTCTTCCCCCATCTTACAAGGACCAGGACCAGTACTGGGAGCATGGTTCATCAGGTTTCATATTTCTAACCCTATTAGGGGCGGACCCAGGAATTTGAAAAGGGGGGGTCCACCCAACACCAAAGTACCAAAAAGTGACGCGCCGCGACTCGTGGCGGATCAAATTATCATTAAAAAATAATTGAAATTTTTTCCAAAAGGGGGGGGGTCCTGACCCCCAGAACCCCCCCCCCCCTCTGGATCCGCCCCTGGGCCCTTTATGGGTCGCATAGTGCTATATGTCCTTGGTCGTCATGATGCATGAATGCAGCCCTGGGGCATGACTACACCACAGAGCTAAAACATTCTCATAGGGCCGTGAGTTTATTTAATACCAGTCTGTATTCATGCATCATGACTATACATGACTACATGATAGCGGCAAAGTACACCAAAGCAATATGCGGCCCTTAAAGGGTTAAAGGGCATTGGCGTGGAGTCGACACCCCCAATATCATGTGTGTACCCCCGGGGTATAAAGCTATATCCAGAGGCCATTATAAAGAAAGTGGACATCGTCTTTAATGTCATGAAGGACTCCAGACATCAAAGTACAGTGAATAGGTGCCGGGGGAACCGTCTGGGTTAGGTCTACACTGAAAATCCATAGATTGAAAGGGTTAGTCAGTACAGACTATCCTAGGTTGGTCATATGAGTGTTAGTCATAATGGCAAAGTTATATTCAAAAAAGACCAAGGGGTCAGTCAGTAGTGGCTAACCTAGGTTCATCATTGGTGTGTTATATTTGTATACCACTAGTTGGGGCCACCTGTCATGACCACTCAGTGGCTTCCCCTGGAAATAAAAAGACTAAGGTGGGTTGGTCAGTACTGACCAACCTGACAATAATAACTGACCTTGGTTGGTCGTATAGGGAGCCAAAAAATGACTAACTAGGTTAGGCACTAGTGACTGAGAGGTTGGGCGTATAGGGAGCCTAGGAATATCAGTGTAGCTGGCTGATATAATTATTAATACAGAAAGGAAAAAACATGGAAATTATGGAAAATAATGTGTAGAAAACATGCAATGCATAGATTTATTTTCATTATCTTATTTTAATAGAATCTGCATGATACTAGACGTGAGATTTCCTCTTTGAAGTTTAATTAGTCAATTCGACCTACCGGTACCCGTATTTTATTCAGGCAGGCGATAAATGCATGTAGCATGATATACAGTTTTGTACATCATTGGCCCAGTCCTGCCCAACAGTTTTTATGTTCTCTTGCTCTCTAGGAAGCTATGGTCTAGGTCTATATAAAACTATTTAAGGGAGTGATCAATTTTTATCAACAGGGGGGGGGGGGTGGTTTGGGGGAGGCAAAAAAATTTGGACCCCTTGACCGGGGGTGTAAAAAATTTGGACCCCTCTTGGGGGGGTCAACAAAATTTAACCTGTTTTGGGCCAAAAAGCCCGCGCGTTACTATGCTTCAAAGGGCCCGCGCGTGTGCCGATTTCCGACCCGTAGGGGGGGGGGTAAAAAATTTCGACCCGTTGACCGGGGGGCTGAAAATTTTTTCGCACGCTCCGCGCGGAAACCCCCCCCCCCCCCTGTTGTTCACTCCCTAAATCTGTTTCCAACCGACCTGCACTGAGAACCACACCAGCAGTGCTCAGCTTTCTGAGACTCTGACGACGTGTGAAAACAGGGTCAGAACAACACTCCAGGACAAACACACAACTTGTCTCCCACAAATGAAAATATTTTCACGCGGAGACTATTTCCCTAGGGACATGTTTGATATTTTTTTCTTGTAACGGTCAGCGGGGCCACGTGACTGTGTTAGGGCTTGAACCAGTGGTTGCTATGGTTACCAGGGGGTGGGAGGGGGGGGGGTGAAGGGTCAAGGGGGGAGGTTATTAATATGAATGAAAATAGCCAACTTCCTGGGGTGGACAGCTACTAGTATGTGGTTCACCCCTGAGGTCACAGAGTGGGAACAGCTGACAGTCTCAAGGAAGCAATTTATAATGGAATTGACCAAGAGGGAGGGGTGGGGAACCACTGATACTTGGAAGGAAGCAATTTATAATGGGGTTGACCAGGGCTATGGGGAAGTAGATGGGTGGGGTTGACAGGAAGGAAGGGGTCTCAGAGATTCCAGATTTTGTTGGAATTCCTTTTTTTCTGGACATTTTGCATTACATTATGTCAACTTCCGTCAGGGAATGTACCAGAATTGTAAGATTTCCTACTTTTTGTTGGTGAATAAGTGGCATGCTGGGTCTGCATGGTGGATTTTTCTCACAGCTCAAAGTGTGGAATACCAGGGGTGGGGTCGGTTCAGGAAGTCATCACTGACTAGAATATTGCTTCAAAGTACTATGTCCTTTGGTTCCATGATACAACCCTGGTGAGTAACTCGCCAGGGCTGCATTCATGATGTATGGCAGCTGGCAAGGGTACTGGTATACTGCTGATGTTTTAACCCTTTAAGGACGACATGATACCCCAAAGAAACAGTTGTCACCGACACTGCATTGGTGCATCATGCCAACCTCTTTGGTAGTGTATCAACTACATAGGGTTGGCGTGATGCATGAATGTAACCCTGGGAGTACTCCTGGGTAGTTACTCAATAATTTCCAGGGCCGCATAGAAGTAGACTGCCAAATTTAAAAAAAAGTTTGTTTCAGGTAACATAGGAAGAAACTCTAGGGTCGGGAGGTCGGATTTATTTTCTTAACTTTTTTTTCTATACTTCCCCTCTAAAATTGACCCAAAAAAGTGTAAAAATGGGAAGATTTTTACATTTTTTTTGGAAACCTAAAATCGACCCCCAAAAAAGTGTAAAAATATTTTTTTTAATCTTCAAAATTGCATACAGAAAACGTAGGGTCGGCCCTGTTTAAATAGGGTCGGTCGGGTGACCTGAAACAAACCTCTTTTTTTGGCCTTTTCTATGTATCATGGCTATAAAATACAAAACGCATTAGAGCAATATGCTACCCTTAAAAGGTAAACTAAAGAAAGCAATTTGTAATGGAATTGACCAGGGGTAGAGGGAGGGGTGGGGACAGCTGATATACTTGGAAGGAAGCAATTTATAATGGGGTTGACCAGGGATGTCAGGGATACAGGAAGGACTTGTCAGGGAGGAGGGGGTTGGGGGGGGGGGGGTCTGGGGCGCCCTCTTGGGAATTTTTCTCACAGTTCCAAGTATGGCACACCGGGGGGGGGGGGGGTGTAGGTTCAGGACGTCAGTTACTCACTAATGATGTGGTGGCCGGTGTGGTGCTGAAGCTGGGGGAGATTAGCTGAGATAATCCATGGGATTTACTGGCAGACCACGTCAGAATGTAGAGCATGCATATAGACTGACATACACTCAAAAAATATACTTGTCTCCAGACTCTTCAAAGTGACGGTCATAAAATAAACGAGTCAAAAACTTGTCTAAGTGACAAGGAAGCGGGTCTTCTAGCTGGAGATAGAGGACCCACCTGGCATGTGCCAGCCCAAACCCCAACATTTGCCAGCTCCAGATTCTATTTGTGGGATGGTAACCTGATAACTTTTGACTCGTTTATTTTATGACAGTCACTTCGACGAGTCTGGAGACAAGTTTACTTTTTCAGTGTAGAGGGGGGCATACAGGACATTCTGAGGAGACATGCAATAGCTCGGGGAATTCCTCGGAAAAGCCAGAGAAGCAGGAAGAATCGTAAGATTATATTCTACTTTTTGTCTGCCAGGGTGTGGTGGTATCTCTGGAAGACAACTGCATTTTTTTACCGAGGCACTAGGCCTACATATAAGTTATACAATTCCACAATAGTATTTCTCAGGGAATTTCGATTTGAAATCGAATTCAAGTAGCGAGAATAGAACCTCTAATTTATTTTTTAAATACCCTTCATGTCAATAGAAAGTCGTCTACATCTCTCTGTGTGTGTATTACAATGCATTACAATGCTTTTGAATGCATCGAATATATTATATGATAATTTCAACTATATGTCTACATCTTGTAATAAATTCCCACAGATGTTTGAATAAAGAAATTGAATTCAAGAGAAGGTTGTCTACATTTGGCTGTGTGTAGATTTAGCACCACAATGCTTTTGAATGTCCTTACAACAATGTTGATGGACAATGCTGGCATACATTCCCCCAGGGTTCCACAGGCCTGCCCAACCACTTGAGGCCATCAACCCTCCCCCCACCCTCCCCACCATCCCTGTCCAGCCTCACTCCTCACAAAACAAAGAACAAAAGCAGGTCTTTATTCTGGAAAATTGAGACCACAACAAGAGGGAGGAGAGGTTAGAGGTGAACCTGAACAAATAATGTGTGGGATCAGATGAAGGCCAGGTCTTTGTTCTAGGGCAGCAGGGCACGGGGCTCGTTGACACATTTGTGGTGGGGTGTTCAGGCCCCTAAATTAGGGACCCTTTAAGGGCCGCATGGTGCTTTAATGTATCATCTGAATGTGCATTATATTAAATTATTGGACGCCATACTGTAATTGTTCTGGAAATTTATGAATGTATGAGAAGAAAGGGACCTTAGTGTTAAGATGAGAAATGCAATGCGCAGTAACTCGGTATGATGCAGTTCTTGTATTTGCATTATTTGTATTATTTCAACCGATTATTATTTTTGCCCTGCGGTAACTCGCCAATGCTGCATTCATGCATCATGCCGACCCTTACAGGGCTGACACACTCCTGAATGGGCGTCATGATGCATGAATGCACTCATGCATCGCCAGTCGTTCATGCATGCATCATGTCGACAAAGGGCATATCACATAATAGCACTATCCTGTTCTCTAAGGTTACTGGGAGATTTAGGGGCCTATAATATACCTATAATGTGGTTTGCGGTTTGAACATGGGCACTGTTTGTGAAAATGTCACACGGTTGAGTTGAATTTCACACCTCGGTTCAAATAAAGTGGTTCTGTTCTAAAAGAACAATTGTGAATCAGTTAGGCTTCTGGAGCATGACATTGTTTCTGAAGTGTACAACTGTTACAGTTGAGTGAACAAAGATGCGGCTTTCTGAACAGCCTGTCGTGAAATTCTAGAAATTCAAATAGTTTTAGAAAGGTACAGAAGTACCTGAAGCCTATACTACTACTAGCTGAAGACACCTTTACAAATTTCATACATTTTCTGATTTCCACTTGGATAGTGTGTCTTTAATATATCGGTTGATATATATCTAGAAACTTTCTTGAATTAAAGGATTAATGCTGCCGTTTAAAGACAGCATGATAACTTAATGTTATCATTCTAGCCTTTACTCTGGAAAGAGCTTGGAAATTATCATAAATCAAATGTAACCCTAATCATCCTGAAGAAGACTAATAAATTTAGTCGAAACGTCGATATCATTCAACCACCCTCCAACTATTTATTCTACCACTGCCCCGTACATATGCTCAGCAATAAATTCCACATAATTGTACTTGACTGTGTCTGTTTTTTTGTGCATTCAACCACAACTAGTATATCATAAATATTCTTTTTTTACTAATTGTGGTCACAAGTGCAAGTGTCAGTGTTTGCCTCATCTTCCCCACAGTTAATACCTCAATAGTAGCAGGTACAATGTAGCAGGTATCTCCTTGACCACCAGCCCCCCTTACTCCCACCCTGACCTCGCCTTTATCCCAGACTGTGGTCATTTCCTGCTGACCCTATACCCTACAATACCCAGGAAGCTGACCACTCTCCACAGCCACCACACACCTGTACACCCTACAGAGAAAGGAGGAAGCCCTTTACACGGCCTTCTTTTATACAGAAACCATTTCCACTTAACCATTCAATGACAGCATAGCAGCATAGTGTTTTAACTGATGCCCGTGCTGCATCTGCTGCATCCATGCATCATGACGACCCTACAGGGTTGATATACTCCTGATGGTATGATGCACCAACCAATGTGGTGGGTGGGCTATCCCTGTGGTGTATGTGGTGTGTGGTGTGGTATCTTTGCTCACCTGAGTGTATCCAGGTGTACTGAGGAGGTAAACATGGTTAAGGACTTAAGCTGCTACACAGAGGTATACAGTATCAGCTGAGCGGCTACACAGCTTTAATGTAATTTAACCCCTGACTATAAATGTCCCCTCAATCCCCCTTTCCTGTGTCTGACTCTAATGTGCCGCCCTCTTCTTTTTAGTTCTTTTTTCCATTCCCTTTCCCAGAGACCAACACACACAGAAATGTGAGCTTCACTGTCGCCAAAACCTGTCATGCAGTGGCTGTCTCTGAGACGTGGTTTTGGCGACAGTGAAGCTCATATTTCTGTGTGTGTAGACTAAAACCAAATATCTCCAGACTGTTATTCTTTTGAGTTGCCGGGATCATGTTTTAAATGTTCTAATCAGTTCCAATGAAAGTGATCAAAGTTGAAAGGGCTGTTAACGCACTGAATACCCCCAAAATTACCCAAAAGATAAGGAAAAGTCGTAGTTATCAAACCTGTCTACCTTGAAACGCCATTATCAATCGGACACTTCTAAGGGTTGTCTTCAGACTCTCTGTACTGTTTAGTGTTGGCTCTAATCATCGTCTAGTTAGACCTTTAAGGACGGCAAGTCACTAAAAGATGACATTTGTCATCATGATGCACCAATGCAGCCCGGGTGAGTAACTCGCCAGTGCTGCATCGGTGCATCATTCGACCCTTCGGGAGGTCTCAACCCCAGAGGATAGGCATATTGCTTGAATGCATCCCTGGTGAGTTACTCTTCAGGGCTGCATTCATGACGACCAAGGGCATGATGCATTAAGGCATCATAATTATCATGCCATCCTTAAAGTGCTAAGACCTCTATCAGTCGTCCTAGAGCTGTCTCAGACCCCCCAGTAGACGCAGACAGACAGGGCGGGCGTCCTGCCTCCTCCCTTTCTTCTCCTGTAAGACAAGACAAATTGTGATTGACGGGTCATGACCTCTGACCTCGCTGATAACCCCGCCTCTAGTTTCCGGTGGTGTCTAATGAAAAGTGTGTCCCTTCAAAACTCGGTATCACCTCTGAGATAAGTATATGAGTACATTTAGATGTTTTTAAGCAGCGCAGGAATTTTAATTTGAAATTCGAATAAGACATGGAGATACTTTTGCAAGTATTTTCAGTGTCTTTGACAAAAAAGCAAGATGGCGGATGGTTTTTAAAAATAGCTGAGTCATGGTGTGGAGCTGTGGGAGTGTGGGATTTGACACCTTGCACTTCACACCTGTCACACCCACGCTTCACACCTGGGTAACACTCGTGTCACCCCCTGTCTCTCACCTCCGCCCTCCTCCCTTCCTGCACCCCCCCCCCCCACCTCATGCCACTCATCCACCTTTAAGGGCCACATTGATGCATGAATGCAGCCCTGGCGAGTTACTCCCCACTACTGTATTCATGCATCATGTCGACACAAGGGCATGCGACATTAGAGCACTATATTACCGGTAGTATATATGAGGCCCGTAACCCTTAAGGACAGCAAACTGCATCAGTCCATCATGCCCCTGGTCGGCATGATGCATTAATGCAGCCCTGGTGAGTACATGTAACTGCATTCAAGCATCATGTCGGCCCTTCGAGGTTGAGACACGCCGGAAGGGTCGTCATGATGCGCCAATGCAGCCCCGGCAAGTAACTCGCCGGGGCTGCATTGGTGCGTCATGACGACAAATGTCATCTTTTATTTAAAGGGTTAAAGGGTTAGAGATTGCCCACCCCCTTCCTGCACCCCCCCACAGAAGGCTGACAGAAGCGGAAAGGGTTGGTGACGGGGGGGGGGGGGCAGGAAATGTGGACATTATAAACACAAATTGCCCCCCCCCCCTCCCCCTCAGTGTGTAAAGGTGTGAAGGTGTCAGCTGGACAATGGTCAGGTACTGGCCGCACGGAAAGGTAACTACGGCTAATTAGTTCTATAAAAACTACTACAAAATCGTCTTGTATAGCCTGCAAATATAAGCCCGTGTGCCCAGAAAGAGTAACCCCCCCCCTAATACAGTCGTGTTGGTTCAAATACTTTACCAACACTTTTTTTAATTCACCTTTTCTTGCTGCATTGATCTACAGTCTAATTCCAACAAAGAACTGAGCCCAAGGGGGGTCTTGCTTCATACCCATTCAGGTCAGAAAGACATTTTCATCATATTTAAGTGCAAAACTGACAGGGCATTGACAAGAATCAGGAATGTAGAGAGCCCCTTCTAGGCCCTGCATGAATGCAATAGGATAGGGGTGTTTTTATCCCTGTTTATTTTTCAAATTTTATCTAAAAGGTGACCCTCAAAGACTTGGTATCCCCCCCCCCCCGCCAATGGTTAGCCTACATTACTTATGTCTATGAGGACTTATCCGTTTAGATCTGGGGTATGAATACTATAATCATATATCTGCCAGATTATATTATCAAGATCCAGTAATCCAATATCCCAATAAGATACAATATTAAAGATAACCACAACGCGGCACGTGCCCTATCAGTCATACCACCTTATATGGGCAGTGACCGTTATGACGTCACAGTCCGGTCAGATCCCAATATAGTGGATCATCTCGCCGTCAGAGGGCGGCAGGGGTTAGGGACGGATTATCCCCGATTATCGCCACCCTGTGATGTATGGGAGGTCACGGATAGGGGGATTTGTGTGTGTTAATTACATACGGTGGAATTGGGGGTGGGGGGGGGGGGGTTATAACCAGGGGGGACTAATACTATCGGGAGGTGAGATATGCAGGGCCCAGGATAGATGTGTCAATGACATGTCATGTGCTGCAACGGTATCGGCCTTGGGAGTATAGTCTCACCGTTACGAGACCCAAGAAGGGCACGCACATACTGAACGCATTGAAAAGGCGCTTAATTATAAGTTGAAGAAAAGAAAGATTGTAACGGCAAGTATTTAAAATGTTTGGAAAATAACTTCTTAACAAATCAATTGATTATCTCAAATCTAAGTGCCCCCCCCCCCCCCGCAACTGACATTGATACAGGCACACCTGTCTATCAGCACAGGGGACGGGTCAACCAGAGGAGAAAAGATACAGTCCTTTTTCGTCCATACTGGTCTAAAGCATGCAAGGTCAACATTAGTTATCTATAGAGCAAATCAGTTTTAGTTACAAAATGACAAACCCATGATGTATGGGCCAGCTGTAGTGTGTGATCTTGGAGCATGTCACGTGGTGTCTCAGCTGGGTGCTGACCTTCATGAAGGTCACATGAAGGTCACCCTGGTCAGCTCACTTAATTACTTTAATTAGCTCCCCCCCGGTGACCTTTGATCTTAAGTGTAATTAAAATGTACTCAACTAGATGTCCAGGTGGATGTTATGGATAACAACGGGTTATGATAAGGCCAAAAAAAAAAGAAGGTTTGTTTCAGGTCACCCGACCGACCCTATCTAAATAGGGCCGACCCTACGTTTTTTTATTCAATTTTGAAGACATTTTTATATTTTTACACTTTTTTTAGGTCAATTTTAGGTCTACAAAAATTTT